>CM038680.1:595578746-595971902 GCA_021605205.1 Aegilops longissima
GTAAGAACGGTTCTTGCTCAGCCCGTAGCAACCACGTAAAACTTGCAACAACAAAGTAGAGGACGCCTAACTTGTTTTTGCAGGGCATGATGTGATGTGATGTGGTCAAAACGTGATGCTATATTTTATTGTATGAGATGATCATGTTTTGTAACCGAGTTATCGGCAATCTGGCAGGAGCCATATGGTTGTCGCTTATTGTATGAAATGCAACGCCATGTAATTGCTTTACTTTATCACTAAGGAGTAGCGATAGTCGAGAAGCAATAGTTGGCGAGACGACAACGATGCTACGATGGAGATCAAGGTGTCGCGCCGGTGACGATGGTGATCATGACGGTGCTTGGCGATGGAGATCACAAGCACAAGATGATGATGACCATATCATATCACTTATATTGATTGCATGTGATGTTTATCCTTTATGCATCTTATCTTGCTTTGATTGACGGTAGCATTATAAGATGATCTCTCACTAAAATTATCAAGAAGTGTTCTCCCGAGTATGCACCGCTGCGAAAGTTCTTCGTACGAGACACCACGTGATGATCGGGTGTGATAGGCTCTACGCTCAAATACAACGGGTGCAAAACAGTTGCACACGCGAATACTCGAGTTAAACTTGACGAGCCTAGCATATAACAGATATGGCCTCGAACACGAGACCGAAAGGTCGGCGTGAATCATATAGTAGATATGATCAACATAGTGATGTTCACCATTGAAACTACTCCATCTCACGTGATGATCGGACATGGTTTAGTTGATTTGGATCACGTGATCACTTAGATGACTAGAGAGATGTCTGCCTAAGTGGGAGGTTTTAATATGATTAATCAAACTTAAATTTATCATGAACTTAGTACCGATAGTATTTTGCTTGTCTATGTTTGATGTAGATAGATGGCTCGTCTTTGTTGTTCCGTTGAATTTTAATGCGTTCCTTGAGAAAGCAAAGTTGAAAGATGATGGTAGCAATTACACGGATCGGGTCCGTAATTTGAGGATTATCCTCATTGCTGCACGAAAAATTACGTCCCGAAGCACCGCTGGGTGACAGTTCTGCTGCAGATCTTGAGCGAAGTTGTGAACGTCCGCAAAGCGAGTGATGACTACTCTATAGTTCAGTGTGCCATGCTTTACGGCTTAGAACCGGTCTTCAACGACGTTTTGAACGTCATGGAGCATATGAGATGTTCCAGGAGTTGAAGTTAATATTTCAAGCAAATGCCCGGATTGAGAGATATGAAGTCTCCAATAAGTTCTATAGCTGCAAGATGGAGGAGAATAGTTCATCGGTGAGCATATACTCAAAATGTCCGGGTATAACAATCACTTAATTCAGCTGGGAGTTAATCTTCCGGATGATAGTGTCATTGATGAATTCTCCAATCATCGCCACCAAGCTACAAGAGCTTCGTGATGAACTATAATATGCAAGGGATGACTAAGACAATTCTCGAGCTCTTCGCGATGCTTTGAAAGCAGCGGAGGTAGAAATCAAGAAAGAGCATCAAGTGTTGATGGTCAGCAAGACCACTAGTTTCAAGAAGAAAGGCAAAGGGAAGAAGAAGGGAACTTCAAGAAGAAGAACAAACAAGTTGTTGATCGGAGAAGAAACCCAAGTCCGGACCTAAACCTGAAATCGAGTGCTTCTACCGCAAGCGACTGGTCTTCGAAGCGGAACTGCCCCAAGTATTTGGCGGATAAGAAGGATGGCAAGGTGAACAAAGGTATATGTGATATACATGTTATTGATGTGTACCTTACTAGAGCTCGCAGTAGTACTGGTATTTGATACTGGTTCATTGCTAATATTTGCAACTCAAACAGGACTACGGATTGCTTAACACCGGCAAAGGACGAGATGACGATGCGCTGTGGGAAATGGTTCCAAAGTCGATGTGATCGCAATCGGCACGCTACCTCTACATCTACCTTCGGGATTAGTTTTAGACCTGAATAATTGTTATTTGGTGCCGCGTTGAGCATGAACATTATATCTGGATCTTGTTTAATGCGAGACGGTTATTCATTTAAATCAGAGAATAATGGTTGTTCTATTTATATGAATAATATCTTTTATGGTCATGCACCCTTGAAGAGTGGTCTATTTTAATGAATCTCGATAGTAGTGATACACATATTCATAATGTTGAAACCAAAAGATGCAGAGTTGATAATGATAGTGCAACTTATTTGTGGCACTTGCCGCTTAGGTCATATCGGTATAAAGCGCATGAAGAAACTCCATGCTGATGGACTTTTGGAGTCACTTGATTATGAATCACTTGGCACTTGCGAACCGTGCCTCATGGGCAAGATGACTAAAACCCCGTTCTCCGGTACTATGGAGAGAGCAACAGATTTGTTGGAAATCATACATACAGATGTATGTGGTCCGATGAATGTTGAAGCTCGTGGCGGATATCGTTATTTTCTCACCTTCACAGATGATTTAAGCAGATATGGGTATATCTACTTAATGAAACATAAGTCTGAAACATTTGAAAAGTTCAAAGAATTTCAGAGTGAAGTTGAAAATCATCGTAATAAGAAAATAAAGTTTCTACGATCTGATCGTGGAGGCGAATATTTGAGTTACGAGTTTGGTCTACATTTGAAACAATGCGAATAGTTTAGCAACTCACGCCACCGGAACACCACAGCGCAATGGTGTTTCCGAACGTCGAATCGCACTTTTATGGATATGGTGCGATCTATGATGTCTCTTACAGATTTACCGCTATCATTTTGGGGTTATGCTCTTGAGACGGCCGCATTCACGTTAAATAGGACACCGTCAAAATCCGCTGAGACGACGCCTTATGAACTATGGTTTAGCAAGAAACCAAAGTTGTCGCTTCGAAAGTTTGGGGTTGCGATGCTTATGTGAAGAAAATTCAACCTGATAAGCTTGAACCCAAATCGAAAAATGTGTCTTCATAGGATACCCAAAGGAGACAATTGGGTATACCTTCTATCACAGATCCGAAGGCAAGACATTCGTTGCTAAAATGGATCCTTTCTAGAGAAGGAGTTTCTCTCGAAAGAAGTGAGTGGGAGGAAAGTGGAACTTGATGAGGTAATAGTACCAGCTCCCTTATTGAAAGTAGTTCGTCACGAAATCAATTTCGTAACACCTACACCAGATTAGTGAGGAAGATAATGATGAAGATCATGAAACTTCAGATCAAGTTGTCACCGAACTCAGAGATCAACCAGAATAAAATCCGCACTGAGTGGTACGGTAATCCTATTCGGAAGTCATGCTACTAGATCATGGTGAACCTACGAACTATGAAGAAGCGATGGTGAGCCCAGATTCCGCAAAATGGCTTGAAGCCATGAAATCTGAGATGGGATCCATGTATGAGAACAAAGTATGGACTTTGGTAGACTTGCCCGATGATCGGCAAGCTATTGAGAATAAATGGATCTTTAAGAAGAAGACCGACGCGATGGTAATGTAATCGTCTACAAAGCTCGACTTGTTGCAAAAGGTTTTCGACAAGTTCAAGGGGTTGACTACGATGAGACTTTCTCACCCGTAGCGATGCTTAAGTCCGTCCGAATCATGTTAGCAATTGCCGCATTTTATGATTATGAAATTTGGCAAATGGATGTAAAAACTGCATTCTTGAATGGATTTCTAGAAGAAGAGTTGTATATGATGCAACCAGAAGGTTTTGTTGATCCAAAGGGTGCTAACAAAGTGTGCAAGCTCCAACGATCAATTTATGGTCAGTGCAAGCCTCTCGGAGTTGGAATAAACGCTTTGATAGTGTGATCAAAGCATACGGTTTTATATGAGACTTTTGGAGAAGCCTGTATTTACAAGAAAGTGAATGGGAGCTCAGAGCATTTCGATATTATATGTGGACGACATATTGTTGATTGGAAATGATATAGAATTTCTGGATAGCATAAAAGGATACTTGAATAAAAGTTTTTCAATGAAAGACCTCGTGAAGCTGCTTACATATTGGGCATCAAGATCTATAGAGATAGATTAAGACGCTTAATTGGACTTTCACAAAGCACATACCTTGATAAAGTTTTGAAGAAGTTCAAAATGGATCGTGCAAAGAAAGGTTTTTACCATTACATAAGGTGTAAGATTGAGTCGACTCAATGCCCGACCACAAGCAGAAGATAGAGAGAAATGAAAGATGTTCCTATGCTTCAGCCATAGGCTCTATCATGTATGCAATGCTGTGTACCAGACTGACGATGCTTAGCTGTAAGCTTGGCAGGAAGGTACCAAAGTAATCCAGAGTGGATCATGGACAGCGGTCAAGAACATCCTGAAATACCGAAAAGGACTAAGGATATGTTTCTCGATATGGAGGTGACAAAGAGCTAGTCGTAAATGGTTACGCCGATGTAAGCTTTGACACCGATCCGGACGATTCTAAATCGCAAACCGGATACGTGTTTTTATTAAACGGTGGAGCTGTCGGTTGGTGCAGTTCTAAACAAAGCGCCGTGGCGGGATCTACATGTGAAGCGGAGTACATAGCTGCTTCGAAGCAGCGAA
Source organism: Aegilops longissima (assembly GCA_021605205.1). NCBI lineage: Eukaryota > Viridiplantae > Streptophyta > Magnoliopsida > Poales > Poaceae > Aegilops > Aegilops longissima. Next base: position 595,583,287 of record CM038680.1, read on the forward strand.
TGAAGGAGTCTCGGATGAAAGAGTTCATTTCGATCTAGGTGTCATACCTAGTGCATCGGGACCGATGAAGATCTTCGTGACAATATGGTGCAATTGCCTTGGCAAAGGAATCCAGATTTCACAAGAGGACCAAGCACATCAAGAGACGCTTCAATTCCATTCGGGACCAAGTCCAAGTGGGAGACATAGAGATTTGCAAAATACATACGGATCTGAATGTTGCGAGACCCGCTGACTAAGCCTCTTCCACGAGCAAAACATGATCAGCACCAAGACTCCATGGGTGTTAGGATCATTACATTGTAATCTAGATTATTGACTCTAGTGCAAGTGGGAGACTGAAGGAAATATGCCCTAGAGGCAATAATAAAAGTTATTATTTATTTCCTTATATCATGATAAATGTTTATTATTCATGCTAGAATTGTATTAACCGGAAACATAATACATGTGTGAATATATAGACAAACAAGATGTCACTAGTATGCCTCTACTTGACTAGCTTGTTAATCAAAGATGGTTATGTTTCCTAACCATGAACAAGGAGTTGTTATTTGATTAACAAGGTCACATCATTAGTTGAATGATCTGATTGACATGACCCATTCCGTTAGCTTAACAGTTGATCGCTTAGTATGTTAATGCTTTCTTCATGACCCATACATGTTCCTATAACTATGAGATTATGCAACTCCCATTTACCGGAGGAACACTTTGGTACTACCAAACGTCACAACGAATCGGGTGATTATAAAGGAGTACTACAGGTGTCTCCAAAGGTACTTGTTGGGTTGGCGATTTGAGATTAGGTTTTGTCACTCCGATTGTCGGAGAGGTATCTCGTGCCTTCTCGGTAATGCACATCACTTAAAGCCTTGCAAGCATTACAACTAATGAGTTAGTTGTGAGATGATGTATTACGGAACGAGTAAAGAGACTTACCGTAACGAGATTGAACTAGGTATTGGATACCGACGATCGAATCTCGGGTAAAGTAACATACCGATGACAAAGGGAACAACGATGTTGTTATGCGGTTTGACCGATAAAGATCTTCAGTAGAATATGTAGGAACCAATATGGGCATCCAGGTTCCGCTATTGGTTATTGACCGAGAATGGTTCTAGGTCATGTCTACATAGTTCTCGAACCGTAGGGTCCGTGCACGCTTAAGGTTTCGGCGATGCTTATATTATGAGTTTGCATGTTTTGATGTACCAAGGAGTTCGGAGTCCGGATGAGATCGGGGACATGACGAGGAGTCTCGAAATGGTCGAGACGTAAAGATTCATATATTGGATGATATGTTTAGGCTAAGGGTCAAGCCCATGAGGCTTTAGGTCGGTGCAAAAGGAGTTTATGGAGGCTGGGGCCAAACGCCGGAGACCTGGCGTCAGCCCTGGGCCGACGCCGAGGCCCATGGCGTCGGGCCGACGCCAAGGATTGTGGCGTTTGGTCCCGGAGTCCGAGTGGGACTCTTGCCTTTCGGGCAAAACCGACTTTGAGGAGGTTTTTGCTCCAAGTTTCGACCCGGGCTCAACATATAAATAGAGGGCAGGGCTAGCACCAAAGACACAACAATTGATCCTTGGATCTCTTAGCCGTGTCGGTGCCCCTTCCACCATATTCCACCTCGGTCATATCGTCGCAGAGTTTAGGCGAAGCCTGCGCCGGTAGAGCATCAACATCGCCACCACGCCGTCGTCGACGGAACTCATCCCCGACACTTTGCTGGATCGAGTCCGGGATCGCCATCGAGCTGAACGTGTGCAGAACTCGGAGGTGCCGTGACGCTCGGTGCTTGGATCGGTCGGATCGTGGAGACGTCGACTACATCATCAAGCGTTGTTATAACGCTTCGCTTTCGGTCTCACGAGGGTACGTGGACAGACACTCTCCCCTCTCGTTGCTATGCCATCACCATGGTCTTGCGTGATCGTAGGAAAATTTTTGAAATTACTACGTTCCCCAACATAAATATGGGGCATGTCTATCTGAACTAAACACAAATCTTAAAATACGAACTACTATCATTATTACCATCTTCTTCTTTGACGTAAAGTATGCCCGATGTTGAATGTCATAGAAATCATCGAGAAACCAAACCATCCTACAAATTTCAAACATAATACATGAGCATCATTTCATATGTGACCAAACTATCATCCTATCCATAGGGTACGCATAGGGTAAATATTCACATGTGTCACGACACTTCATATACTAAGTACAAATGAGCAAACTATTTCCTATGCTCTACTTCATATGTATTCATCTCATCTACAATAGGTACTAAAAAACTTTATAATACAAATCAACAACAATAATGTTTCCCAATATGTATTCATCAACATCAATATGTATTCATCTCATACGTACGCGATTTACAATACAAATCAACAACAATAGTGTTCCCCAATGTTCACAACTAATCTATATAGGCTAAATCAACACATATTCATTCTATTTCCCAAACAAATTTCACAACAACCAAACCTAGGGTTTCACCACAAACATGAAGAATGGCAAAGCTTATTTGGTTAAAAATAAGATTACCTTCTAGGATGGATTGGGAACAAATCCCCGCAACAAATCCTCAGATCTGGAGTATTTGGGTGAGAGGGTTGAGGTGGGGAGAGGAGGAAGCCGTCGCCGCCATTCTTCTGTTCTGGGGGAACCGCAAGGGAATGGGTAGGGGTCGGGGAGGGCCAGCGAGCGGCGGCTACTAAGTGACAGTGCAACGCTTAAGAGCTAAGTGCGGCACATTACATGTGCGACGCCTAGCTCTTAGGCGCTGCACTGCTGGATGAGGGGCCGAGCGGCGCCACGCTGGCCAGACGTGCAACGCCGGAGAGCTAGGCACTGCACAGTAGAGTGTAGCTCTGTAGGATCGAAAGTAGGTCTAGTGGGGGGGGGGGTGATTAGACTACTTGACAAAATAAAAATCTAGCCTTTTCCCAATTTTAAGTCTTGGCAGATTTTAGCAACTTAGCACAAGTCAAGCAATCAACCTACACATGCAATTTTAAGAGTGTAGCAATGGAAAGTAAAACATTGCATATGAAGGTAAAGGGAAGGGTTTGGAGAGAGCAAACGCAATGTAGACACGAAGATTTTTGGCGTCGTTCCGATAGGTGGTGCTATCGTACATCCACGTTGGTGGAGACTTCAACCCACGAAGGGTAACGGTTACGCGAGTCCACGGAGGGCTCTACCCGTAAAGGGTCCACAAAGAAGCAACCTTGTCTATCCCACCATGGCCATCGCCCACGAAGGACTTGCCTCACTCGGGTAGATCTTCACGAAGTAGGCGATCTCCTTGCCCTTAACTACTCCTTGGTTCAACTCCACAATCTTGACGAAGGCTCCCAAATGACACCTAACCAATCTAGGAGACACCACTCTCCAAAAGATAATAGATGGTGTGATGATGATGAACCCCTTGTTCTTGTGCTTCAAATGATAGTCTCCCCAACACTCAACTCTCTCTCACAGATTTGGCTATGGTGGAAAGATGATTTGAGTGGAAAGCAACTTGGGGAAAGCTAGAGATCAAGATTCTTGTGGTTGGATTTGAATGTCTTGGTCTCAACACATGAGTAGGTGGTTCTCTTTCAGAAAATGAGTAGTGCAAGTGTAGGCATGTTCTGATGGCTCTATCTTTAATAGAGAAGGGGGTGGAGGGGTATATATAGCCTCCACATAAAATCTAACCGTTACACACATTTGACCCATCTCGGTCAGACCGAATAGAAGAACTCGGTGAGAGCGATTTAGTTCAAAATGTGAATGTTAGGAATCTCGATGGGACCGACATGATCAACTAGGTGGGACCGATGTGCTAGGGTTAGAGAAAAACCTCATCTCGGTGTGACCGATTGCATGAACTCAATGAGACCGATTTCAGCAATGAGCAAACAGAGAGTTGGTCAGGCAAACTTGGTGGGACTGATCGCTCATTTTGGTGAGACCGAAACGTTACGAAGGGAAACAGAGAGTTTGCACTGCAAACTCGGTGGGACCGATCGCTCATTTCGGTAAGACCGAAACGTTAAGAAGGGAAACAGAGAGTTTGCATTGCCATCTCGATGAGACCGAGATCCCTATCGGTGAGGCCGAATTGATTGGGGTTTCTGGCAGTGGCTATGTCAAAGGAACTCGGTGGCGCCGGATAGATCAAATCGGTGGGGCCGAGTTTGACTTTAGGGTTTGGACATATTTGGAAATGAGAAAGTGGTTGAGGGCTTTGGAGCATATCACTAAGCATTTTGAGCAAGTATACCATTAAGCAACACCTCGTCCCCTTTTAATAGTATTGGCTTTTCCTATGGACTCAATGTGATCTTGGATCACCAAAATAGAAATGAAGAGTCTTGAGCTTTTGCCAATATTTTTCCTTAGCATTTTGAGGGGTCCACATATCTAGTCCATGCCATGCTAGTCATTGAACTTTTTGAAATATTTAACTTGATTGGATATTAGTTCAATGAGCTATATGTTGTTATGAATTACCAAAACCACCCGGGAATTAGTTGCACTTTCAATCTCCCCCTTTTTGATAATTGATGACAACATATAGATCAAAGCTTCGACAAATGATAATATGAACGAAATACATCATCGCTTTGAGAAGCATGTGATAAGAAAGATCTCCCCCTAAATTTGTGCATTATTTAAAATTTTCTTTTGAATGCAAATGCACAATCGGTTAGAATCATGGGTCACTCTTCCATGTCACATACATCTTGGTGGTGCGCTCAAAATGATAGAATATAAAGAATATGCCCTCATCACCAAGGGAAACATGATTGATCATACGTAAGTATTAAGATATCATCATTCAAGCACACATTAAAGCATAATATGATCAAACACATGATCATAAGAGTATCTCACACACAAGCACAAATTGTAGCACGCAAACGAACAAATAGCAAGTATCAAGAGAAGCAACAAAAGGCAAAACACACACACACACTCTCTCTCTCTCTCTCTCTCTCTCTCTCTCTCTCTCTCTCTCTCTCGGCCTAATGATCTATACACTTACTCCCCCTTTGGCAACAAGTTACCAAAAAGCTTGAAAATGCATAGTGCTATGCGGCACTCTAGGCACGATCTCTGGGAGCTCCTGAAGTGGTCTTCTGGCTGGTTGCTCCGGTGTGCATAAATGGCGTGGAGAGGAGGGCACCTGCAAACGCTTCGGAAGATCTCTAAGGAGCTGGAGGAGTTGCTGGAGGTACAACAGTGGTAGTTGCTGCAGGTGCAGAAGTAGTGGCTCTGGAGTCTCTGACAACTGGCACAGATGTACACCTTTGTTCTCTTGGCCCTCTCTGAAAAGCATCTGTGGTTGTCCTATCACTCCTGTCCTCAACCTCTTCCTGTAGCTTCTCCAAAGTGGTCTGGATCTTGGTGACCTTCTCATCTAGATCATGAAGTTTGGTCTCAAAGATCCTCTCAAGGCTCTCTTCATTTTGAGTCAAGGTGGCTAGTCCTTTCTCTATTCTCACTGTTGCCTCAAGAAGATAGCTGAGCTGATCCTTCTTGGTCTTGACATTGAAACCTGAAGCATCTGGCATTGTGGAAGTCTTTGCTGCCTTTGCTTTCTCTCGCTTCTCCTAAGTCTCTACAGAAGTATGATGTGATGCATACATGACAACCACGTTTTCCTCAAAGTCTGGCGTCATGGGAAGATGTTCTTTTTCCAGAAGATATGTCCCTCTCCCCATCTTGGAGTGAATCAGCATCTGAATGTGAGGGGCATATCCACATGAACTTTTCTGGTCAGCAGCAGTTCTCTTCACAGTTTCAACAATCAAGGTCATCACCTTGAACTTCTCTGGCACATCAAACATGTGAAGTACGTTGATAGAGTGACCATGGATCATCCTATGATCTCCTTACTTGGGCAACAGAGTGTGCCTCAAAATAGTGTTTATTGTGGTCAGACCTGACAGCAGATAGTAGATGGATCCAAACTTGTGAGTCTCTATTGCATCATCAGGAATTTCCTTGTACATATGAGCCATGGAGTTATGATCCTTTCTAGGCTTGGCATATACATATATGTCATCTTCAGCTTCTCCAGGGGCATTGATCAACTTGGCCCATTCTACAATTGATGATTGGTACCTTGTGCCTTCAGTCATCCAGACTATCTTGCCATCTGGATAGAAGTGGGCAGTTGGATAGAATTGCATGACCATTTCATCGTTCCATTTTGTCAGCTTTTGACCATCAAAAGTGTAAACTCCGTTTATTCTGAAACTCTCATGAACTCTTGGGAAGTAATCGTTATTGTCATCAATGAATTTCCAATCAACCCATCTCATGTCACTGACAATGGGCTTCTTGTTCAATAGAACTATCTCATAGAAATCTTGCTGCTCCTTGGCGTGAAAGCGATAGTCAATAGCAGTCCTTCTCCTTGCAGCATATGGATCTGTTTGTCTTCACAATCTGAGACCTGCGTCCTTTCTCAACTTCATATTCTCACCAACTGGATGATTGTCATCATGATCTGGAATCTTGGGTTTTAGCTTTCTGAGCACTTGCTGCTCCTCATCCTCTTGAACTTCAGGCACTGGGGCCTTGTTCTTCTCTGCCGCTAGAATGTTTATGGTGGATCTCTTGGGTGCAGATGGTTTTGGAGCTTGAGCTTGAGCAGATGGCTTGGGAGCTGTCTTGGGCTTACAGCATCTCCAGCCGTTCGGCCCCCCAGGACGCTGAAAAAGGGCCGCCTGGGGCCGAACCGGCATTCGCTTGGCGTGTGGGGGCGGTTGCGTTCCCAGTCGACGCCCCCAGGTCGCCGCGAAAAGCGCGCGAACTCGGCGATATTTCGTAGAATTTGTACAAACTCGACGATCTGGCACAAACTCGACGATATTTGATAGAAATTTGTCCAAAAACAGTTAAACATGCAAACTACGCCTAGCCCTGCTACGCCGCGCTCACCGCCCGCCATCTACATGTCGAGGAGCCTATAGAAACGGGTGTAGTCGCCGCCGCCGTCGTCATCGTAGTCGTCGCGTGCCCCGCTAGAGCCGCCGCCGTCCCTACTACACCCCTGGCCAGGGTCGCCTTGGCACGGTGGGGGGTTGGACGGCCCGGCCTCACCCTCATCGTCACTGTCGAGGACGATGACACCACCCTCCTCGTGTCCACGACGTCGGGCCTGGAGCTCCGCGTATGCCCGGTGCTGGCGGAGCACCTGCTCGCGGACGTAGTCCTCCCTCGCCCACTTGAGGGCGGCCTCGTCGTCGGGGGCCACCATGTCCACGTGCTCCGGCTTCACGGGGAGCAGCCCCGGCTCGGGTTTCGGCAGGACCAGGCGGAGGGAGCGCGGGGAGGGGCGGCCGCCCTCGTTGATGATGAAGGCACCGCTACGGGTGCGGCGCCGAAGCGGCGTCTCCTCCTAAGGCTCCATCTTGACGGAGCGGAGCGCCGGCGAGCCGGAGGAGAGCGAGCCGGAGCCCGACGAGGAGGCCGTCCCCGACTCCATTCGCCACGGCGTCCAGGAGCTACCACGACGGCGAGAGAACGATGGGCGCGGCGGGTACTCGAGGCGCGGCGTGTTGCCTGTCTCGATGTAGTCGAGGACGGCCTCGAGGGTGCGGTCGGGCACGCCCCACCACTTGCGCCGCCCGTCGGCATTCAGGCGGCCGCGGTGGATGGTGCCGTTGGCGGAGGCGATATGCTCTTGGCGGCGGCACTCGAAGTGAAGGAAATATGCCCTAGACGCGTTATTCATATTTCCTTATATCATGATAAATGTTTCTTATTCATGCTAGAATTATATTAACCGGAAACTTAGTACATGTGTGAATACATAGACAAATAGAGTGTCACTAGTATGCCTCTACTTGACTAGCTCGTTAATCAAAGATGGTTAAGTTTCGTAGCCATAGACATGAGTTGTCATTTGATGAACGGGATCACATCATTAGAGAATGATGTGATTGACTTGACCCATTCCGTTAGCTTAGCACTTGATCGTTTAGTATGTTGCTATTGATTTCTTCATGACTTATACATGTTCCTATGACTATGAGATTATGCAACTCCCCGAATGCTGGAGGAACACTTTGTGTGCTACCAAACATCACAACGTAACTGGGTGATTATAAAGGTTCTCTACAGGTGTCTCCGATGGTGTTTGTTGAGTTGGCATAGATCGAGATTAGGATTTGTCACTCCGATTGTCGGAGAGGTATCTCTGGGCCCTCTCGGTAATGCACATCACTATAAGCCTTGCAAGAAATGTGACTAATGAGTTCATTGCGGGAAGATGCATTACGGAACGAGTAAAGAGACTTGCCGGTAACGAGATTGAACTAGGTATTGAGATACCGACGATCGAATCTCCGGCAAGTAACATACCGATGACAAAGGGAACAACGTATGTTGTTATGTGGTTTGACCGATAAAGATCTTCGTAGAATATGTGGGAGCCAATATGAGCATCCAGGTTCCACTATTGGTTATTGACCAGACACGTGTCTCGGTCATGTCTACATAGTTCTCGAACCCGTAGGGTCCGCACGCTTAACGTTCGGTGACGATCGGTATTATGAGTTTATGTGTTTTGGTGTACCGAATGTAGTTCGGAGTCCCGCTTATGATCACGGACATGATGAGGAGTCTTGAAATGGTCGAGACATAAAGATTTATGTATTGGACGGATATATTAGGACACCGGAAGTGTTCCGGGTGATTTCGGAGAAAACCGGAGTGCCGGAGGGGTTACCGGACCCCCCCGGGGAAGTATTGGGCCTTAGTGGGCCTTAGGGGAGAGAGAGGGCAGCAGCCCAGGAGGTGGCGCCCCCCAAGGGGAGTCCGAATTGGACTAGGGGAGGGGGGCGCAGCCCCTCTTTCCCTCTCCCTCTCATTCCTTCCCCCTCCTAGTTGGACTAGGAAAGGGGGAGTCCTACTCCTACTAGGAGGAGGACTCCTCCCCTCCTTGGCGCGCCCAAGGGCCGGCCGGCCTGTGTTGGGGATATTACCACTGGGCGTAAACCGGCCAGGAAAGGCTGGGTTAACCCCATAGTGGTTCACTGGATCTAAAGCCCACGAAGACAAAGACTGACGCTTCATGAAGGCCTAGGTCCCAAAGCCGGTTTAAGGCCTGTAGACATAAACCGACATTAGTATGTAAACTTGTGTTGTAAGATAGAAAGAGCAGAGACCGGGACGGACACGTTTATGAGCCGGCGTCGGGATTCTGTAAACCGACGGGCGTCAACCCATGTATATAAGGGGACGACCCGGCGGCGGTTCAAGGACAACAGACAACAACTCGAGACTCAGGCAAAGCATATTCGCTCCTTGGTCCTCGAAACCCCAACAATTCCACCACAACTAGACGTAGGCTTTTACCTTTATCGTAAGGGGCCGAACTAGTATAAAACTCTCGTGTCCCTTGTCCGGTTTAACCCCTTTAAGCTAACCCGTAGCGATGGCTCCACGACTAAGTCCTTTCGCAAGGACATCTGCCGTGACAAAACCACGACAGTTGGCGCCCACCGTGGGGCTATCGCACGATGGTTTCAAGTTCTTAGAGGGCAGCTTCGAAGGACTCAAGGGCTACGCTGTGGGCCGGATGACCAAGTGTCGTCGCGGCAAGCTCTACATCGACGACGCAGGCTGGGGCCCCAAGACCGGCTCAATCGAGTACGGGTACCGGGTCCCCTTCGGCGGCATCCACGTTTTCATTGGCAAGATCGGCGAACCGGGCCCTGAGCCGGACATCTGCACCGACATCATCGAGACGGCTCAGCGTGCGAGATTTGCCCGGGTTAAGCCCGTCATGAAGCGTGCCTTCGTGGGAGTTATCCACAGAGTAGAATCTGAGGATAGATCGGAATCTGGTGGTGAAACCGTCGTTTATTCCGGCGACGAGTCATCAACCGGAGAGACCGAGTCATTGTACCAGTTGCAAGATGGCCGGATTGGGGGCTGTTCCGATGACGACAGCATTCCGGACCCCCTTGATCTGCCAAACCGTGTCGCGATCTTATGGCCGGTACACAGTCAGCGCTCCACTCTTCGACTGCAGCAGCGATGATTTCTGGAGCGGTAGCAGCAACAGCGGTTGGGGCAGGAGGCCCCGCGCAATCGCCGGCTCAGGTTTTGTCCGAGTTATTCGACGCTTTGGCAGCACTGATGGCGGTAGTAAACCTGGCGAATTAGGATGAGCATAATGCGGAAATTGCAAAGGTCAAGGATCAGATAACTCAGGCCAAAGCAGACTTGGCGGCCGAAGATACCAGGATAGCCGCAGAGAGGGCTCAATTGGAGGCACAGGCTTATCGGCTTATGCTAGATCAGAGTGCATTGAATGATGTCATGAGAAGACGATACCGGTCTCGCCTGCCTCTGGTTTACGAGGCCATGGACCTCTTTAATACTCCAGGAGCAGGAACCAACAATCCACCTGTGGTGAACTGGGCGGAGGCGCCTGGAGCGGGGACGCCGATTCAGCCCCGGCCAGCAGACCCGCCTCGTCAGAACCACGTCCCGTCACAACACGTCCCTACGCCGCCGGATCATTACTCTAACCCGATGGATAACATTGTGGCCGCCGCTTCACGATTGGCAGCTCTCCCGATTGAAGGCGAGTCTCCAGTAGCAGTCGAGACACGACGGGTTAGAGAGCTTCTTCAGACAGCTTTGGTGCAGCAGCAGGATTATTCCTATAGCCGGGAAAGGATTCATTCTACTGTTGGGGAACGTAGTAATTTCAAAAATTTTCCTACGATCACGCAAGACCATGGTGATGGCATAGCAACGAGAGGGGAGAGTGTCCGTCCACGTACCCTCGTGAGACCGAAAGCGAAGCGTTATATTAACGCGGTTGATGTAGTCGACGTCTTCACGATCCGACCGATCCAAGCACCGTTACTCGGCACCTCCGAGTTCTTGGCACACGTTCAGCTCGATGGCGATCCCGAGCTCCGATCCAGCAAAGCGTCGGGAAGGAGTTCGTCGACGACGACGGCGTGGTGGCGATCTTGATGTTCTACCGTCGCAGGCTTCGCCTAAGCACCGCTACAATATGACCGAGGTGGAATATGGTGGAGGGGCACCGACACAGCTAAGGGCGATCCGTAGATCAACTTGTGTGTCCTAGGGTGCCCCCTGCCCCGTATATAAAGGAGCAAGGGGAGGGCCGGCCAGCCTTGGGGCGCACCAAGGGAGGGAGTCCTCCTCCTAGTAGGAGTAGGACTCCCTTTCCTAGTCCTACTAGGAAGAGGGAAGGGGAAGGAAAGAGAGGAGAGGGAGAGGAAAGGGGCTCGCCCCCTCCTAGTCAGTCGGACTCCCCATGGAGGGGGGCGCACCACCTCTTGGTGCAGCCCTCTCTCTCCCTCTTGGCCCAATAAGGCCCATAACTTCCCGGGGTTCGGTAACCCTCCGGCACTCCGGTTTTCTCCGAAACTTCGGAACCTTTCCGGTGTCCGAATATAACCATCCAATATATCAATCTTTATGTCTCGACCATTTGAGACTCCTCGTCATGTCCGTGATCACATCCGGGACTCGAACTCCTTGGTACATCAAAATACATAAACTCATAATAACCGTCATTGAAACCTTAAGCGTGCGGACCCTACGGTTCGAGAACTATGTAGACATGACCTAGAACTATTCTCGGTCAATAACCAATAGCGGAACCTGGATGCTCATATTGGTTCCTACATATTCTCTGAAGATCTTTATCGGTCAAACCGCATAACAACATCGTTGTTCCCTTTGTCATCGGTATGTTACTTTCCGAGATTCGATCGTCGGTATCCAATACCTAGTTTAATCTCGTTACGGAAAGTCTCTTTACTCGTTCCGTAATACATCATCTCACAACTAACTCTTTAGTTGCAATGCTTGCAAGGCTTTATGTGATGTGTATTACCGAGAAGGCCTAGAGATACCTCTCCGACAATCGGAGTGACAAAACCTAATCTCAAATCGCCAACCCAACAAGTACCTTTGGAGACACCTGTAGTACTCCTTTATAATCACCCGATTCGTTGTGACGTTTGGTAGTACCCAAAGTGTTCCTCCGGTAAGCAGGAGTTGCATAATCTCATAGTTACAGGAACATGTATGGGTCATGAAGAAAGCATTAACATACTAAGCGATCAAGTGTTAAGCTAACGGAATGGGTCATGTCAATCAGATCATTCAACTAATGATGTGACCTTGTTAATCAAACAACAACTCCTTGTTCATGGTTAGGAAACATAACCATCTTTGATTAACAAGCTAGTCAAGTAGAGGCATACTAGTGACATACTGTTTGTCTATATATTCACACATGTATTATGTTTCCGGTTAATACAATTCTAGCATGAATAATAAACATTTATCATGATATAAGGAAATAAATAATAACTTTATTATTGCCTCTAGGGCATATTTCCTTGATCTCCCACTTGCACTAGAGTCAATAATCTAGATTACAAAGTAATGATCCTTACACCCATGGAGTCTTGGTGCTGATCATGTTTTGCTCGTGGAAGAGGCTTAGTCAACGGTGCGCAACATTCAGATCCGTATGTATTTTGCAAATCTCTATGTCTCCCACTTGGACTTGGTCCCGAATGGAATTGAAGCGTCTCTTGATGTGCTTGGTCCTCTTGTGAAATCTGGATTCCTTTGCCAAGGCAATTGCACCGATATTGTCACAGAAGATCTTCATCGGTCCCGATGCACTAGGTATGACACCTAGATCGGAAATGAACTCTTTCATCCAGACTCCTTCATTTGCTGCTTCGAAGCAGCTATGTACTCCGCTTCACATGTAGATCCCGCCACGACGCTTTGTTTAGAACTGCACCAACCGACAGCTCCACCGTTTAATAAAAACACGTATCCGGTTTGCGATTTAGAATCGTCCGGATCGGTGTCAAAACTTACATCGGCGTAACCATTTACGACTAGCTCTTTGTCACCTCCATATCGAGAAACATATCCTTAGTCCTTTTCGGTATTTCGGGATGTTCTTGACCGCTGTCCGATGATCCACTCTGGATTACTTTGGTACCTTCCTGCCAAGCTTACAGCTAAGCATCGTCAGTCCGGTACACAGCATTGCATACATGATAGAGCCTATGGCTGAAGCATAGGAACATCTTTCATTTTCTCTCTATCTTCTGCTGTGGTGGGCATTGAGTCGACTCAATCTTACACCTTGTAACACAGGTAAAAACCTTTCTTTGCCTGATCCATTTTGAACCTTTTCAAAACTTTATCAAGGTATGTGCTTTGTGAAAGTCCAATCAAGCGTCTTGATCTATCTCTATAGATCTTGATGCCTAATATGTAAGCAGCTTCACCGAGGTCTTTCATTGAAAAACTTTTATTCAAGTATCCTTTTATGCTATCCAGAAATTCTATATCATTTCCAATCAATAATATGTCGTCCACATATAATATTAGAAATGCTCTGAGCTCCCACTCACTTTCTTGTAAATCTGAGGCTTCTCCAAAAGTGCATATAAACCCATATCTTTGATCACACTATCAAAGCGTTTATTCCAACTCGAGAGGCTTGCACGGACCATAAATTGATCGTTGGAGCTTGCACACTTTGTTAGCACCTTTTGGATCGACAAAACCTTCTGGTTGTATCATATACAACTCTTCTTCTAGAAATCCATTCAAGAATGCAGTTTTACATCCATTTGCCAAATTTCATAATCATAAAATCGGCAATTGCTAACATGATTCGGACGGACTTAAGCATCGCCACTGGTGAGAAAGTCTCATCGTAGTCAACCCCTTGAACTTGTCGAAAACCTTTTGCAACAAGTCGAGCTTTGTAGATAGTTACATTACCATCGTCAGTCTTCTTCTTAAAAATCCATTTATTCTCAATAGCTTGCCGATCATCGGGCAAGTCTACCAAAGTCCATACTTTGTTCTCATACATGGATCCCATCTCAGATTTCATGGCTTCAAGCCATTTTGCGAATCTGGGCTCACCATCGCTTCTTCATAGTTCGTAGGTTCATCATGATCTAGTAGCATGACTTCCGAATAGGATTACCGTACCACTCAGTGCGGATTTTGTTCTGGTTGATCTCTGAGTTCGGTGACAACTTGATCTGAAGTTTCATGATCTTTATCATTATCTTCCTCACTAAGCTGGTGTAGGTGTTACTGAAACTGATTTACGTGACGAACTACTTTCAATAAGGGAGCTGGTACTATTACCTCATCAAGTTCCACTTTCCTCCCACTCACTTCTTTCGAGAGAAACTCCTTCTCTAGAAAGGATCCATTTTAACAACGAATGTTTTGCCTTGGATCTGTGATAGAAGGTGTACCCAATTGTCTCCTTTGGGTATCCTATGAAGACACATTTTTCGATTTGGGTTCAAGCTTATCGGGTTGAAGTTTCTTCACATAAGCATCGCAACCCCAAACTTTCGAAGCGACAACTTTGGTTTCTTGCTAAACCATAGTTCATAAGGCGTCGTCTCAGCGGATTTTGGCGGTGTCCTATTTAACGTGAATCGGCCGTCTCAAGAGCATAACCCCAAAATGATAGCGGTAAATCTGTAAGAGACATCATAGATCGCACCATATCCAGTAAAGTGCGATTCGACGTTCGGACACACCATTGCGCTGTGGTGTTCGGGTGGCGTGAGTTGCGAAACTATTCGCTTTGTTTCAAATGTAGACCAAACTCGTAACTCAAATATTCGCCTCCACGATCAGATCGTAGAAACTTTATTTTCTTATTACGATGATTTTCAACTTCACTCTGAAATTCTTTGAACTTTTCAAATGTTTCAGACTTATGTTTCATTAAGTAGATATACCCATATCTGCTCAAATCATCTGTGAAGGTGAGAAAATAACGATATCCGCCACGAGCTTCAACATTCATTGGACCACATACATCCGTATGTATGATTTCCAATAAATCTGTTGCTCTCTCCATAGTACGGAGAAGCGGTGTTTTAGTCATCTTGCCCATGAGGCACGGTTACTTAAGTGCCAAGTGATTCATAATCAAGTGACTCCAAAAGTCCATCAATATGGAGTTTCTTCATGCGTTTTACACCGATATGACCTAAGCGGCGAGTGCCACAAATAAGTTGCACTATCATTATCAACTCTGCATCTTTTGGTTTCAACATTATGAATATGTGTATCACTACTATCGAGATTCATTAAAATAGACCACTCTTCAAGGGTGCATGACCATAAAAGATATTATTCATATAAATAGAACAACCATTATTCTCGATTTAAATGAATAACCGTCTCGCATCAAACAAGATCCAGATATAATGTTCATGCTCAACGCGGCACCAAATAACAATTATTCAGGTCTAAAACTAATCCGAAGGTAGATGTAGAGGTAGCGTGCCGATTGCGATCACATCGACTTTGGAACCGTTTCCCACGCGCATCGTCACCTCGTCCTTTGCGGTGTTAAGCAATCCGTAGTTCTGTTTGAGTTGCAAATATTAGCAACAGAACCAGTATCAAATACCGTGTACTCTGCGAGCTCTAGTAAGGTACACATCAATAACAAGTATATCACATATACCTTTGTTCACTTTGCCATCCTTCTTATCCGCCAAATACTTGGGGCAGTTCCGCTTCGATGACCGGTCGCTTGCGGTAGAAGCACTCGAGTTTCAGGCTTAGGTCCAGACTTGGGTTTCTTCTCTGATCGACAACTTGTTTGCTGTTCTTCTTGAAGTTCCTTCTTCTTCCCTTTGCCTTTCTTCTTGAAACTAGTGGTCTTATTGACCATCAACACTTGATGCTCCTTTTGATTTCTACCTCCGCAGCTTTTAGCATTGCGAAGAGCTCGAGCATAGTCTTTACTAACCCTTGCATATTATAGTTCATCACGAAGCCTTTGTAGCTTGGTGGCGGTGATTGAAGAATTCATCAATGACACAATCATCCGGAAGATTAACTCCCAGTTGATTCAAGTGATTGTAATACCCGGACATTTTGAGTATGTGCTCACCGCGAACTATTCTCCTCCATCTTGCAGCTATAGAACTTATTGGAGACTTCATATCTCTCAATCCGGGCATTCTGTTGAAATATCAACTTCAACTCTGGAACATCTCATATGCTCCATGGCGTTCAAAACGTCGTTGAAGACCAGTTCTAAGCCGTAAAGCATGGCACACTGAACTATAGAGTAGTCATCAGCTCTGCTTTGCGACGTTCACAACCGGCTCGGCATCTGCAGCAGAGCACTGTCACCCAGCGGTGCTTCCGGGGCGTAACTTTTACGTGCAGCAATGAGGATTATCCTCGTTACGGACCCAGTCCGTGTAATTGCTACCATCATCTTTCAACTTTGCTTTCTCAAGGAACGCATTAAAATTCAACGGAACAACAAAGACGAGCCATCTATCTACAGTAAACATAGACAAGCAAAATACTATCGGTACTAAGTTCATGATAAATTTAAGTTCAATTAATCATATTATTAAAGAACTCCCACTTAGGCAGACATCTCTCTAGTTATCTAAGTGATCACGTGATCCAAATCAACTAAACCATAACCGATCATCACGTGAGATGGAGTAGTTTTCAATGGTGAACATCTTATGTTGATCATATCGCTATATGATTCACGTTCGACCTTTCGGTCTCCGTGTTCCGAGGCCATATCTGTATATGCTAGGCTCGTCAAGTATAACTGAGTATTCTGCGTGTGCAAAACTGGCTTGCACCCGTTGTAGATGGACGAGAGCTTATCACACCCGATCATCACGTGGTGTCTCGACACGACGAACTTTGGCAACGGTGCATACTCGGGAGAACACTACTTGATAATTTTAGTGAGAGATCATCTTATAATGCTACCGTCAATCAAAGCAAGATAAGATGCATAAAGGATAAACATCACATGCAATCAATATAAGTGATATGATATGGCCATCATCATCTTGTGCTTGTGATCTCCATCTCGAAGCACCGTCATGATCACCATCGTCACCGGTAGCGACACCTTGATCTCCATCGTAGCATCGTTGTCGTCTCGCCAACTATTGCTTCTCGACTATCGCTACCGCTTAGTGATAAAGTAAAGCAATTACATGGCGTTGCATTTCATACAATAAGCGACAACCATATGGCTCTGCCGATTGCCGATAACTCGGTTACAAAACATGATCATCTCATACAATAAAATATAGCATCACGTCTTGACCATATCACATCACAACATGCCTGCAAAAACAAGTTAGGCGTCCTCTACTTTGTTGTTGCAAGTTTTACGTGGCTGCTACGGGCTGAGCAAGAACCGTTCTTACCTCGCATCAAAACCACAGCGATATTTCGTCAAATAGACTCCGTTTAACCTTCTCAAGGACGGGCGTAGCCTCAGTTCAACTAAAGTGAGAGAGCAGACACCCGCCGGTCACCTTTAAACAACGAGTGCTCACAGCGGTGAAACCAGTCTCGCGTAAGCGTCTGGCGTAATGTCGGTCCGGGCGCTTCATCTCACAATACCGCTGAACCAAAGTATGACATGCTGGTAGGTAGTATGACTTGTATCGCCCACAACTCACTTGTGTTCTACTCGTGCATATGACATCAACGCATAAAACCAGGCTCGGATGCCTTTGTTGGGGAAGCGTAGTAATTTCAAAAATTTTCCTACGATCACGCAAGACCATGGTGATGGCATAGCAACGAGAGGGAGAGTGTCCGTCCACGTACCCTCGTGAGACCGAAAGCGAAGCGTTATATTAACGCTGTTGATGTAGTCGTGCGTCTTCACGATCCGACCGATCCAAGCACCGTTACTCGGCACCTCCGAGTTCTTGGCACACGTTCAGCTCGATGGCGATCCCGAGCTCCGATCCAGCAAAGCGTCGGGAAGGAGTTCCGTCGACCGACGGCGTGGTGGCGATCTTGATGTTCTACCGTCGCAGGCTTCGCCTAAGCACCGCTACAATATGACCGAGGTGGAATATGGTGGAGGGGGCACCGACACGGCTAAGGCGATCCGTAGATCAACTTGTGTGTCCTAGGGTGCCCCCTGCCCCGTATATAAAGGAGCAAGGGGAGGGCGGCCAGCCTTGGGGCGCACCAAGGGAGGGGGGAGTCCTCCTCCTAGTAGGAGTAGGACTCCCTTTCCTAGTCCTACTAGGAAGAGGAAGGGGAAGGAAGAGAGGGAGAGGGAGAGGAAGGGGGCTGCCCCCTCCTAGTCAGTCGGACTCCCCATGGGGGCGCACCACCTCTGGTGCAGCCCTCTCTCTCCCTCTTGGCCCAATAAGGCCCATAACTTCCCGGGGTTCCGTAACCCCTCCGGCACTCCGGTTTTCTCCGGAAACTTCCGGAACCTTTCCGGTGTCGAATATAACCATCCAATATATCAATCTTTATGTCTCGACCATTTCGAGACTCCTCGTCATGTCCGTGATCACATCCGGGACTCGAACTCCTTGGTACATCAAAATACATAAACTCATAATAACCGTCATTGAAACCTTAAGCGTGCGGACCCTACGGTTCGAGAACTATGTAGACATGACCTAGAACTATTCTCGGTCAATAACCAATAGCGGAACCTGGATGCTCATATTGGTTCCTACATATTCTCTGAAGATCTTTATCGGTCAAACCGCATAACAACATCGTTGTTCCCTTTGTCATCGGTATGTTACTTTCCGAGATTCGATCGTCGGTATCCAATACCTAGTTTAATCTCGTTACGGAAAGTCTCTTTACTCGTTCCGTAATACATCATCTCACAACTAACTCTTTAGTTGCAATGCTTGCAAGGCTTTATGTGATGTGTATTACCGAGAAGGCCTAGAGATACCTCTCCGACAATCGGAGTGACAAAACCTAATCTCAAATCGCCAACCCAACAAGTACCTTTGGAGACACTGTAGTACTCCTTTATAATCACCCGATTCGTTGTGACGTTTGGTAGTACCAAAGTGTTCCTCCGGTAAGCGGAGTTGCATAATCTCATAGTTACAGGAACATGTATGGGTCATGAAGAAAGCATTAACATACTAAGCGATCAAGTGTTAAGCTAACGGAATGGGTCATGTCAATCAGATCATTCAACTAATGATGTGACCTTGTTAATCAAACAACAACTCCTTGTTCATGGTTAGGAAACATAACCATCTTTGATTAACAAGCTAGTCAAGTAGAGGCATACTAGTGACATACTGTTTGTCTATATATTCACACATGTATTATGTTTCCGGTTAATACAATTCTAGCATGAATAATAAACATTTATCATGATATAAGGAAATAAATAATAACTTTATTATTGCCTCTAGGGCATATTTCCTTCATCTACACCCCGCCCAAGCCTGAGCTACACCAGGCACATGGATGAACCAACCGTATCAAGCAGTGCGCGGAATCGTAACCTAAACCGTGGCCATAATCCGGCGGGAGGCGGCTGAAAGCACAAGTTCTCCCTGGGTGATTTTGGTAATTAATGTCAACATATCTCTTATTGGACTAACACTTTTACCTAGTTTGTTTCAGACAAGTTCAACAAATTAAGTGGCATGGACTAAAGGATGTGGAACCCCTTCAAGATGCTAAGGACAAAGGATTGGCTCAAGCTTCAAGTACAAGACTCTACATTTTATATTTTAGTGATCCAAGATCACATTGAGTCTATAGGAAAAGCCAATACTATCAAGAAGGGATGAGGTGTTGCTTAATGGCTTGCTTGCTCAAAGTGCTTAGTGATATGCTGCAAAGCCCTCAACTACTTTCTCACATCCACATATGACCTAAACCAAAAGTCAAACTCGGCCCCACCGATTCTTTCCATCCGGCGCCACCGAGTTCAGACGTCTTAGCCACTGCCACAAACCCTAGGCAAATCGGTCTCGCCGATGGGGATCTCGGTCTCACCGCGATGGGATTGTAATCTCTCTGTGTATGTCCATTACCAAAATCGGTCTCACCGAGTTTGAACAATCTGTACTACCGAGATTACAATGCAAACTCTCTGGCTAGCTCATTACCAAAATCGGTCCCACCGAGTTTGTGTAATCGGTCTCACCGAGTTTGCCTGACCAACTCTCTGGTTAGCTTATTACCAAAATCGGTCCCACCGAGTTTGTGTAATCAGTTTCACCGAGATTACGTTATGCCCTAACCCTAACCATATCGGTCCTACCGAGTTGCATGTCGGTCCCACCGAAAATCCTAACGGTCACTAGATTTGCTGAATCAGTCCGACTGAGTTTAACAATTCGGTCTCACCGAGTTTGGCAAGTTGTGTGTAACGGTTAGATCTTGTGTGGAGGCTATATATACCCCTCCACCCACTCTTCATTCGCGGAGAGAGCCATCAGAACAAACCTACACTTCCGATACACATTTTCTGAGAGAGAACTTCCTACCCTTGTGTTGAGACCAAGATATTCCATTCCTACCATATGAATCTTGATCTCTAGCCTTTCCCAAGTTGCTTTCCACTCAAATCTTCTTTACACCAAATCCAAATCCGCTGAGAGAGAGTTGAGTGTTGGGGAGACTATCATTTGAAGCACAAGAGCAAGGAGTTCATCATCAACACACCATTTTTTACTTCTTGGAGAGTGGTGTCTCCTAGATTGGCTAGGTGTCACTTGGGAGCCTCCGACAAGATTGTGGAGTTGAACTAAGGAGTTTGTAAGGGCAAGGAGATCACCTACTTCGTGAAGATCTACCGCTAGTGAGGCAAGTCCTTCGTGGGCGACGGCCATGGTGGGATAGACAAGGTTGCTTCTTCGTGGACCCTTCATCGGTGGAGCCCTCCGTGGACTCGCGGTACCATTACCCTTCGTGGGTTGAAGTCTCCATCAACGTGGATGTACGATAGCACCACCTATCGGAACCACGACAAAAACATCAGTGTCTCCAATTGCGTTTGAATCCTGCAAACCCTTCCCTTTACATTCTCGCAAGCTGCATGCTTTACTTTCCGCTGCCCATATACTCTTTGCATGCTTGCTTGTTATGTATTGTGACTGTTAGACTTGTGCCTAAACTCCACTCCAACTTAAAGAAGTTAAAAACTGCAACTTTTGGTACTTAGTGTCTAATCCCCCCCTCTAGACACCTCTTCTCGATCCTTTCAGCGGCGGTGATGCTCAAGATGTGGTGGATCGTGCTAGGGCACGTCGAGGCGCCGAGTTAGCAGCACAGCATGACGCCCGCCAGCTGACTCCGGTTCGACCAACAACTTAAGTGGAGCCAGGCGTCACCTCCAGTTCATTGGGGGTGCCGTGCCTCGTCCCAGCGCTGCGCAACGTACGCCTACCCAAGGATTTCAAGAGCCCGCGTAAGGTGCCGAATTACACCACCGACCAATCCCCCGAGTCGTGGGTTGAAAGTTATGAGATGGCGATGGAGATGCTGGATGTGGATGATGCGGCGTGTGCTAAATACTTCACCATGATGTTGGAAGGGACGGCACGCACTTGGTTGAAAAATCTACCAGCTAATTCTATTGGGTCATGGGCTGAGTTAAGAGCCCGGTTTATCCAGAATTTCAAAGATACATGCAAGCAGCCCATGTCAATCGTGGATCTAGCTGCCTGTGTCCAGGAGGAAGGAGAATCAACAACCCATTGGGTGCGCCGGGTTTCGGAGATTTTGCACTCATCGGATCGCATCAACGCCGATACAACAGTTTTGACATTTGAAGGCAATTGCCGGTTTGCACCTCTGAAGCTGAAGTTGGGACGGCTCAAACGTCACTGCAATGACATGGGGACTCTCATGGCCGCTCTGGTGAAGTATGCCGACTCTGATAGTACCAAGGACCCTGAGTTTGACGACGACAAGACAGGGAAGGGAAAGAAGAGCGGCAATGCCAAGGGGCAGCAGCATAACCCGGCGGGTCATGGTAACGGCGGTAAGAGTAAAGCGGATAATAGCTTAGACTTTGTGGCTAACACCTGCACGCAGAATAAAGGACAGTAGCATAAGGGTAAACTGCCACAACACGGTGGAGGACCGAGTCCTAACCCGGATCGCCTGTCTTATTTGTTGAACCAGCCTTGCCCAAAGCACGGGACGAAGGAGAACCCGTCCACGCACCTCTGGGAAGTTGTTATATCATGCAGGAGTTCAAAAACTTTGATTCTTTCCGGTATGATCATGGACCGGGTGGCGGTTCAGGCCCCGCGTACCATGGGCCGGGTTACGGTGGAGGCAGTTCCGGTTCAGGTTTTCATGGTAATCAGGGTGGAGATGGCAATCAAGGAATTCAGGGGAATCAGCAACAGCAGCAGCAGCAATCGGGTTACCAGAGCAACCCGAAGCAGTTGAATAGCGGACATTATCATGTCTTCACCACCAGCCTGGACAAGAGCGATCAGAAGCTTCATAAGAGGGCAGTGCATGCCGTTGAACAGGCGGTTCCCCATTATCTACGCTGGTCTGAACAACCCATTGTGTGGAGTCGAGAGGATCACCCACCGCGGGTTGATAATCCGGGTCATCTGGCACTGGTGGTGGCACCTCAGGTGGGAGGTTATAAGTTTACCAAGGTACTCATGGATGGGGGGAGTAGTATCAATATCCTTTATAATGAAACCTTCCGCCGCATGGGGTTAACAGATAAAAATCTTAAACCGTCCAACACGGTCTTCCATGGTGTGGTACCTGGTAAATCGGCATATCCCGTTGGTAAGATAGCTCTGGAGGTTGCTTTTGGTGATGATCATGATTCAAGATCAGAGACGTTGACCTTTTAGGTGGTGAAAATCAAAAGCCATGCTCTGTTTGGAAGGCCGGCTTATGCTAAGTTCATGGCAAGGCCCTGTTATGTCTATCTACAGCTCAAGATGCCGGGTCACAAGGGGTCTATCACAATGCACGGGAGCCGCAAGATCGCTTTGGAATGTGAAGAAGCTGATGCGGCATACGCTGAGTCGGTTTGTGCAACTGAGGAATTAAAGTTCTATAAGGACAATGTTGATCCAGAGGACATGACTTCTTTAAAAAAGCCAACTACGGAGCACGAACCGGCCTTGAAGTTTAAAACGGCTGATGAGACTAAGCTTGTTGACTTCATTCCTGGCGATTCATCCAAGCAATTTAGCATCAGTGCTAACTTGGATCCGAAATAGGAAAGCGCGCTCATTGAGTTCATCCGTGAGAACCGGGACATCTTCGCATGGAAGCCTTCTGACATGCCTGGTGTACCGAGAGAACTCGCTGAGCACACACTTAATGTCGATCCCAAGTTTAAACCGGTCAAGCAGTTTCTTCGCCGGTTCAATGAAGAAATACGCAAGGCTATTGGTGAGGAGGTAGCCAGGCCCTTGGCGGCTGGATTTACCGTTGAAGTATTTCATCCTGAGTTGTTGGCTAATCCGGTGCTGGTGCTTAAAAATAATGGCACTTGGCATATGTGTGTAGACTACACCGATCTCAATAAGGCTTGTGAGGGCCGAAGTCCTGGATTAGGGGGTATCCGGACGGCCAGACTATATCCTTTGGCCTTGGACTATGAAGATACAAGATTGAAGACTTCGTCCCGTGTCCGGATGGGACTCTCCTTGGTGTGGAAGGCAAGCTTGGCAATACGGATATGTAGATCTCCTCCTTGTAACAGACTGTAACCCTAGCCCCTCCGGTGTCTATATAAACCGGAGGGTTTAGTCCGTAGGACAACAACAATCATACCATAGGCTAGCTTCTAGGGTTTAGCCTCTACGATCTCGTGGTAGATCAACTCTTGTAATACTCATATCATCAAGATCAATCAAGCAGGAAGTAGGGTATTACCTCCATCGAGAGGGCTCGAACACAGGTAAACATCGTGTCCCCGCCTATCGTTACCATCCGCCTTAGACGCTTGATTCGGGACCCCCTACCGAGATCCGCCGGTTTTGACATCGACATTGGTGCTTTCATTGAGAGTTCCACTGTGCCGTCACCATAAGGCTTGATGGCTCCTTCGATCATTGGTAACGATGCGGTCCAGGGTGAGGTCTTCCTCCCCGGAGAGATCTTTGTATTCGGCGGCTTCGCACTGCGGGCCAACTCGCTTGGCCATCTAGAGCAGATCGAGAGCTACGCCCCTGGCCACCAGGTCAGGTTCGGAAACTTGAATTACGCTGCCGACATACGTGGAGACTTGATCTTCGATGGATTCGAGCCCATGCCAGGTGCGCCGCACGATCACGACGAGCAAGATATAGCTCTGCCGTCGGACAGTGTTCGGGAGATTACACCGGCAACCGCTCCGGCCTTCAATCCGGAGCAAACTGCGCCATCCAAGGACGGGTGGATAGACCCCGCCATGGAGGCCGTGGCCTGAGCGGCGATAGAGCCGGATACTGACCTTACCCCTCACGAGAGCCGTGATGACGAACCACTGGATTCATCTCCGGCCACGGACCCCGAGCCGCCTACGTCCGTGCCTATCGAATCCGATTGGGCGCCGATCATGGAGTTCACCTCTGCGGATATCTTTCAGCACTCGCCTTTCGGCGACGTGCTAAAATCATTAAGGTCTCTCTCCTTTTCAGGAGAACCTTTGCCGAACTATGTCCGGCTAGAATGGGATACGGACGGCGAAGAAATTCGCTGCCCACCCACCACCCACTTAGTAGCCACTGTCGATGATTTAACCGACATGCTCGACTTCAACTCCGAAGACATCGACAGTATGGATGACGATACATGAGACGAATAGGAACCACCGCCCACAGGGCGCTGGACCTCCACTTCATCACATGACATATACATGGTGGATACACCTAAAAAAACAATGACGAGGAAAGGAAAGAAGCAACAAAGAACAACTCCATCGAGAAGCAAACAAAGCATCGACGTAGGCGCCACGCTAGACCCCGCCTCGACAAAAACAGCGATAACAGCGAAAGAGAAAACAACACCCCAGTCGACTCCAGAGGAAATGACGACCACACTGACCCAGCAGCAGAGCGCGATGAAGGCGCAAACGGCGAACATAGTACGGATCGGATGTCCGAACACGACGACACCAAGGATAAAACCCACCAACCTCCCTCCGAGGAGGAAAACAATCCGGACGAAGATGTACACATCATCCCGGAAAGGCACTTGGAACAAGAGAACCTCCGCAGAAGGCTTATTGCCACCGCGAGGAGTCTGAAGAAGCAAAAGCAAAGGCTTCAAGCCGCACAGAATACGCTCAATAGTAGATGGAACAAAGTGCTTGACAACGAAAAAAAGTATGGTGGTAGTTACCACACGAAGAGCTACCCGAAGCGCAAGCTGTTGCCTGAATTTGATGATGAGGCTTTAGAGCCCACACAGCTGAAAAATAAAATGGCCGACCGATCGGATCAACCACCTTGTGGCGGCGATAGAGCGGTTAACAAGGCCGCACATAAGTCTGCACACGCTGCACATGAAGACTAGCATCGAAAGACCGGCGCAACCAGATCCATCTACGGATCAAGGAAACGTGCTCCAGCGCACAACCAAAACCGAACACTACAACCGTCAGAACGCCTCGACACAACAAAATACAAGGGCGCCGCACACCCCCTATGCTTCACTGATGAAGTGCTAGACCATGAATTTCCAGAAAGATTTAAACCAGTGAACATAGAGGCGTACGACGGAACCACAGACCCTGGAGTCTGGATTGAGGACTTTATCCTCCATATTTATATGGCTCGTGGAGACGATCTCCACGCCATCAAGTACTTGCCCCTCAAGCTGAAAGGACCAGCTCGGCACTGGCTGAAAAGCCTCCCCGAAAACTCAATTGGAAGTTGGGAGGAGCTTGAGGATGCTTTTCGGGCTAATTTTCAAGGGACTTATGTCCGACCTCCGGATGCAGACGATTTAAGTCATATAGTTCAATAGCCCGGAGAGTCAGTCCGAAAGCTTTGGAACAGACTTCTTACTAAGAAGAACCAAATCGTCGACTACCCGGACGCCGAAGCCTTAGCAGCTTTCAAACACAGCGTCCGAGACGAATGGCTCGCCAGACACCTCGGCCAAGAAAAACCGAGAACAATGGCAGCCCTGACAGGCCTCATGACCCACTTTTGCGCGGGCGAAGATAGTTGGATAGCTCGTAGTAGCACCAGCGACCCAGGCACATCCGAAGTCAGGGATGGCAATGGAAAACCACGACGCAGTAAAAACAAGCGCCGGAATAAAGAAGACAACCCAGATAACACGGCGGTAAACGCCGGATTCAGGGGCTCTCAACCAGGTCAGCGGAAAAAGCCTTTCAAAGGCAACAAAGATGGACCATCCAGCCTAAACAAGAATCTAGACAAACTATGTAAGATTCACGGCACCCCGACAAACCTGCAAATCATACCCACAGAGAATGCTGGGTCTTCAAGCAGGCCGGTAAGCTAAACGCCGAACACAAGGGGAGAGAGACACCAAGTGAAGACGAGGACGAGCCTCGCCAGCAAAGCACTGGGGGACAGAAAAATTCCCACCAGCGGTCAAAACAGTGAACATGATCCATGTGACGAAGAGGGGAAGCAAACATGCACTCCGAGACACACGAGCCGTGGTGCCTGTAACCCGTAGCCCAACCTCTGGTTGGCTCACCCGATCACTTTTGATTGCAGGGATCACCTGATAAACATCCGACACGAAGGATTGGCTGCCTTGATGTTAGACCCGATAATAAACGGATACCATCTCACACGAGTCCTTATGGACGGCGGCAGTAGTCTAAATATGATATATCAGGATTCAGGACACAGTCCGCAAAATGGCGATAGACCCGACAAAGATCAGCCATAGTAATACTACCTTCAAGGGAGTAATACCAGGCCCAGAGGCCCGCTCCACGGGCTCTCTAATACTAGAAGTCGTATTCGGTTCACCCGACAACTACCGAAGTGAAAAGTTACACTTCGACATCGCTCCATTCCGAAGCGGCTATCAAGCACTACTCGGACGAATAACTTTCGCTCGTTTCAACGCTATACCGCATTACGCTTCTCTTAAGCTTAAGATGTCTGGCCCGCGCGGCACCATCACAGTTAATGGAAATATTGAGCGTTCCTTATGCGCGGAAGAATGTGTGGCTGCCTTAACAGCCGAACACTAGACGGCCTCACCAACCAGAACAAATGACTGGTCGTTAAAACCACGGACACGGTTAGACGAGTCCGGCGCATCATTAGATATACTTGAGATTGGATTGATGATTATACCCTTATAGACGATACCAGGGGCTTCCCGCGTGTAAATAGGGCTAGTTCGGCTCAACCTTACTTATCTTGAATTTTAAATGGTTTATTTAGAATAACCAATTTTTTGCACGACAAATTTCAACTAAGTTCCCCTCTTTTACAGATGACAATCGTGCTACACCCGTCGAGGATTTGCTAACGGAGACACAGTAGCAGAGCGTGCAGCGAGGACCAGCTCAAAGGTTTCTTTTAGATTAAGACCTGCGTAAACCTTTTTTACTGTCTCTTGTTGTTCACATCCTCCGGATTCTCGGTACAACCGGGAAGGATCTTGGCGTTATTGGCATTTGGTACGTAAGAATATTGCGTGCACGGACACTTGGGGTTCATTATCAAGGGCATTGTTCAGCCCGACATATGTTATAAAGACCGAATACCTTAGGGAGTGTTCGACGTCGCGAGTTTGGCCTTATATGCATCAGCTCCGAATCATGTCTTTGGTCAAATGTTGGGTTTGCCCGGCTCCTGTGTTTTGCTACCTTACGTTCTGCTCTATTGGCTAAGGTGGCACCAGGAGAACTACTGCGATTGTGCCCTGGTTCATCCGGACGAGCACCTAAATAGAGAAAGCCGAAAACTGACTGTCATGATAAAGCGCGAGACTGGTCAACCACTCGATGACTTAGCGGAATCTTCGGGATTCCTCTGCATTAACGAAGGGTCGTTTCCCAGCCAGGCATGTACGCGCCCCGTATTTGGACGAGTGCGGAGCCACCAGGGGCTATATAGTAGCCCCACCGTCAAACTCCTATGGCTAAGTTAATGTGTTAAAGCAATATAGTCCGATTGCCTAGTTCGCTGCGCTATCACTTCCTTAATGGACCAAGACGTTGGATCAAGTGTGAACACGCGTCTTCTGCGAACACCCCCGCATTATATGCGTGGGGGCTGAAGCCGACGACTGCAAACTTTCAGGTTATATACATATATGAATAAACGGCCGCACAGGAGGCATCATAATACTTTCAGGAAAAAGTATAAACACAGCCTTTATAACTCAATAAAACATTGTTTTCACAATGGGAATACATGTCATTAGAACATAATATTCTTCGATCACTGAGCCTCTATTAAATGAGTGCCTTCAAGAACTTCTTCAAAGTAATGCTCGGCAGCTACTCGGCCCACGGCCGAACCCTGGGTTGCAATAGCGGTGGCCTCCATCTCTGCCCAGTATGTCTTGACACGGGCAAGCGCATGTTGGGGATCGCAGCAGAAATTTAAAATTTTCTACGCATCACCAAGATCAATCTTTCCAACAGTCATCTAGCAACGAGAGAGAGAGAGAGAGAGAGAGAGAGAGAGAGAGAGAGAGAGAGAGAGAGAGAGAGAGAGAGAGAGAGAGTGCATCTACATACCCTTGTAGATCGCGAGCGGAAGCGTTCAAGAGAACGGGGTTGATGGAGTCGTACTTGTCGTGATCCAAATCACCGATGATCCTAGCGCTGAACGGACGGAACCTCCGCGTTCAACACACGTACGGAGCGGAGACATCTCCCGCGCCTTGATCCAGCAAGGAGGAGGGAGAGGTTGAGGAAGAGAGCTCCAACAGTAGCACGACGGCGTGGTGGTGATGGAGTGGCAGTACTCCGGCAGGGCTTCGCCAAGCTCTTAACGGAGGAGGAGAGGTGTTGGGGAGGGGAGGGGATGCGCCTTGGATGTGGTGTGCTGCCCTCCCCTCACCCCTCTATTTATAGGGGAAGGGGGAAGGGGGCCGCCCCCTCTAGATGAGATCTAGAGGGGGGGGGGGGCAAGGGGAGGGGGCTTGCCCCCCAAGCAAGGGGGGCGCCCCCTCTAGGGTTCCCCCCCAACCCTAGGCGCATCGGCCCAAGGGAGGATGGGCCCAGCCCACTTAGGGGCTGGTTCCCTTCCACCTACAGCCCATAAGGCCCTCCGGGGCAGGTGGACCCCCGGAACCCCTCCGGTGGCCCCGTACAATACCGGTATGCCCCCGAACTTTTCCGATGACCGTATGATAACTTCCCATATATAAATCTTCACCTCCGGACCATTCCGGAACTCCTCGTGACGTCCACGATCTCATCCGGGACTCCGAACAACATTCGGTAATCACATACATATCTTCCTTATAACCCTAGCGTCATCGAACCTTAAGTGTGTAGACCCTACGGGTTCTGGAATCACGCAGACATGACCAAGACAGCTCTCTGGCCAATAACCAACAATGGGATCTGAATACCCATGTTGGCTCCCACATGTTCCACGATGATCTCATCGGATGAACCACGATGTTGAGGATTCAAGTAATCCCGTATACAATTCCCTTTGTCAATCGGTACGTTACTTGCCCGAGATTCGATCGTCGGTATCCCAATACCTCGTTCAATCTCGTTACCGGCAAGTCACTTTACTCGTACCGTAATGCATGATCCCGTGACCAACCACTTGGTCACATTGAGCTCATTGTGATGATGCATTACTGAGTGGGCCCAGAGATACCTCTCCATCATACGGAGTGACAAATCCCAGTCTCGATCCGTGCCAACCCAACAGACACTTTCGGAGATACCTGTAGTGCACCTTTATAGCCACCCAGTTACGTTGTGATGCTTGGTACACCCAAAGCACTCCTACGGTATACGGGAGTTGCACGATCTCATGGTCTAAGGAAATGATACTTGACATCAGAAAAGCTCTAGCAAACGAACTACACGATCTTGTGCTATGCTTAGGATTGGGTCTTGTCCATCACATTATCTCCCAATGGTGTGATCCCGTTATCAATGACATCCAATGTCCATGGTCAGGAAACTGTAACCATCCATTGATCAACGAGCTAGTCAACTAGAGGCTCACTAGGGACATGTTGTGGTCTATGTATTCACACATGTATTACGATTTCCGGATAACACAATTATAGCATGAACAATAGACAATTATCATGAACAAGGAAATATAATAATCATTTTATTATTGCCTCTAGGGCATATTTTCATCAGCGCCATCCACGCACCCTCTATGCACGCCGACCTCTTCATAGCATCGATGCGCGACACATCACCAAGGAATTGCAGCACCAAACTAAAATAACTGTACGGCCTTGGCCCTTCCGGCCATAGATGATCCACAACAGACCTCATGGCAAGCACGGACAACCTATGGAGCTCGGCCCACTCGGCCATTTTCTCGTTCAACCAAAGCGGACGCGCTGGAGCATTGAATTGTGACCAAAACAGCTTTTCCACTTCACAATAATTTTGATCTTTGAAGTATTCGGCTGCGTCAGAAGCACTTGCTGCCAAATCCAGATACGCGTGTGCAGAACTCCATAGCCGATCAAGAGGAGCATACGTAGGATCTCCGAACTTCATCCGCATCATAAAGGGCTTCCCAGCCGCGATATCCCCGGCTTGGCGCAGCTCCTCCTTCATCACTCTGATTGTAGAGCGGGCGTCCTTGGCAGCCACCATGGACTTCTCCAGGTCCGTTACCTTCGCTCGACTTTCACCTTCAAGAAGCTCGTAACGGTCGGCGGCTTCCTTCAATTCCACAGCCATCTTAGCTATCTCATCCTTGCTTCGGCAATGCGCAGCCTGTTTGGCTCTTAGCTCTTCGACCGCCTCTCTAGCGGCCGCATCACTTTTTCTGGCTTGTTCCTTGGCTCGGGCTAGTTTTGCCCGAAGGGTGTCCACGACGGCAGCTCCATCTGCAGTCATAAACATATTAAAGATACTAGCATCATGCCCCTCTTACTTAGTGTGGATTATCGGAGAAATCACATACCCTGTGCCTCATCGAGCCACTTGTTGACAAGCATGATGTCAGCATCCGCTGCATCAAGCTGCCGCTTTAACTCGGCAAACTCACCAGTCCGGCTAGCCACCGGACCTTCAGCTACCTGCACATAAAGGCAGCCTGATTATCACCTGGGACAAGGATCCTCCGTTTACCGCCGTTCTCGATGGCAACCAGAGTCTCAGGGGCTACTATCTGCATAGGGCACACCTAACATGTGCGGTATTGTTTCACGTACCTCAAAGCCTTTCAGCAGACTTATAAATGCTTCTTGCAATCCGCTTTCAGCGGATGAAATCCTCTGAATCACCGTACCCATTAGCGTACGATGCGCCTTTGAGATAGCCGCTTGCTCTAGAAGATCCTTCAGTGCGTCCGATCGCACACCAGACGAGTCCGGACTCTTTCTGTTGCTCTCCTTAGGAGCCGAATGCTGAGGGCTTCGGGCGGCCGAGGGATTACCCTCTGGCCTTGGCGGATCAGGAGAGGCCCTTCGCAACGACACTTCAGCGTCTCCCGCCTCGTGAGGCGGGGTGGCACGAGGATGTGTTTCGCTCTCCATCATCTCCGGAAGAAGATCCCCCGAAGACGTACTCTGTCGAGAAGGGCTATGAGGGAGTCCTGGATTAATGGGTGTCCGGATAGCCGGACTATAACCTTTGGCCGGACTCCTGGACTATGAAGATACAAGATTCAAGACTTCGTCCCGTGTCCGGATGGGACTTTCCTTGGCGTGGAAGGCAAGCTTGGCGATACGGATGTGTAGATCTCCTCCCATTGTAACCGACTCTGTGTAACCCTAGCCCTCTCCGGTGTCTATATAAACCAGAGGGTTTTAGTCCGTAGGACGAACAACAATCGTACCATAGGCTAGCTTCTAGGGTTTAGCCTCTCTGATCTCGTGGTAGATCTACACTTGTACTACCCATATTATCAATATTAATCAAGCAGGAGTAGGGTTTTACCTCCATCGAGAGGGCCCGAACTTGGGTAAAAACATCGTGTCCCTTGTCTCCTGTTACCATCCGCCTAGACGCACGATTCGGGACCCCTACCGAGATCCACCGGTTTTGACACCGACATTGGTGCTTTCATTGAGAGTTCCTCTGTGTCGTCATCTTTAGGCCCGATGGCTCCTCCGATCATCAACAACGACGCGGTCCAGGGTGAGACTTTTCTCCCCAGACAGATCTTTGTATTTGGCGGCTTTGCACTGGGGGCCAATTCGCTTGGCCTTCTGGAGCAGATCGAAAGCTACGCCCCTGGCCATCAGGTCACATTTGGAAGTTTGAACTACACGGCTGATGTCCGCGGAGACTTGATCTTCGAGGGTTCGAGCCATAGCCGAGCGTGCCTCACTGTCACGATGGGCATGATCTAGCTCTGCCGTCGAACAATGCCCTAGAGGCCGCACCAGTGTCCGCTCCGACCCTTAGCACGGAGCCGACTGCACCAATCGAGGACGGGTGACTGGACACCGCCTCGGGGGCTGCAATCTCTACGACGATCGAGCCGAACACTAGCCTTGTCCTTTGTGAAGCTCGTGACTCCAAGGTGCCGGACTCCTCTCTGGACTCCGAACCTTCCGCGCCCCTGCCAATCGAATCCGATTGGGCGCCGATCATGGAGTTCGCCGCCGCGGACATCTTTCAGCACTCGCCCTTCGGCGACATCCTGAATTCACTAAAGTCTCTCTCTTTATAAGGAGAGCCCTGGTCGGACTATGGTCAGCAAGGTTGGGATGCGGACGACAAAGAAATTCAAAGCCCACCCACCACCCACTTCGTAGCCACTGTCGATGATTTAACCAACATGCTCGACTTCGACTCCTAAGACATCGACGGTATGGACGCCGATGCAGGAGACGACCAAGGACCAGCGCCTATAGGGCACTGGAAGGCCACCTCATCATACGACATATACGTGGTGGACACCCCAAAATAAGGGAAGGGCGATGGAACAACGGAGGATGACCCCTCCAAGAAGCAGCCTAAGCGCCGGCGTCAGTGGTGTCACTCTAAATCCCGCCAAAGCAAAAACAGCGATTCCGGCACGGGAGATAATAACACTCTGGACAGTGCCGAAGACAACCCCCTCCAACAGGATTCAGCACATGAGGATGGAGAAGCCAGCCCTCATGAGAGAGCGGCAGACAGAGAGGTAGAGGACGATAATTACATGCCTCCCTCCGAAGACGAGGCAAGCCTCGGCGGCATTTAATTTGTCATGCCCGAGGATCCCGTCGAACAAGGCGCTTTCAAACGCAGGCTTATAGCCACGGCGAGCAGCCTAAAAAATAGCAACAGCTTAGAGCTGACCAAGACTTGCTAGCCGACAGATGGATGAAGTCCTTGTGGTCAAGAGTACTGAACTCGAACGCCTCCAAGAGCTACCCAAAGCGCAAGCTGCTACCCCGATTAGAGGAGGAAGCACGTAAACCTACATCACCAGCGACGACGCGCCGACCGCCACCTCGTGGCGCTGACGAGAGGCTCTCGGCCCTCCACTCAAGCCGCACCCGGCGCCGCTCAAAGAATACCAAGGCACGGGAAATGCGCCTGACCTGCGAGATATATTGGAGGACAAGGCAAGGCAAACAAGATCGATCTACGGATCGCGTGGGCGCCCAACGACGCGTGACGATAACCGTCATGCCGGATAGGGCAATTCCGGCCGGGCCGAACACAGTAGACAAAGCTCATTTTCGCTACGATATAGCCCAGTACAGAGGCGCCGCACACCCACTATGCTTCACAGATGAAGTAATGGATCATCAAATCCCCGAGGGTTTCAAACCCGTAAACATCGAATCATACGATGGCACAATAGATCCTGCGGTATGGATCGAGGATTATCTCCTTCATATCCACATGGCCCGCGGCGATGATCTACACGCCATCAAATACCTGCCACTCAAGCTTAAAGGACCAGCTCGGCATTGGCTTAACAGCTTGCTAGCAGAGTCAATTCGTTGTTGGGAAGACCTGGAAGCCGCATTCCCTGACAATTTCCAGGGCACCTATGTGCGACCACCAGACGCCGATGACCTAAGCCACATAATTCAGCAGCCAGAGGAATCAGCCAGACAATTCTGGACACGGTTCCTAACCATGAAAAATCAAATAGTCGACTGTCCGGACGCAGAGGCCCTCGCAGCCTTCAAACATAACATCCGTGACGAATGGCTTGCCCGGCACCTAGGACAGGAAAATCCGAAATCCATGGCAGCCCTCACAACACTCATGACCCGCTTTTGCACGGGAGAAGACAGCTGGCTAGCTCGTAGTAATAACATGACCAAGAGCCCTGGTAATTCGGATACCAAGGACAGCAATGGCAGGTCGCGTCGCAACAAGCACAAGCACCGCATTAACGGCAATAATGCTGAGGATACGCGTAACACCCCAAAAAAATTCAACCTTGTTTTATAAATCAAAAAGTTGTTCCAGGAAACTAAAACTTTTATTTTCTGGATTTCCTTCTGATTTCAGAACCACTATTTTCCTTATTATTATGGAGTTTTTACCCCAAGTGAAAACTTTTGAATCAGTATTGGACTTGTTTTCCCTCTCAAATAAAACAATTCTTTTATCAGTGGGATTATCTATGTAATTATTTTTCCCCTGAGCTTTATTTCTCAAAATTGGTTCTTCATTAGTTTTAGGGTTCCATTTGCACTGCAACCCTTTGATAAACTCTTTTAAAAATCCCACCAAAATTTGGGGATATCATGTGATGTGTTTAAATCCCTTTTATGCAAATAGATACTTCATTCTTTGGATATTTTGAGCTCTACACCATATTTTCAAATCTGGTCCAAAGAGCATTTTTACACTACAACCTATTCAAATATTTCTTTAAAACTTCTACCAAAATTTTGGGATGTTAGTAGGAGCATACTATCCCACTTTATACAATAACCTAATGATGTTTTTTGGAAAAATTGAGTGAATCAACCTCTTTTCTATTCTGGTCCAACTTGAGGATTTGTACATCAACCACATTTTTAGTTGCTCCCTTATCCTTGATTCCTTTTCCTACTTGTTGTCCTCCCTGCCAAACCCCTAAGTCCAGGAGCATGCGCCCTTTGGATCATTTTTGGTCCATGTAATGATGCAATTTAACTCCTGTCCAGAATTGAAGTGTTGCAAAACTTGCACTAGCAAGTTTGTGCTTTGGACAAACTAACCTCACCACCCTCCTTTCCATCTAAAGAGACCCCACTCTGGGAGTTTTGGCCACAACAAGAACTACCTAGGTGCCTATGGCATTTTGTCAAACACATTGAGAGCATGGACAGATTTGGCATGAGTTTTTGCTTGCATTGTGAACCTGATCACCTGACCAGACCAACATGTCCCATGGATTTGCCCTAGCGTACAACCCCACCCTGCTAACTCTCTTGTGGTTTAGAGCCCCTTAGCATGCCTTAGCATTTCGTCAAGCACGTTCCGAGCGTGCTGTGGGCGCGAGCAGAGCACGCGTTTTGCACGTGCCGCGCCCGAGCCGACACGCCGCGCCCCTGATTTCTGCACGCCCTGCGGAGCCACACCACTCACTAACCTTCTCCCCGCATCACGCCAAGCAGCCCCTGGAGCCCTACAGCACCGCCGTCAGAGCCCTTGGCAGCACGCCAGCGTCCGCAGCGCGTCTCGGCCAGGTCGGTGCCGCCCAAGCCACCAGCGCTCGCCACCTGCCCCCTGGAGCAGCGCGAGCTCATCCACAAGCATGTCCTATAGCACACGTCGCCGCCATGTCGCCTAAGTTACGAGAAGGCGGTCGCGGCGACCTTATCCGAGGCCGCCAGAAACCGCCTTTGACTTCGCTTATTTAAGGAAGCCCCGAGCCCGTCCCCCTCAAGACGCAGCAACCTCAAAGCCACCCCAATGGCGCTTCCCTAGCTCGCAATCGACCCGGGGAGGTCTTCTTCTCCATCCCCGGCAACCACAGCCGCCGCTACTTCCCGGCCATTCCGGCATCACCAGGGCCTCCCCCTCTCCACTCTCTTCACCAGGAACTCCCTCTCCCCCTAGTGAAT
Source organism: Aegilops longissima (assembly GCA_021605205.1). Taxonomy (NCBI): domain Eukaryota; kingdom Viridiplantae; phylum Streptophyta; class Magnoliopsida; order Poales; family Poaceae; genus Aegilops; species Aegilops longissima. Next base: position 595,619,269 of record CM038680.1, read on the forward strand.
CCATCCCCTTGCTCGATTTTTATCGGGACTCGCTGCGGGAGAAAAATCACTTTGCCCGACGACCGCCGTCCGCTGCGAAGCTCACCGCCGGCAGCTACGTCCACCCCAGAGACCGTAGCGCCCACCAGAGTGACCGTCTCGATCCCCTGAGCCCGCGGATGGCCTCTGTTTCTCGAACGGCGCCGCCGTTCGCCGGCGAGCATCGCCGGAGTCCCGGCTCCGCTCGGGGCGGAGGAAGGGGAGGAAGGTCGACTAGTCAAACCTGACTAGTGGGCCACCTGGACCCCACTGTCAGCGACACCCCCCCGCGTGGTCCACGGGGGATAAGTGGAAACGTATTTTCTAGAATACGCTTTCGACGTGGTCAGTTTGAAACGTTTTTCTTTTTCTGTTTTTATTTAAATATCAGATTTTGACCAAAAGTTTGACTGTCTATAACTTTTTAAATAAGACTCCAAATGAGTTGATTCTTTTTCCTACCTCTCTCAAATTTGATCTAGTTTATTTTAAGATTTATTTGAAAAAATTTCAAGACAACGTTTCGTGCTGTTTTAAATTTGTGTGTTAATTCAATTCTATTTAAAATACGATTTTGAAGAGAGGAGAGAAAACCAAAAGTTTTGGAGTACACCCTGCCTTACCACACCTTGAAGGCAAGCATTCTGAACCCCGGCATAATAATTTCTGTGATATTCAACACGTTTATAACACCACCTCTTTTCGAAGAGCTCGTTATTTCATGTGATATGATTATTTGCATGGATGCATATTAGTGATCTCCTTGTTGTTGGAAATGAATATACATGTGATGGAAATCATCCTCATGTGCCTTGCATGCATACCAGTAAGGAAATCCGGGAAAACCCCTGCCTTGGGTAGGCATGAGTTTGTCGCCGATCTCCGTCGGGACGGTTAAGTCTGGTATGATATGGTAAGGTATAATGAGTGTCGATTTTATTGTTTGAAATATTTTTGTTATACATGTTATTCAGGGAATATATAAACCTCCTGACTCGATCGTAGATCGAGTCTTGTTCCAGTAAACCCCTTACTTGTACTACCACTAGTGTCTACAACAGGTAGGGTACGGTTCAGTAAGTCGTCAACCCCGTTCAAGCACACACCGTACAGAGAGGCCACGATGGAAGATACCGGTTGTAACCGGTAGGCATGCCATCTGGTCCGGGGGCATGGGTGTTTCCGGTTGAGACAGAGAGGGGAGGCCACCCCTTAGAGCGCGCGATATAAATTTGATCCCATGCTACGCGAGGTTGTAGCCTCCCCACTTAGAGTTTTGCTTAACAAGTGTCATGGGTGATTCTAGACACTGGTAAGTTAACCTGGTGTGTGCAAGTCAGGTGTGTTTTTAATTAAAAGACCGTAGACGGAATTAGTCCCGATGGACTAAAGAAACCCGTTACTCGTGGGTAAAGAGTACACCCTCTGCAGAGATTAAACCTATTCGTATAGCCGTGTCTTTGGTTAAGGATTTCAATCTGGGATGGGATTAGGATTGGTCCTAGAGTCGGTCTTCGGAGGAGACGCGGTTATTATAAACTCGGATACCGACTAGTGACTTGTGAGGACCATGGGTATTATTTCTGTTATGGACTAACCCGTTACATTATTTGAGTTAGCAAGTATCTCTGAGATGGTTCTACCTCCGGGATAATTATTGGGAACATTTAATTTATAAGCCCTTTATGTGGTGTCGCTCAGACGCCCGACCGTGGCATTGTTTGTTTTCATTTTAGTTTATAAGCCCTTTATGTGGTGTCGCTCAGACGCCCGACTGTGGCATTGTTTGTTTTCATTTTAATTTATAATCCCTTTATGTGGTGTCGCTCAGACGCCCGACTGTGGCATTGTTTGTTTTCATTTTAGTTTATAAGCCCTTTATGTGGTGTCGCTCAGACGCCCAACTGTGGCATTGTTTGTCTTCATTTTAGTTTATAAGCCCTTTGTGTGGTGTCGCTCAGACGCCCGACTGTGGCTTTGTTTGTTTTCATTTTAGTTTATAAGCCCTTTATGTGGTGTCGCTCAGACGCCCGACTATGGCATTGTTTGTTTTCATTTTAGTTTATAAGCCCTCTATGTGGTGTCGCTCAGACGCCCGACTGTGGCATTTTATTTATACTCTATTGTTGCACTTTCATGTCGCATATAACCACCCGCCCGCATGCATAGAAACTCTTATTTATGACTGGCAACGTGATCATGGACTATATCAATACTTGATTTATATTGTTCTAGTGTTCATAATGTTTGCGAGTACATTCAAAGTACTCACTGGCTTGTCCCTGGCTATTGTCTTGGCCAGATTTCCTGCATGGAGAGGAAAGTTGCGAAGACAGCCCCGGAACTAAGCAACGGCGATAGCAGCCTCGCGATGATAGGAGTTAACCTGGTCAGCTGTTCCCGTGGGAAATGGAATTCCACAGACACTGATGATCCACAAACCGCTTCCGCCATCAACCTCTAGAAATCATTTGATGTACTCACAAGCCGGAATGGTCTTGTGCTACATAATTTGTATGTTTGCTTGGAACTTCTGTATGAAGTTAATGCCTCATCAGCTAACAGTAAATCCTGGGGCTGGTGAGCACGACGACCATTTTCTGGGAATCAATACCTGGAAAACCGGTCGCCTCAGACTTGGTATCAGAGCCAGGCTGACCATTGGCTAGTCCCATCTTAGCCAGGTCAATAAACTTAGGCAAACCAACCCACCAGACCATAACCAAACCCCAGCCAAGCTTCTCGTACAAGATAGCCTCACAGTGACCCCGACACTTTTGGCAGTCGGTGCCCAACCTATCAACCTAGCCCGTCGATTTCGCGCCAGTGACCAGCACCTAAGATGTCTCATTCGCAAGCGTGCGAAGGAAGGCTCCGTCCCCTTTTACTATAAAAAGGGCACGCTAGCCCCAACCCAGCACAGCACAACCGCTACCCCAAAACGAGCCACAATGCCTGGCCCCATCGTGAACAATGAAACCACAGCAACCAACCTTGGAGGCTTTGTGACCATACTCGCAAACCTCACCCGCCGTGCCTATGCGTTAGAAGAGCCTCCGGAATATGTTGTGTACCAAGGACCCATGAGCGGTGAGAGCCGTCAATTCTGGGCCACTGTACACATCTATGGTAGGGTCATCGCGCAGAACGGCCCTACAGGTTCACCGGAAGAACAACTTCCTTTGAGCCACAAGCCATCCAACTAGCTGCTCGAGAGGCTATAGTTCATCTCCGGCACTTGTCGCCCAGAGTTAACTGTCGCTCGTTCCACTACTACCCCAGACGTGAAGGGTATGGTAGACCACCTCAAGTTGCTAACGGAGATCACGAGACAGATCCTGCATTGTTGCACCTAGTGCGCTATGTAGGTGCACTAGAGGAACTGTTTGATCAAATCACCATTGATCTGATCGCAGCTCGTGGAGAGCTGGTTCGCCGAGCCCCGACAAGAGAAGAGTACGAGCCCAACGCCGACAACCCAGTCGTGTTGTTCGGACACCCGATCGAGACCCTGAGGTCAGCCCCAGCCGTCAGCCAAGGTGCTTTGATGACCCCAGAAGTGCTTCGTCGCCTCTTGAGAGCACACTCCAACGGGGTTGTGGTCAACAATCCCTGCTATGGTCATCATCACTACCCCGAGCCTGCAGCCCCTCAACCCTCTCCAGCTAATTCCGATGGTGAGACCCGTGGAGGAACCTCGACATCCACAAGGCACACCCGTTTGGATGTAAACGAGGTAGACTAAGTCACTCAAGTAGTGTCAAGTCCCAGTGTATCCCCGCGTTGTAATCATGTGCCCTTGTAAATAAGCGCAGCCTGTCGCCGTGCCTCTGTTTTAAATAGTAGCCTTGCCCAGATATGTCAGCATGCAGTGTAAATTTTTGCTAATCCTTGGAGCAGCTACCAATAACCACCCCGACAACCCCCACAGTGATACGTCACTTTGGTGAGATATGTATCTGTAGCTTTGACCCCGACCCTTGGAGCTGAGCAGGCAAATTCATTACCTTTAACCACGGTTTAATGCCCCAACTCCGATGCTATAAGTAGGCCACCGCGTGACCTTGCCAAGTACCCATCACCTTGTGTACCACCCTCACAACCATTCCTTGTCATGCCGAGCCCTAGTATCTATCTGAGAACTCCAGATGCAACCTAGGTAGTTTTGTCAAGATATTGTGGGATTTTACCTGCAGTACCATGGGCGCTACCCAGCCACCCCAGTACGAGCTGTTCAAATCGAGAATCACCTCTTCCACCTCGAGATACTGGGCAGCAGTGCACATACCTCCCGTAAACCCAAACCAAGACCCAGCAGAGGTCTCCTTCGTGGGGAAATCTATGTCGACCCCACATATGGCCGTAGAAGCTGCTGCGTATGAAGGCTTGCTCGCCTTCGATTCGTGGTACCCTATGCCAGCGAACGAGGGTATTATTACTTTCCGAGCCGTGCAGCGCCCGGAGGAGTAACATCTTTTCCCGGTGGACGAATTGAGAGAGACCCAGTCCTGGCCAACCTTGTCCAGTACGTCATCGCTGAAGAGCGTTTAACCCAACGTGTGATGGGTTATCTCCAGAGCCTCGCGGATTTAAATCCTCAGATCGCCATCGGCAGATCACTGAGGCCTGACCAGGAAAGACACATTCATCGACTGGTCAACCCGCTTTCCCCGATAGAAGAAGAGTGTGTTCCAGTACCAGAGACATTTTCTCGGAACCCCGTCCAGTTACCGTTTGCTTTATAGCCGTCGTTGCTATGTTTATTATTGCAACTTTTATTTATAAGTTGTAACTTATGCGTGGCACCCCGATATTGCGCAGCGAGTAAATCTTTTCGTTTCTAATATTGTGAATAATTCTGTTGTGGTTCGACTCTAATGTATTACTGTTTTCCTTTCCCGGTGTTGCTGCATTTTCACCTTCTCGAGACATGGATTATTTTATTTCACACAGCACCACGGCAACATACTCACAACCACAATCATTCGAACATATACACTACTTGCACTTCTTTGCAATAGTGTTACATCAACTGAGTACCTCCGAACAACAGTCAACACCCGACACACCCCACCTACTCCTCGTGATCACCACCACCGCGGAGGGCCAACACCCGAGCAGCAGCATCGCCACGATCGTCGAGGATCATCGCGCACAAGAGCACGGAGAGCCCCAACACCGCTGCCAAACCCCCGCACAACAGGACCACATACCAGTCCGGCACCGCCACCGCCATTAGACCCTCGCCTCGAGCTTCGGCAAATGGAAACAGAGGAGAAGGAAGGAGAAGGAGGAGCGAGGCCAGGTATGAGGAAGAAAAAGGAGCACCTCGGCCGTTTTATAGCTCGAGATCGGTGTACGGTGGGCAAGGTCCACCAGCGCCGCTCCTCGCCCGACCGCCGGTGTTCGGAGGCGGATCCGCGAGCAGTGCCGACAGTGCACTGGCCCGCGAGGTGAGTGCACGCTGCACCGGCAGCTAGCACGCCGCGCACTACCGCAGTACGGCCTAGATACCCTACGCGCTAGACGTCGCCGGTGGAGAAAGCGCGGGAAAGCGCGCGGGAGAGAGGAAGAAGAAAGAGCCGGAGGAAGAAGAAGAGGCCGACAGTGGGCCCGGGTCCACCTGTCAGCCAGAGGAAGCACTGTGCTCTCGGGTACGACCAGCGTTTTTTTTTAAATTTAGATTTTATTCTAAATTTATTTCTGGCATAAAAATCCCTCAATTTTTGCCCCTAACAGTGGATTTCTCCACGCCACGCCAGTGTCCCACACTGTATTTTTGCACCACTTTTTGCCTTCACACTGTAGCCGCATTTGTTTTAATGCTTGTTTTTATCGAAACAACACTTAGCAAATCTCGAGGACGAGATCTTTTTTTTTTGGGGGTAGTGTTGTAACACCCCATAAAAATTTCAACCTTGTTTTATAAATCAAAAAGTTGTTCGAGGAAACTAAAACTTTTATTTTCTAGATTTCCTTCTGATTTCAGAACCACTCTTTTCCTTATTATTATGGAGTTTTTACCCCAAGTGAAAACTTTTGAATCCGTATTGGACTTGTTTTCCCTCTCAAATAAAACAATTCTTTTATCAGTGGGATTATCTATGTAATTATTTTTTCCCTGAGCTTTATTTCCCAAAATTGGTTCTTCATTAGTTTTAGGGTTCCATTTGCACTGCAACCCTTTGATAAACTCTTTTAAAAATCCCACCAAAATTTGGGGATATCATGTGATGTGTTTAAATCCCTTTTATGCAAATAGATACTTCATTCTTTGGATATTTTGAGCTCTACACCATATTTTCAAATCTGGTCTAGAGAGCATTTTTACACTACAACCTATTCAAATATTTCTTTAAAACTTCTACCAAAATTTTGGGATGTTAGTAGGAGCATACTATCCCACTTTATACAATAACCTAATGATGTTCTTTGGAAAAATTGAGTGAATCAACCTCTTTTCTATTCTGGACCAACTTGAGGATTTGTAAAGCAACCACATTTTTAATTGCTCCCTTATCCTTGATTCCTTTTCCTACTTGTTGTCCTCCCTGCCAAACCCCTAAGTCCAGGAGCATGCACCCTTTGGATCATTTTTGGTCCATGTAATGATGCCATTTAACTCCTGTCTAGAATTGAAGTTTTGCAAAACTTGCACTAGCAAGTTTGTTCTTTGGACAAACTAACCTCACCACCCTCCTTTCCATCTAAAGAGACCCCACTCTTGGAGTTTTGGCCACACCAAGAACTACCTAGGTGCCTATGGAATTTTGTCAAACACCTTGAGAGCATGGACAGATTTGGCATGAGTTTTTGCTTGCATTGTGAACCTGATCACCTGACCAGACCAACATGTCCCATGGATTTGCCCTAGCCTACAACCCCACCCTGCTAACTCTCTTGTGGTTTAGAGCCCCTTAGCATGCCTTAGCATTTTGTCAAGCACGTTCCGTGCGTGCTCTGGGCGCGAGCAGAGCACGCGTTTTGCACGTGCCGCGCCCGAGCCGACGCGTCGCGCCCCTGATTTCTGCACGCCCTGCGAGGCCACGCCACTCACTAACCTTCTCCCCGCATCACGCCAAGCAGCCCCTGGAGCCCTACAGCACCGCCGTCAGAGCCCTTGGCAGCACGCCGGCGTCCGCAGTGTGTCTCGGCCAGGTCGGTGCCGCCCAAGCCGCCAGCGCTCGCCACCTGCCCCCTGAAGCAGCGCGAGCTCATCCACAAGCATGTCCTATAGCACACGTCACCGCCACGTCGCCCAAGCTACAGAAAGACGGTTGCCGGCGACCTTATCCGCGGCCGCCGCAGAACCGCCTTGACTCGCCTATTTAAGGAAGCCCCGAGCCCGTCCATCGCACGCAGGCAACCTCAGGCCACCCCAATGGCGCTTCCGTAGCTCGCAATCGACCCGGGGAGGTCTTCTTCTCCATCCCCGGCAACCACAGCCGCCGCTACTGCCCCGGCCATTCCGGCATCACCAGGGCCTCCCCCTCTCCACTCCCTTCACCAGGAACTCCGTCTCCCCCTAGTGAATCCATCCCCCTGCTCGATTTTGATCGGGACTCGCCGCGGGAGAAAAATCACTTTGCCGGCCGCCTTCCGCTACGAAGCTCGCCGCCGGCAGCTACGTCCACCCCAGAGACCTTAGCGCCCACCGGAGTGACCGTATCGATCCCCTGAGCCCGCGGATGGCCTCCGTTTCTCGAACGGCGCCGCCGTTCGCCGGCGAGCATCGCCGGAGTCCCGCCTCCGCTCGGGGCGAAGGAAGGGGAGGAAGGTCGACTAGTCAAACCTGACTAGTGGGCCACCTGGACCCCACTGTCAGCGACACCCCCCCCCCCCGCGTGGTCCACGCGGGATAAGTGGAAACGTATTTTCCAGAATACGCTTTCGACGTGGTCAGTTTGAAACGTTTTTCTTTTTCTCCTTTTATTTAAATATCAGATTTTGACCAAAACTTTGATTGTCTATAACTTTTTAAATAAGACTCCAAATGAGTTGATTCTTTTTCCTACCTCTCTCAAATTTGATCTAGTTTATTTTAAGATTTATTTGAAAAAATGTCAAGACAACTTTTTGTGCTGTTTTAAATTTGTGTGTTAACTCAATTCTATTTAAAATAGGATTTTGAAGAGAGGAGAGAAAACTTTCAAAAGTTTTGGAGTACACCCTGCCTTACCACACCTTGAAGGCAATCATTCTGAACCACGGCATAATAATTTTTGTGTGTTATTCGACACGTTTATAACACCACCTCTTTTCGAAGAGCTTGTTATTTCATGTGATATGATTATTTGCATGGATGCATATTAGTGATCTCCTTGTTGTTGGAAATGAATATACATGTGATGGAAATCATCCTCGTGTGCCTTGCATGCATACCAATTAGGAAATCCGGGAAAGCCCCTTCCTTGGGTAGGCATGAGTTTGTCGCCGATCTCCGTCGGGACGGTTAAGTCTGGTATGATATGGTAAGGTATAATGAGTGTCGATTTTATTGTTTGAAATATTTTTGTTATACATGTTATTCAGGGAATATATAAATCTCCTGAGTCGATCGTAGATCGAGTCTTGTTCCAGTAAACCCCTTACTTGTACTACCACTGGTCTCTACAACAGGTAGGGTACGTTTTAGTAAGTCGTCAACCCCTTTCAAGCACACACCGTACAGAGAGGCCACGATGGAAGATACCGGTTGTAACTGGTAGGCATGCCATCTGGTCCGGGGGCATGGGTGTTTCTGGTTGAGACCGAGAGGGGAGGCCACCCCTTAGAGCGCGCGATATAAATTTGATCCCATGCTACGCGAGGTTGTAGCCTCCCCACTTAGAGTTTTGCTTAACAAGTGTCATGGGTGATTCCAGACATCGGTAAGTTAAGCTGGTGTGTGCAAGTCAGGTGTGTTTTTAATTAAAAGACCAGAGACGGAATTAGTCCCGATGGACTAAAGAAACCCGTTACTCGTGGGTAAAGAGTACACCCTCTGCAGAGATTAAACCTATTCGTATAGCCGTGTCTTTGGTTAAGGATTTCAATCTGGGATGGGATTAGGATTGGTCCTAGAGACGGTCTTCGGAGGAGACGCGGTTATTATAAACTCGGATACCGACTAGTGACTTGTGAGGACCATGGGTATTATTTCTGTTATGGACTAACCCGTTACATTATTTGAGTTAGCGAGTATCTCTGAGATGGTTCTACCTCCGGGATAATTATTGGAAACATTTAATTTATAAGCCCTTTATGTGGTGTCGCTCAGACGCCCGACTGTGGCATTGTTTGTTTTCATTTTATTTTATAAGCCCTTTATGTGGTGTCGCTCGAGGCGCTCCGATCGTGGCATTGTTTGTTTTCATTTTAATTTATAAGCCCTTTATGTGGTGTCGCTCAGACGGCCGACTGTGGCATTGTTTGTTTTCATTTTAGTTTATAAGCCCTTTATGTGGTGTCGCTCAGACGCCCGACTGTGGCATTGTTTGTCTTCATTTTAGTTTATAAGCCCTTTATGCGGTGTCGCTCAGACGGCCGACTGTGGCATTGTTTGTTTTCATTTTAGTTTATAAGCCCTTTATGTGGTGTCGCCGACGCCCCGATCGTGGCATTGTTTGTTTTCATTTTAGTTTATAAGCCCTCTATGTGGTGTCGCCGACGCCTCGATCGTGGCATTTTATTTATACTCTATTGTTGCACTTTCATGTCGCATATAACCACCCGCCCGCATGCATAGAAACTCTTATTTATGACTGGCAACGTGATCATGGACTATATCAATACTTGATTTATATTGTTCCAGTGTTCATAATGTTTGCGAGTACATTCAAAGTACTCACTGGCTTGTCCCTGGCTATTGTCTTGGCCAGATTTCCTGCATGGAGAGGAAAGTTGCGAAGACAGCCCCGGAACTAAGCAACGGCGATAGCAGCCTCGCGAAGATAGGAGTTAACCTGGTCAGCTGTTCCCGTGGGAAATGGAATTCCACAGACTCTGATGATCCACAAACCGCTTCCGCCATCAACCTCTAGAAATCATTTGATGTACTCACAGGCCGGAATGGTCTTGTGCTACATAATTTGTATGTTTGCTTGGAACTTCTATATCAAGTTAATGCCTCATCAGCTAACAGTAAATCCTGGGGCTGGTGAGCACGACGGCCATTTTCTGGGAATCAATACCCGGAAAACCGGTCGCCTCAATACGGCAGTTAATGCCGGATTCAGAGGCTCTAAACCAGGTCAGCGGAAAAAGCCATTTAAAAGAAATACTCCGGGCCCGTCCAGTTTGGACCGAATACTCGATCGCTCGTGCCAGATACACGGCACCCCCGAAAAACCAGCCAACCACACCAACAGGGATTGTTGGGTGTTCAAGCAGGCAATCAAGTTAAATACCGAAAACAGTGTCAAGTGGCTGCATAGCAATGATGAGGAGGAGCCCCGGCCGCCGAACAATAGGGGACAGAAGGGCTTCCCCCCACAAGTGCGGACGGTGAACATGATATACGCAACCCACATACCCAAAAGGGAGCGGAAGCGTGCACTCAGGGACGTATATGCGTTGGAGCCAGTCGCCCCAAAGTTCAACCCATGGTCCTCCTGGCCGATCACTTTTGATCGAAGGGACCACCCCACTAGCATCCGCCATGGCGGATTCGCCGCATTGGTTCAAGTCCCAATCATTGATGGATTTCACCTCACTAGAGTCCTTATGGACGGCGGCAGCAGCCTGAACCTGCTTTATCAGGATACAGTGCGAAAAATGGGCATAGATCCCTCAACCTTTAAAGGTGTCATACCAGGTGTAGAGGCCAACTTTACAGGCTCAGTTACACTTGAGGTGGTCTTCGGTTCCCCGGATAATTTCCGAAGCGTGGAGTTAATCTTCGACATAGTCCCGCTCCGTAGTGGCTATCACACACTGCTCGGACGAACAGCATTTGCAAAGTTCAATGCGGTGCCGCACTACGCATACCTCAAGCTCAAGATGCCAGGCCCTCAAGGAGTCATTACGGTCAATGGAAACACCGAACGCTCTCTCCGAACGGAGGAGCATACGGCGGCCCTCGCGGCGGAAGAACAAAGTAGCCTCTCAAGGCCATTCTCGAGTCCGACTATTAAACGTCTGGACACCGTCAAGCGCGCCCGGAGTAACCTACAACAAGACCGCCTGGCACGTCCCGAGCACGCGTAGCAATGCGGCCCCAACCGCAGCCCTCGCGAAATTGCAAAACCAGTACTACGCGTACATAATTACACTCTGGAAATACCATGGGCATAGGGGGAGGGGCACGACCACGGCATGCCCAAAATGCGGCTCAACCGCACTAGGGGCTCCCGATTTTGTCATTCTTTTTTTCTTACTTTCAGGACTCCACTCTCCGGAAGGCCTGTCCGCAATCAATCGCCAAACACACGATGCAACAGCCAGGAGACAGAAAGCTACGCCGAGTGTCCGGTGGTCTCTATAACGAGCAGTATACTTGTTTCACATATCATCCCGCAGCTCGCCCCTGGAGGGGGACATGTCAAATAGTCCCATCTCTTGCTTATCGCACTATTTGTATCGTTCTGCTTGTTCTGCTTTTACCGCAGCCTTTTTGAATAAACAATACATAGCTTTTGTCTATTATTGCATTCCTTTTTATGTGAATATGTTCAGTTATGACATTATGCAACCGTACACTTTGGTACGGCCAATACACCAGGGGCTTAAGTACCCAGAATATGGTCTGAGAAGTCCGAACACTTAAACGAGTGCGGCACCCCGAACTTATAGCATTATATGCATCGGCTCCGAATCATGTCTTGGGTCAATAGTTGGGTTTGCCCGGCTCCCATGTTTTGGTACCTTACGTTCCGTCATATCGGCTAAGGTATCGCTGGGAGAACTACTGCGATTGTGCCCCGGTTGAGCTGGGTTAAGCACCTCAGTAGAGAAAGCTAAAACTGACCGTCATGATAGGGCGAGAGCTGGTCGCTGTTCGAGAGGTTTCGAGTCCCTAAAGACTTATGCCGCTTAGAGCGATGGGCCGGCTTTGTCCGGCCTAAGAGTGGATAGCGCCCCGAACTCGGTCTTACGAATACTAGGGGCTTAACCAAAATTTAAAATTATAGACTTCCATGGCTAAGTGAGAGTGATAAAGCATTATAGTCTGATTGCCTTGTTCGTTGTGCTGAGCGCCTCCCTCGAAGGACCCAAGAATGGGAACAAGAGCGCTCAGGTTTATCCCGAACACCCCAGCACTCATGGCATGGGGGCAGAAGCGGACGACTCGCCATCTCTCATATTTAATAAACGGCCGCACAGAAGGTAATATTTTAAATTCAAAAAGGGTTGCTTAGTGCATATGAACAAGTTTTCAGCGCACAGGATAACACGAGCGAGTTTACTCATAAATTACATCCTTGGAACATTCATCCGCCATAAGGTGGGCACCCTTCAGGACGCCCTCATAATACATCTCGGGCTTGCGATGCTCCTTGCCCTGTGGTGGCCCATCTGTCACCAGCTTCTCAACATCCATCTTGCCCCAGTGCACTTTAACACGAACAAGGGCCCTACGGGCACCTTCGATGCATATGCAGCGCTTGATGACTCCAAGACGTGGACAGGCATCCGCCAGCCGCCTCACCAAAGACAAAGTAGCTCCTGTGCATGACCTCCCTGTGCCATAGCCGGACTATAAGGCCCTTCATGGCCTGTTCGGCCACCTTATGGAGCTCGACCAGCTGCTTCAGCTGGTCGCTCAAAACACGGGTGTCCGGCCTCAACATCCGAGACCGAACACCTTCTCCGTCGAGCTCCCCTCCCCGGCCCGGTAGTAGCGGCAGCGTCGGACACCACTTGGGGAACAGATCTGCGAATGCTCCTGGAGAGCTCCGGACTCGGGTAAGTAACAAGTAATTCACTTTCACGTGCTTGCTTTGCATAAAGAATGCCTTACCCGCCGCTATCTTCTTCATCGCCTCAATTTCCTGGAGGGCTTTTTGGGCTTCGGCCTTGGCAGATTTGGCGCTCTCAAGGGCTGAGGCAAGCTCGGACTCTCGAGTCTTTGAGTCAAGCTCCAAACTCTCGTGTTTTTTCACGAGAGCCTGGAGCTCTTGCTGCACCTCCGCCACCCGCGCCTCCTGCTTTTCTCGCTCGATACGCTCCACGGCCGCATTTTCTTCGGCCTTGGACATCGCTTCCTTCAGGGTTGCCACCTGGGTTGTGGCCCCTGTAATACTCACGTTGGTCCTGTCATTTTTTGCAACCACATCTTTTTTATATAGTTACATAAGGTATTACTTACCTTCCTTGTCCTCGAGCTGCTTCTTCGCAAGGCCGAGCTCGTTCTCGGACCGCTCGAGGCTCTGCTTCATGCATCAACCTCTGCGGTCGGTCTGGGCAGAGGTCAAGCGAGGCAACTGCATTCCCATATTGACATACTTATGTTAGACTCCTGCGTATATCTTTTTGATCCTCAGTTCAGCTTTTCTTTCCGAACACCAAGCTGAGCATCAGGGGCTACTGTCTATGCGGTACTATTTTTACATATCTTAAATACATACCTCAAAACCTGTTAGAAGGCTGGCACAGGCTTCAGTCAGCCCGCTCTTGGCGGACTGAACCTTCTGGATCACCGCACTCATAATAGTGCGGTGCTCCTCGTCGATGGAGGCGCCATTATGCACCTCCAGCAGATTATCCGGTGCCTCCGGTTGGACGGAGGTCACCAGCGTCGTAGGCTTGCCCTTCTTACTAGGGGGGTGCCTGCCGGACTCTGGAACCAGTGAAGGTTCCGCTGCAGTGTCCGGCCCAGGGTCGGACTTGAAGCCCTTGGGTGTTTGGTCCCCTTTGCACCTGGAGTCCGGGAGGTCGCCTTGCGGCGCCTCCAGGACCACCTCCTCCTGGCTTGGACCCTTTTGGGACTCCACCTCGGCATCATCCGCAGCGCAAGGGGAGGAGGCGGCCGGAAGTGAAGTGCTATTCACATCCGACGAGCTTAAGGAGCCGCTCGACGACACGCCGACCTGGGCTCGGGGCGGACTGCATGATTATATTCGGCGTTAGAAGATACTGTGCAACAAAGGAACGCCATGAGTTATTCTTGTATCCGGATACTTACGATTTTGCCAGGGGCATGGCCCTGGAAGGCCACTCCTCTTCGCCGTCGTCGGCGTTGGTGGAGTAGTCCGGAGGAAGGGTCCTCCCCTTCTTGGACCTTCCGGCCCCCCTAGTTGGGGAGGCCTTCCTTTTCTTCTCTCCCCTCGCTGGGGGAGAGACCTCTCTTTCCTCCTCCTCGTTTTCGTGGGAGGAGTCCGCCTCGGAGTCATCGGACGATGAGTCCGACACCACCAGGCGCCGGGAACTCTTTCGAGTTCCCGTGGCCTTCTTCTTGGCCTTCTTCTCCGGCACCACGTAAGGTGCCGGAGCCAGCAGCCCCGTCAAGCGGGCGTCCGCTGGGTCTTCGGGCAAGGGAGCCGGACAGTTGATCTGCCCGGACGTCTTCTGCCAATCCTGTCAAAGGTAAGGGAGTTTAGATCCCGCATAGGGTCAAACTATGAAAAACAAGCATCCCGTAAAGGGTAAAACAGCTTACCGCGTTGGCTTGATGCTGCGTGCTGAATCCGCGATCCTCGGTAGCAGATGCGGGAGCCTCAGCGCCCTTGAACAGCACCTTCTAGGCATCTTTGTACATAGTGTCAAAGAGCCTGCTCAGAGTTCGGTGCTGTGCCGGATTAAACTCCCACAAGCTGAAAGCCCGTTGTTGGCATGGGAGGATCCGACGGATGAGCATGACCTGGACTACGTTGACGAGTTTGAGCTTCTTGCTCACCAGGTTTTGGACGCAGGTTTCGAGTTTGGTCAGCTCTTCTGAATTACCCCACGACAGGCCCTTCTCTTTCCAGGAGGTGAGCCACGTGGGGATGCCAGATCGTAATTCGGGGGCCGCTGCCCATTTAGGGTCACACGGCTCGGTGATGTAGAACCACCCCGATTGCCACCACTTTATGTTCTCTACAAAGGAGCCCTCGAGCCATAGGATGTTGGGCATCTTGCCCACCATGGCACCTCCGCACTCCGCTTGGCGGCCGCCCACTACCTTCGGCTTGACATTGAAGGTCTTCAGCCATAAGCCGAAGTGGGGCTGGATGCAGAGAAAGGCCTCGCACACGACTATGAATGCCGAGATGTTGAGGATGAAGTTCGGGGCCAGATCGTGGAAATCCAGGCCGTAGTAGAACATGAGCCCCCGGACAAATGGGTGAAGTGGGAAACCTAGTCCGCGGAGGAAATGGGTGAGGAACACCACCCTCTCATGGGGCCTGGGGGTGGGGATGAGCTGCCCCTCGTCTGGGAGCCGGTGCGCGATGTCATTGGACAAGTATCCTGCTTTCCTCAGCTTCTTGATGTGCCCCTCCGTAACGGAGGAGACCATCCACTTGCCTCCCGCTCCGGACATGGCTGGAGAAGGTTGAGGTGGGATGTGCGGACTTGGGCGCTGGAGCTCGAGTGCACAAAAATGGATAAGCAAAGGAGGAAGAAGGTGTAGATGAAAAAGGTGGATCCTTATCCCTTTATATGGGCGGACGAAACTATGTGCCCCCACCAGCCTGGTAAAACTCGCTTATCTCCCAAGCGCCATATATTAATGGCACGATTGGGTTACCCGCGCCTGTATTGATGAGAATCCCGGAATAAGGGGACACAATCTCTGCTTGGACAAGACGTGCCAAGGAAACCGCCTCGCTAAACGCGCCAAGGTGGAATAGTAAAACGATTCGAATAAAGGCTTGGCCGCGGTGTGGTGTCACGCTGCGGAATACGTCAGCAGATTTGATTTGTGTAAATATTATTCTCTCTACGGTGGTATGTGGAACTTATTTTGCAGAGCCGGACACTATCCTTGTGTTCAAAATCTTCTATGAAGTATTCGGAGGAGGAACCCGCCTTGCAATGCCTAAGACAATCTGCGCGCCGGACTCGTCGTCATTGAATCCTGGTTCAGGGGCTACTGAGGGAGTCCTGGATTAGGGGGTGTCCGGATAGCCAGACTATAACCTTTGACCGGACTCCTGGACTATGAAGATACAAGATTGAAGACTTCGTCCCGTGTCTGGATGGGACTTTCCTTGGCGTGGAAGGCAAGCTTGGCGATACAGATATGTAGATCTCCTCCCATTGTAACCGACTCTTTGTAACCCTAGCCCTCTCCGGTGTCTATATAAACCGGAGGGTTTTAGTCCGTAGGACGAACAACAATCATACCATAGGCTAGCTTCTAGGGTTTAGCCTCTCTGATCTCGTGGTAGATCTACTCTTGTACTACCCATATCATCAATATTAATCAAGCAGGAGTAGGGTTTTACCTCCATCGAGAGGGCCCGAACCTGGGTAAAAACATCGTGTCCCTTGTCTCCTGTTACCATCCGCCTAGACGCACAGTTCGGGACCCCCTACCCGAGATCTGCCGGTTTTGACACCGACAGGCTACGATCCGAACTACAAGATATATGTCTCGGTTATTTTCCTCAGAGGTAAAGCAGGATATTTTTACTATTAAAAACTTTTTTGTTTACTTACAGCACGGTGGGAGGCTGATCCCCTTGCGGGCACTATGCGGCAACGATGCCCCCCGAGGAAGGACCCTCTGGCAAAGATTTCTTCCCCCATTTGGAAACCATTGTTTCCGGGTCTTCAGAGGTGCTCCTCTTCCTCCCTTGGGGAGAGGGAATTTTAGATTCTTCTCCCCGGTTATCCTCCTTCACGGAGGCGCTAACTCCCCCGATTTGGATGAACAGTGAGCGAGGTCAGCTTTCGGCCTCTTTATTCCCCCCTTTATCTTCCCCTGAGGGCGCTTGATAAGGCACAAGCTCCAGCATCCTGGCTAGTACAGGATCCGGTGAGACCTCAGGAAGGGGGGCCGGACACCTGATCATCTCCGCCTTTGTTACCCAGTCCTGGTCAAAGAGCGACTTTTCAAAATGATGTTGTGATAAATAAAAAGGCAACATGTTCGACTGCGGGACTACTTACTTGGGTAACTGGACGATTGCAGCTCAGACCTGCATCTTCGGTGGTGTCCGGATACCTTATTTGTGGTCCGAAGAACAACTTGCACATCTCTTCGAGAGTCATGCCGAGGAAGTGCTTAATAGCTCGCGGTCCTTCCGGGTTGAACTCCCACATGCGGAGGGGTCGACGTTTGCAGGGCAGGTCTCGACAAACTAACATGACTTGCATTACCGTGGCCAGGCTGACATCTCTCTCGAGGAGATCTCGGATGCGGCTCCGCAATGTCGGCACGTCCTTTATCGCCCAGTCCAGCCCTCATCGATCCATGGCGTTAGTCATGGCTGAAACGAGCGAAAGGCAGGGGCGGCCACCCACTTGGTACCCCGGGGAGCTGTGATATAAAACCACTCCCATTGCCATAAGCTGGACACCTCCTGGAAGGAGCCCTCTGGCCATGGGGCATTGACACTTTTGCTTATTACGACACCTCCGCACTCTGCGTGTCGCCCCTCGATCATCTTCGGCTTCACATTGAAAGTCTTGAGCCACAGGCTGAAGTGGGGGTGTAATGCGGAGGAAAGCCTCACATACAACGATGAACGACGAGATGTGAAGGACTGAATCCGGGGCCAGGTCATTGAAATCCAGCCCGTAATAGTACATGAGCCCCCTGACAAAAGGATCTAGAGCGAGGCCTAGCCCTCGGAGGAAGTGAGAGATGAAAACAACGCTCTCGCCGGGTTCAGGAGTGGGAATGACCTGCCCTTGAGCAGGCAGCCTGTGCGAGATCTCGCCGGTCAGAAACCTGGCCTCTCTTAGCTTCTTGACGTCCTCCTCTCTCACAGAGGAAGGCATCCACCGACCTTGAAGGTTCGATCCGGACATGGTTGAAGGTCCGAAGCGCCTGACCTAAGCCTCGGGTGTTGGAACTCGAGGCGGGGGAGGACTCGATTGAGTTCGAGAGGAAAAACGGACAAGCCTTGGTATCTTTATAAAGAGGGTGAATACCAAGCGTCCTCCTTGTAACCGTTTGGGACTTGCCTACAATCAAGGAGTCATACCAGCGGACACGATTGGGTTACCCACATCCGTATTGATGAGAATCCCGTAATAAGGGGGACATGATCTCTACTTCGATAAGACGTGCCAATAAAATCGCCTCACAAAACGTGCGGTGGAAGGCTGGTTGAGAAGGGCGGTTCGTCATGGCCAGACCGCGGCAATACGTCACATTATGTAAAACGGTTGGCAGATTAGATGTGCAGAAATATTATTCTCTCTACGGTGGTATGTGGAATTTGTTTTGCAGAGCCAGACACTATCCTTGCCTTCACAATCTTCTATGAAGTATTCGGAGGAGGAACCCGCCTTGCAATGCCGAAGACAAACTGCGCGCCGGACTCATCGTAATTGAAGCCTGGTTCAGGGGCTACTGAGGGAGTCCTGGATTAGGGGGTATACGGACGGCCGGACTATATCCTTTGGCCGGACTGTTGGACTATGAAGATACAAGATTGAAGACTTCGTCCCGTGTCCGGATGGGACTCTCCTTGGCATGGAAGGCAAGCTTGGCAATACGGATATGTAGATCACCTCCCTTGTAACTGACTCTGTGTAACCCTGGCCCCCTTCAGTGTCTATATAAACCAGAGGGATTAGTCCATAGGACAACAACAATCATACCATAGGCTAGCTTCTAGGGTTTAGCCTCTACGATCTCGTGGTAGATCAACTCTTTTAATACTCATATCATCAAGATCAATCAAGCAGGAAGTAGGGTGTTACGTCCATCGAGAGGGCCCGAACCTGGGTAAACATCGTGTCCCCCGCCTCCTGTTACCATCCGCCTTAGACGCACAGTTCGGGACCCCCTACCCGAGATCCGCCAGTTTTGACACCGACAGCTTGTCCAGCAGATCCTTTTGCCCTCCCTTGTATTGATCAAATCATTGATGCTACGGTGGGTTGCGAGCGTTTGAGCTTTCTGGATGCTTATTCCGGTTATCATCAGATCAAAATGGCGGTTAAGGACCAGCAGAAGACAACCTTCATAACTCCTTTTGGATCCTTCTGCTATTTATCTATGCCCTTTGGGCTCAAGAGTGCCCAGGCGACTTATCAGCGGTGTGTGCAAAATTGTCTGCATGATCAGATCGGCCGCAACGTTCATGCTTATGTGGATGATATCGTAGTAAAATCCAGAAAGGAGGATACATTGATTTATGACTTGAAAGAGACCTTCGATAACCTCCAGGTCTATAAAATGATGCTTAATCCGGCCAAGTGCGTCTTTGGTGTACCGGCAGGCAAGCTCTTGGGCTTTCTGGTTTCTAACAGAGGCATCGAAGCTAATCCGGAAAAGATCAAGGCTATAACTTCCTTGGCTAAACCAAAGTGTATTAATGACATTCAACGCCTGGCAGGCCGGATTGCCGCGTTGAGCCGGTTTATCGATCGCTTTGAGAGAAGGCCATCCTTTATATCGATGTCAAGAAAAGCGAATAACTGCGAGTAATGCCGCCAATGAAGAGTTTGAGGACTTAAAGCGGCATCTTGCTAATCCGCCGGTGCTTGCCGCTCCTGTTGACAAGGAGCCGTTGTGGCTTTATGTGGCAGCTAACGCCCGGGCTGTCAGCGTGGCTACTGTGGTGGAGCGCAAGGAAGCTGGAAAGGAGTATCCAGTTCAACGGCCGGTTTACTATATCAGTGAGGTACTTATTGAGTCCAAGCAAAGGTACCCGCATTGGCAGAAGCTGGTGTATGGAGTTTTCAGGGCAAGCCGGAAGCTTAAGCAATATTTCCAAGGTCATCCCATCACGGTGGTCAGTTCTGCTCCGCTGGGAGATATAATTCAAAAAAGGGAAGCAACTGGCCGGATTGCTAAGTGGGCTATTGAACTTGGACCTCATGGTTTGAAGTATATGCCCCGGACGGCGATCAAGTCTCAGGCACTGGTGGATTTCATCAATGATTGGACAGAGTTACATGCACCAGATGAGAAGCCAGATCATACTTATTTGACTATTCATTTTGATGGGTCCAGGCAATTGGACGGCTCGGGGGATGGAGTTGTGATAACTTCCCCACGAGGTGATAAGTTTTGTTATGTTCTCCGTTTAATGTTCCCTTGCACTAACAATGCAGCTGAATATGTGGCCTTACTCCATGGTCTTCGGATGGCTAAGGAGATGAATCTCAGCCGAGTTAAGTGCTTTGGAGACTCGGATCTGGTGGCTCAGCAAGTGTCTGGCACTTGGGATTCCAAGGACCCACTCATGGTGGCATATCGCCGTGAAGTGGATATTGTTGCAGGTCACTTCAAAGGTTATCAGGTGGATCACGTGGACCGGCGAAAGAACGAAGCGGTGGACGCTTTAAGCCACTTGGGTTCCCAGCGTAAACCGGTTCCACCTAATGTCTTCCTGGATGTGCTGCATAATCCGTCCGTCAAGCTCCCTGGTGAAGAGGATTTGGCTGTTCCTGATCCGGAGGCTCAGTTGGTGGCGGCTCTTCACGTTATCCCAGATTGGACGGTTCCATATCTGGCGTATATGAACCGGGGCGAGTTACCGGACGATGAAATTTCGGCAAGGTAGATAATCCGGCGGTCCAAGTCCATGACTATTATCAATGGAGAATTGCATCATTGCAGGGTGACAGGGGCTTTTCAACGTTGTGTATCTCCTTAGGAAGGCCGTGAAATTTTGCGTGAGATCCACGAAGGAGATTGTGGTCACCACGCCGGTTCAAAATCTCTGGTAGCCAAGGCGTTTCTTCATGGTTTCTATTGGTTGACAGCTCACGCTGATGCCGATGACTTGGTCAAACGATGTGATGGCTGTCAAAAATTCTCAAGGCGCGCTCATGTACCGGCTCAAGAATTGAGGAAGATTCCACTCACCTGGCCGTTTGCAACTTGGGGGCTGGATATGGTTGGGCCCTTTAAGAGATCCAAAGACAAGAAGACCCACCTTTTGGTGGCGGTTGATAAATTCACCAAGTGGGTGGAGGCAGAGCCAGTCAGTAAGTGTGACGCAGCTATGGCAGTTCAATTCATCAAGAAGGTGATCTTCCGGTTTGGCTTTCCACACAGCATTATAATAGACAATGGTACCAATCTGTCAAAGGTTGCCATGAAGGAGTTCTGTCAACATGAGCACATCCGGCTTGACGTATCATCAGTGGCTCACCCGCAGTCCAATGGTCAAGCGGAGAGGGCCAATCAAGAGATCTTGAGAGGCATCAAACCCCGGCTTATGGTTCCTTTGCAACGGACGCCGGGCTGTTGGGTCGAGGAGTTACCTTCTGTGTTATGGAGCATCAATACCACACCCAACAGATCGATGGGATACACACTGTTCTTCATGGTTTATGGAGCAGAGGTGGTGCTCCCAAGTGATATCCGTCATGATTCGCCTCGTGTGGCGGCTTATGTTGAAGCTGACAATGAGAAGGCACGGCAGCAAGCGCTTGACCTGTTAGATGAGGAACGTTACATGGCAGCAGCCCGTTCGGCGATTTATCAGCAAGATCTACGTCGCTATCACAGCCGCCGGGTTAGAACCAGAACATTTCAAGAAGGAGATTTGGTGCTCCGACTCATCCAGGATCAGACAGATATGCACAAGTTATCCCCACCTTGGGAAGGACCTTTTATGGTCAGCAAGAATTTGCACAACGGGTCATACTACCTTGTAGATGTTCGAGAGTGCAAGGACTCACGTAAATCGGAGGAGGAGACCCACCGGCTATGGAATATAGCTCATCTTCGGCCCTACTATACTTGAGCCATAGGCTCTGCTTGTGTACATATTATGACAATGTATATATTATGATCAATATAATAAACCGGAACCTCAGCTAAAGCGGGGTATCTGTTGTTTTTCTTACATCATGTGTCGTTACATGGAGCTTCTGTTTATAAAGCAGCGTCCGGTTTACCCCTTGATTCAGCTTCTCAAAGCTTTATATTACATCACTTGGGGGCTTGGTCGTATCCGAACCATAGCTACACCTCTTGATCAGCGCAATGCCACAGCATCACTTGGGGGCTTGGTCGTATCCGAACCATAGTCATACCTCTTGATCGGCTCAAAGCCAAATCAATCCGGGGCCAAAGAGTGTTATAAAACAACAACTCAAACTTGGACACCCACTGAGCACAGCTCAAAATATTACTTGGGGATTCTTTGCTGTCGAAATGAACAAAGAATCTACACTTGTAATAGGCTATCAAGCCATGGCTTGGAAGCCTGGTGTATACACCTAAAACCCCTGGTTAACCTGCCTATTTAAGTAAGTCACTCTGCCCAGGTAAACCTGGTATGACCCTTCGAACTTTGACAAGTTACTCTAAAATAAAGACCCCGAACTTGTCAAGTTAAAACGATGATTGGTTAAGGATTGTGGACCATCTTAAAGGCTTTGCAAAATGGTTTAACTCGGTGGCACGGCAGCCCATGAAAAGCCTCGAATTTGGGGCCTGGCAGCCCGTGAAAAGCCTCGACTACAACGGTTTTTATTTGCTTTTTGCTAAGTTTTTCTTTCTTTTGATAAGATTTGTGATGCTTTCAAACCGTCGTTTATCAACACGGTTAGGCTGTCAACTACAAGTTGTCAGTACACGATCAAGTTATAATCCGGAGACTATCAGCCCGGTCTGGTTTTGACTCAAAGTTACCAGTATGGAATAAACCGGTGTTTATCACAACCAGGAACGGTTTTATTGTAAACCGGCATCATATAACAGGAGTTACTCATACTCCGGATTAGGGTTATAACCCTCACTACAAAGTTGGTCAGCCAACACTATGCTTAAAGGCCACATGTATCATATATTTCCATATTTGGTTATCTTTTGCAACCTTGGTCATATGTATATTTAGGTATAATGACCCGCCCGGTGGTAAACCACCAGGGTGCTTTAAGCTTCTTATCTGCAGGAACAGCTTGAATAAATGGCTATGGACTGTGAACATCATATCTTAAAGCATGGCGGCTTAGCACGCATCAGTTGCAGATAAATATGCACGAAGGCATAACAGACTAATTGTTTTAACTAGCCTATTACAAGGCGTTTCAGTGCCCAAAAGGATAATTGTTTTTCAATAAGCATTGCAGCATGAGGAAAACTAAACCGGCCCCCGGATTATGATTGCTTATGAGCTTGACCTGACAGCTGCAGATCATCTTACACCGGTTCATCTTCTTCGTCTCTACCCAGCGGCTGGAAGTCAAGAGTTGTCCAGTCGATCCCAGTTAAAGCTTGGAACACAACTTCATCGCTTATAAGGGTTGACGGTTCAATATCAGGGGCATAAGTGTGCTTACGGATTGGAGGGATCGGATTTTGCGCTTCAGGAGTCGGTGCAGCAACCCGTTTGTTATTGGTGTCATAGCTCGCCTGGTAAAAAGAAAGATCAGCTTCTTCAGCCAGTTGACAAGCCAGTGGACGTACTTCCCGGTTTATGGTGCAGAGATCCTCCTGATCAAATTCTGATCCGCCTTCTTTCAATATGGGATAGCCTTTAGCCACGTCCACCGGATCAAGGTCAGGCACCCATTCTTTTGCCCGGGTTAGTGCGGTCAGAGCACCCGCCCTTGCAGCAGACCTCTTTAGCTCTTCTGCCCGGGCAGGCAGCATAGACAACCTTGCTAAGGTTTCCTTAATCAAAGTGGGGGGAGGCTTGTTGTGTGAAGCGGCAAAGAAAATCCGTTGAGTTCGGGTATATAACTGCTCTATGAGGGTATACGCAGCCTTCAGCTTCTTCTGAGCATCAGAGCCCAAATGACTAATGCGAGTTCCTGCATTATTGTCAAACGTCGGTAAACCGGCGATAGTCGTAACATGTTGAAAAATTTAAAACCAGGGTACTTACCAAACACAGCAGCGATCATGGCATGTATTTGCCGCTTTAAGCTGGTCAGCTCATTTTCCATAGGTTTAAGAGCAGCTTCTGCATCTTCGGCTCTTTTTCGCAAAGAGGATTTTTCTGTCTCCCAATCCGCCCGCTCCTTATTGAAGCTTTCCTTCAGTTTTTCCATAACTTCTAGCGCGCTGGTCAATTCTTCCTTAGCCTTGGAGGTTTCGGCTTACTGGGACTTGATGTTTTCTTGAAGATCAGCGGTTGGGCTTTCCTTCTTGCTCAGCTCAGCTTATGCAGAGACAGATGTATAATGAGTTCACAGTGCATATTTGAAGTACCAAGCACATAACAAGTTATGCTCTTGATACTTGGGGGCTAATGCATATTTGCTCCTTATCAGATATTTCTACAAGTCCCAAGCACAATACAAGTATTAATCTTGGCACTTGGGGGATAATGTGTATTTGCTCAAAAACTGTTGGTATGGGAATTCTTCTACAAGACCCGGTTCATCTTTATAAAGTTAAACCGTCCCTTGGGGGCTACACTGGTGAAAAGGGCAGTATTGCAAATTTTGAAGAACCGGTTCATCTTAAAGAGGTAATCCGGTCCTTGGAGGCTAAATATGCAAAGTTCAGTTATGACAAAAGTCCCGGTGTAGATTGGTATCATAAACCGTCACTTGGGGGCTACTAGGAGTTGATAAACTGCAATTGGACAAAAGAGGAAAAATAGTTATTTTACCTCATATCGTTCCTTCATCAAGTTGACCAAACCGGCTTCATAGTCGCGGCTGGTATACAGACGGTTCAAGAAGCCGGAATGAATGTCTTGAGCATTGAGATGGGCATAGCTTGACAAATCGGCGTTCCATTAGCCTTTACCAATAGCAGAAAGCTCGTCCTTGGCAGTATGTTTTGATAAAGCGACAGGATTGCCATGAGTAGTGTGGCCAATGCCAGTGATCACAACATCATCTTCTTTCTCATCAGCAGCCTTTACCGGAGTTGGCGGTTTGTCAGTGTCTTTCACTGGACTGACCGGTTTGTCATCAGTTCGGATAGGGCTGATTGGCTGGTCTGCATGGCTTGTGGTGTCAATTTACACTTGTTCAGCACAACAGTCTTGGTCTTGAGGCGGCGGGTCATTAAGCATGGCATCAGCATTGGCTTCTTCCGCATCTGGAGTCTTTCCCGGTTCAACATCCATATTATCGTCAGCCAGTTTGCTTAGCTGAGCCTTCTTGCTGGATCTAGGCTTGGCACTGAGGAAAATAAACATGCAAATCAATACAGTATGTAAATATAACAAAGCAAGGATAAAGACAAGTGCATAGCTCACCCAGGAACTGTTTTGAGAGGTGGAAGCTATGTGGCCGATGACTCGCCAGAAGATGAATGGGAAGTACCCTGATAATTTGAATCAGACGGATTAAGAGGCTGTTGGAAGCAACCCGCCTTGGGGTAAGAAGTGTCAAGAATATAAGAGACCTCTGATCGGCGTTTCCGAACCAGATTGTTCGGTAAACCGGGGGAGGTTACTACCTGGCTGTTGTGCCGGGTTGTGCGGCGAGCTTCATGTTGTTGCGTCTTCAAAAGAAAATTCGAGTCCAAGTAAGCAAGGGGGTGAGAAAACTTTACTTTTCGGTTTGCTCGACGGATTTTTGGTGTTGGCAGAGTATCTGAATCGGAGGAAAGAATGATTACCTCTACGTCATCAGCTTGACTGCCTTCAACGTTGTCCTGATAATAATCATTGTCAATGAGGTGTACAAAAAATGAACCAAGAGAGTCAAGTTCTACCTCTGATTCCGGGTTACCCACATTGTCATCAGCAGGTAGCTCGGAGGATGCAGTGGTCCTTTTCTTGGTAGGTTTCTTAACAACTTTTGTCTTCGGGCGTTGTGGTTTTGCCGGTTTATCCTGTGGCGGTTTCTTATTCCAGAACGGATCATCACCCTGTCAAAAATAGACTAACTTTCAGAGAATATTTGGAAAGAAGCAGCTTCAGATAAAAAGATTATATAATTCTTACAGCTGGCGGTTTGTTGAAGGTGCAGAAAGGGAGTAGTCCGGTCTGGCCACAGACAGCCTTCGGTTCGTTCAGCATCCTTTTTACAGCCTCAGTAACCTCCGCATCTGTAAGCTGAATGTCAATGTGTCATTGAGCATCTTTCAAACTCCCTGTGTACTCACACTTCAAACCGGGGCGCCGGCTTAATGGCAGAATACTCCAACTTATCCAACAACGGGCAAGGTCAACTCCTGTCAAACCGTTCGCCATGAAGGCTCTAAGCTTGGATAGTCGGGGGGCATACTTGACCCTTTCTTTTGCAGTCAACCTCTGAGGAAAAGGATGTGTATTACTAAGGCGGCGAGGGCGGTAACTCGGCAAGGGGTTCTCATCGGTTGGAGACGTATCTTTGCAGTAAAACCAAGTCTGGTTCCACTCTTTGGGGTGACTGTGGAGCTTGGGATGAGGGAAATTAACTTCCTTCCTTTTCTGAAGAGTTAAATGCACTAGAGGTCCTAAAAGTTATGTCGGGGTGTCACTTTAGTGCTAATTCTTCCAAAATGCACCTTTAGGTCCTAATTCTTTAGTCAGTGGTTCACCCGAGGTCCTTTTTTCACGAGCGCTCATTGACCTGCCTGCGTGGTGCGTTGACCCATGCCACATCAACACAGGGCCCATCCGCCAGGCGAGAAACGTCCTAAAAGTTTATGGGTAGTGTCACCTTTGTTCTACTTCTTTTAAAATGCATGTTTAGGTCCTAATTCTATAGTAAGTGGTTCACCCGAGGTCCTTTTTTGCACGAGTGGTTGCTGACCTACTCGTGTGACGCGTTGAGCCATACCATGTCAACTTAGAGGCTGTTGTGGTTGCTATTTTTTACAAAAAGTCCCTTGTAAACCCCCCTCTTGACATTTCCCAGCCTCTCTCTCTCTCTCTCATGCCCACACCATCGCCATGGCTAGGACAACAAGCTCCTCGACAGGGAAGCGGGTGACGGAAGGGGAGCATTGCAGCAGCACACCGCCTCCTCCATAAGCTCCTATCACCCAACCTCAAATCAGAGCAAGCGGTTTGAGAAACTTAATGAAACAATGCAAATCGAACTAAATCAATGCCTACAGCTAGTGATTGCAAAAAAAAGGTTTTTTTTGTTGCAATGTTCGTCATCTGCTACTGCTAGTGACCCTAAGTCGACGTGGCATGTGTTAATGCATAGCCAAATAGGTCAGTGTGCAGTTGTGCAGAAAAAGACCTCGGGTGAACCACTTACTATAGAATTAAGATCTAAACGTGCATTTTGAAAGAAGTAGGACTAAGGTGATACTGCATAGAAACTTTCAGGACCTCCAGTGTATTTCTCTCGTCTGGCGATTGGGCCCACTGTTGACGTGGTGTGGGTCAATGTGCCACGCGGGCAGGTCAGCGGGCGCTCGTGAAAAAAGGACTGTCGGTGTCAAAACCGGCGGATCTCGGGTAGGGGGTCCCGAACTGTGCGTCTAGGCAGATGGTAACAGGAGACAAGGGACACGATGTTTTTTACCCAGGTTCGGGCCCTCTCGATGGAGGTAAAACCCTACTCCTGCTTGATTAATATTGATGATATGGGTAGTACAAGAGTAGATCTACCACGAGATCAGAGAGGCTAAACCCTAGAAGCTAGCCTATGGTATGATTGTTGTTCGTCCTATGAACTAAAACCCTCCGGTTTATATAGGCACCGAAGAGGGTTAGGGTTACACAGAGTCGGTTACAATGGTAGGAGATCTACATATCCGTATCGCCAAGCTTGCCTTCTACGCCAAGGAAAGTCCCATCCGGACACGGGACGAAGTCTTCAATCTTGTATCTTCATAGTCCAGAGTCGGCCAAAGGTCATATTCCGGCCATCCGGACACCCCTAATCCAGACTCCTCAAGAGTAGCCCTGAACCAGGCTTCAATGACGACGAGTCCGGCGCGCAGATTGTCTTCGACATTGCAAGGCGGGTTCCTCCTCCGAATACTTCATAGAAGATTTTGAACAAAAGGATAGTGTCCGGCTCTGCAAAATAAGTTCCACATACCACCGTAGAGAGAATAATATGACACAAGTTCAATCTGCTGACATATTCCGCAGCGTGACATCACACCACGGCCAAGCCTTTATTCGAATCGTTTCTACTGTCCCACCTCAGCGCGTTTAACGAGGTGGTTTCCTTGGCACGTCTTGTCAAAGCAGAGATCGTGTCCCCTTATTCCGGGATTCTCATCAATACGGGCGTGGGTAAACCAACCGCGCCATTGATTACGGCACTTGGGAGATAAGCGAGTTTTATCAGGCCGGTGGGGACGCATAGCTTTGTCCGTCCATATAAGGGGATAAGGATCCACTTTTTCACACACGCCTTCTTCATCCTTTGCTTACCCATTTCTGCGCACTCGAGCTCCAGCGCCCAAGTCCGCACATCCCACCTCAACCTTCTCCAACCATGTCCGGAGCGGGAGGCAAGTGGATGGCCTCCTGCGTCACGGAGGGGCACATCAAAAAGCTGCAGAAGGCCCGATACTTGTCCGACGACATCGCGCATAGGCTCCCCGACAAGGGGCAGCTCATCCCCACCCCCAGGCCCCATGAGAGGGTGGTTTTCCTCCCCCACTTCCTCCGCGGACTAGGGTTTCCACTTCACCCATTTGTCCGGGGGCTCGTGTTCTACTACGGCCTAGATTTCCATGATCTGGCCCCGAATTTCATCCTCAACATCTCGGCGTTCATCGTGGGTAATGCGAGGCCTTCCTCGCATCCAGCCCCACTTCGCTTATGGTGAAGACCTTCAATGTCAAGCCGAAGGTAGTGGGCGGCCGCCAAGCGGAGTGCGGAGGTGCCATGGTGGGCAAGATGGCCAACGTCCTATGGCTCGAGGGTTCCTTCGTGGAGACCATAAAGGGGTGGAAATCGGGGTGGTTCTACATCACTGAGCCGCGCGACTCTAAATGGGCGGCGGCCCTCGAATTCCGATCTGGCTTCCCTACACGGCTCACCTTGTGGAAAGAGACGGGCCTGACGTGGGGTAATTCGGAAGAGCTGACCGGACTCCAAACATGCGTCCGAAACCTGGTGGACAAGAAGCTCAAGCTTGTCAACGTAATCCAGGTTATGCTCATCCGCCGGATCCTCCCATGCCAGCAATGGGCCTTCAACTTGTGGGAGTTTGATCCGGCACAGCACCGAACCTTGAGCCAGCTTTTCGACACTACGTACGAAGATGCCTGGAAGGTGCTGTTCAAGGGCGCCGAGGCTCCCGCATCCGCTACCGAACATCGCGGATTCAGCTCGCGGCATCAAGCCAGCGAGGTAAGTTATTTTACCCTTTACGGGACTCTTTTTTCATAGTTTGACTCTATGCGGGATCTAAAACTCCCTCACCTTTGACAGGACTGACAGAAGACGTCCGGACAGGTTGACTGTCAGGCTCCCTTGCCAGAAGACCCTGCGGACGCCCGATTGACGGGGCTACTGGTTCCGACACCTTACGTGGTACCGGAGAAGAAGGCCAAGAAGAAGGCCACGGGAACTCGAAGGAGTTCCCGGCGCCATGTGTCGTCGGACTCATCGTCCGATGACTCCGAGGCGGACTCCTCCCGCGAAGACAAGGAGGAGGAAAAAGAGGCCTCTCCCCCAGTGGGGGGAGAGAAGAAAAGGAAGGCCGCCCCAACTCGGGAGGCCGGAGGGTCCAAGAAGGGAAGGACCCTCCCTCCGGAGGACACCACCAACGTCGACGACGGCGGAGAGGAGTGGCCACCAAGGACCAAGCCCTTGGCGAAATCGTAAGTGTCCGGACACCAGAATAACTCATGGCGTTCCATTTGTCGCACAACATCTTCCAACGCCGAATATAACCATGCAGCCCGCTCAAGGACGGGCTCGACGCTTCGTCGAGCGGTTCCCTGGATTCGTTGGATTTGAATAGGACCTCACTTCCGACCGCCTCGTCTCCTCCCGCCGCGGATGACGCCGGGGTGGAGTCCCAAAAGGGGCCCAGCCAGGAGGAGGTGGCACTGGAGGCGCCGCAAGGCGACCTCCCGGACTCCGGGCGCAAAGGGTATAAAACCCCAAAGGGCTTTAAGTCCGGCCCTGTGCCGGACTCCGTATCAGAACCTTCAGTGGTTTCGGAGTCCAGCAGGCGACCCCTTCGTAAGAAGGGCAATACTGCGACACCGGTGACCTCCGTCCAACCGGAGGCACCGAATGATTTGATGGAGGCGCTTAACGGCGCTTCCATCGACAAGGAGCACCGCACTGTTATGAGTGTGGTGGTCTAGAAAGTTCAGTCCGCCAAGAGCGGGTTGACTGAAGCCTGTGCCAGCCTTCTAACAGGCTTTGAGGTATGTATTTAAGATATTTAAAAATATTACCGCATAGACAAGAGCCTCGATGCTCAGTTTGGTGTTCAAAAGAAAAGGCCGAATCGAGGATCTAAAAGATATACGCAGGACTCTAACATAAGTATGTCAATATGGGAATGCAAAGGCGCTTGACCTCCGGCCAAGACCGTTGTGGAGGTTGATGCATTGAAGCAGAGCCTCGAGCGGTCCGAGAATGAGCTCGGCCTTGCCAAAAAGCAGCTCGAGTACAAGGAAGGTAAGTAAGACCTTATGGGAGTATTTTAAAGATGTGGTTGCAAAAAATGACAGGAATAACGTGAATATTGCAGGGGCCACGAACGAGGTGGCGACCCTGAAGGAAGCGGTGTCCAAGGCCGAAAGCGATGCGGCTGCGGAGCGCACCGAGCGAGAGAAGCAGGAGGCGCGGGTGGCGGAGGTGCGGCAAGAGCTCCAGGCTCTCGTGGGAAAACACGAGAGTTTGGAGCGTGACTCAAAGACTCGAGAATCCGAGCTCGCCTCGGCCCTTGAGAGCGCCAAAGCCGCTAAGGACGAAGCCCAAAAAGCCCTCCAGGAAATTGAGGCGATGAAGAAGATAGCGGCGGGTAAGGCATTCTATATGCAAAGCAAGCATGTGAAAGCGAATTATCTGTTATTTACCCGAATCCGGAGCTCTCCAGGAGCATTCGCAGATCTGCCCTGCAGTGTGTCCGATGCTGCCGCATTCTACCGAGCCGAGGAGGAAGCTCGGCGGATAAGGTGTTACGGTCTCGATATCGAGGCCGGACACCAGTGCCCATAAGCGACCAGTTGAAGCAGCTGGTCGAGCTCCATAAGGTGGCGAACAGGCCATGAAGGGCCTCATAGTTTGGCTGTGGCCTAAGGAAGCCATGCACAGGAGCTACTTCGGGCTGGTGAGGCGGGTGGTGGGCCTTTGTCCATGGGTTGAAGTCGTCAAGCGCTCCGTCTGCATCGAAGGTGGCCGTAGGGCCCTTGCCCGTGCCAAGGTGCACTGGGGCAAGATGGATGCTAAGAAGCTTGTGACGGATGGACCACCACCGGGCAAGGAGCATCGCAAGCCTGAAATGTATTATGAGGGCGTCCTGAAGGGTGCCCGCCTTATAGCGGGTGAATGCTCCAAAGATGTAATTTTTGAGTAGACTCGCATTTGTTATCCTGTACGCTGAAAACTTGTTCATATGCGCTAAGCAACACTTTTGAATTTAAAATATTACCTTCTGTGTGGCCGTTTATTAAATTTGAGAGATGGCGAGTCGTCGGCTTCAGCCCCCATATCACGAAAGTTTGGGGTGTTAGGGATAAACTTGGCGCTCTTGTTCCCATTCTTGGGTCCTTCGAGGAGGCTCAGCATAACGAACAAGGCAACTTGACTATAATGCTTGAACACTCTCACTTAGCCATAGAATTCTATAATTTTAAATTTCGGCGAAGCCCCTGGTATTCGGAAGACCGATTTCGGGGCGGTATCCACGCCTAGGACGGACAATGCCGACTCCTCGCTCTAAGCGGCATAAGTCTTTAGGGACTCGAAAACCTCTCGAACAGCGACCGGCTCTCGCCCTATCATGTCGGTCAGTTTTAGCTTTCTCCACTAAGGTGCTTAACCCAGCTCAACCGGGCCACAATCGCAGTGGTTCTCTAATACGTCTCCGTCGTATCTATAATTTTTGATTGTTCCATGCCAATATTATTCACTTTCATATACTTTTTAGCAACTTTTTATATTATTTTTGGGACTAACATATTGATCCAGCGCCCAAAGCCAGTTCCTGTCTGTTGCATGTTTTTTGTTTCGCAGAAACCCAATATCAAACGGAGTTCAAACGGGATAAAAACGGATAGAGATTTTTTTTGGAATATTTATGATTTTCTGGAAGTAAAATCAACGTGAAACGATGTCCAGGGTGGTCACGAGGTAGGGGGCGCGCCCTACCCCCCCCCCCCCAGGCGCGCCCCTGACCCTCGTGGTCCACCCATAAGGCGGTTGACGCTCTCCTTCTTGCGCAAGAAAGCTAATTTTACAAGGAAGATCTGAGCGAAAGATTCACCCCAATCGGAGTTACGGATCTCCAGATATAAAGGAAACGGTGAAGGAGTAGAATCAGCCAACGAAGAGAACGCAGAAACAGAGAGATAGATCCAATCTCGGAGGGGCTCTCACCCCTCCCAAGCCATGGGAGCCAAGGAACAGAGGGGAAACCCTCCTCCCATCTAGGGAGGAGGTCAAGGAAGAAGAAGAAGAAGGGGGCTCTCTCCCCCTTGCTTCCGGTGGCGTCGAAACGCCGCCGAGGGCCATCATCATCACCGCGATCTTCACCAACACAGCCGTCATGTTCACCAACATCTCCATCACCATCCTCCCTCTATCTACAACGGTCCACTCTCCCGCAACCCGCTGTACCCTCTACTTGAACATGGTGCTTTATGCTTCATATTATTTTCCAATGATGTGTTGCCATCCTATGATGTCTGAGTAGATTTTCGTTGTCCTATCGGTGATTGATGAATTGCTATGATTGGTTTGAGTTGCATGTTTTATTATTGGTGTTGTCCTATTGTTCCTCCATGTCGCGCAAGCGTGAGGGGTTCCCTCTGTAGGGTTTGCAATATGTTTATGATTTGCTTATGGTGGGTGGCGTGGTGTGAACACAGACCGAGTAAGTAGGTTGTTTGCGTATGGGATAAAAGGGGACTTGATACTTTAATGCTATGGTTGGGTTTTACCTTAATGAATCTTTTGTAGTTGTGGATGCTTGCTAGAGTTCCAATCATAAGTGCATATGATCCAAGTAGACAAAGTATGTTAGCTTATGCCTCTCCCTCAAATAGAATTGCAATAACGATTGTCGGTCTAGTAACATAGTCAGTTGCCTAGGGACAATTCCACAACTCCTACCACCACTTTTCCACACTCGCCATATTTACTTTAGTTGTGTCTTTATCTAAGCAGCCCCTAGTTTTATTTTCTCGCTCTTTACTTTCTTGCAAGCCTATCCAAAAACACTTACAAAGTACTTCTAATTTCATACTTGTTCTAGGTAAAGCGAACGTCAAGCGTGCGTAGAGTTGTATCGGTGGTCGATAGAATTTGAGGGAATATTTGTTCTACCTTTAGCTCCTCGTTGGGTTCGACACTCTTACTTATCGAAAGAGGCTACAATTGATCCCCTATACTTGTGGGTTATCATTCTCCCAGCGCTACCTTAGCCGATATAACGGAACATAAGGTACCAAAACATGGGAGCCGGGCAAACCCAACTATTGACCCAAGACATGATTCGGAGCCGATGCATATAATGCTATAAGTTCGGGGTGCCGCACTTGTGGAAGTGTGCGGACTTATCACACCATATTGTGGGGGTACTTGAGCCCCTAGTGTATTGCCCGTACCAAAGTGTACGGTTGCACAATGTCATAACTGAACATATATATATAGAAAAAAGGAATTCAATTATAGGCAGAAGCTATGTATTGTTTATTCAAGAGGGCTGCAGTAAGAGCAGAACGATACAAATAGTGCGATAAGCAAGGGACGGACTTTTAACATGTCCCCTCCGGGGTAAGATGCGGATGGTATGTAAAACAGGTATACCGCTCGTAATAGAGACCACTGGACACTCGATGTAGCTTTCGCTTCCACGGCTGTTGCATCGTGTGTTGGCGATTCTCCGCCGGACGGGGTTTCGTGAGAACGGAGTCTGAAAGTAAAAAGAAAGAAGAAAATAGAAGAATGACACAATCGGAGCCCACAGTGCGGTTGAGCCGCGTCGGGCATGCCGTGGTCGTGCCCTCCCCTATGCCCATGGTATTTCCAGAGCGTAATTGTGTAGGCGTAGTACCGGTTTCGCGATTTCGCGAGGGCTGGGGTTTGGGCCGCATTGCTATGCGTGCTCGGAACGTGCCAGGCCGTCTTGTTGTAGGTTACTCCGGGCGCGCTTGACGGTGTCCGGACGTTTAATAGCCGGACTCGAGAATTGCCTTAAGAGGCTGCTTTGTACTTCCGCGTGAGGGCCGCCGTATGCTCCTCCGTCCGGAGAGAGCGTTCGGTGTTTCCATTGACCGTAATGATTCCTCGAGGACCTGGCATCTTGAGCTTGAGATATGCGTAGTGCGGCACCGCATTGAACTTTGCAAATGCGGTTCGTCCGAGCAATGCGTGATAGCCGCTGCGGAGCGGGACTATGTCGAAGATTAACTCCTCGCTTCGGAAGTTATCCGGGGATCCGAAGACCACTTCAAGTGTAACTGAGCCTGTACAGTTGGCCTCTACACCTGGTATGATGCCTTTAAAGGTCGTCTTCGTGGGTTTAATCCTTGATGGGCCTATGCCCATTTTGTGCATTGTATCCTGATAAAGCAGGTTCAGGATGCTGCCGCCGTCCATTAGGACTCTAGTGAGATGAAATCCGTCAATGATTGGGTATAGAACCAATGCGGCGAATCCGCCATGGCGGATGCTAGTGGGGTGGTCCCTTCGATCAAGAGTGATCGGGCTGGAAGACAACGGGTTGAACTTTGGGTCGACTGGCTCCATCGCATATACGTCCCTTAGTGCACGCTTCCGCTCCCTTTTGGGTATGTGGGTTGCGTATATCATGTTCACCGTCCGCACTTGTGGGGGAAGCCCTTCCATCCTCTATTGTTCGGGCGGCCGGGCTCCTCCTCGTCATCGCTATGCAACCCCTTGTCATTGTTTTCGGCATTTAACTTGCCTGCCTGCTTGAACACCCAACAATCCATGTTGGTGTGGTTGGCTGGTTTTTCGGGGGTGCCGTGTATCTAGCACGAGCGATCGAGTATTCGGTCCAAATTGGCTTTTTCCGCTGACCGGGTTTAGAGCCTCTGAATCCTGCATTGACTGTCGTATCCTCAGCATTATCTCCGTTAATGTGGCGCTTGTGCTTGTTGCGACGTGACCTGCCATTGCTCTCCTTGGTATCCGAATTACCAGGGCTCTTGGTCATGTTGTTACTACGAGCTAGCCAGCTGTCCTCTCCCGCGCAAAAGCGGGTCATGAGTGTTGTGAGTGCTGCCATGGATTTCGGCTTTTCCTGTCCTAGGTGCTGGGCAAGCCACTCATCGCGGATGTTGTGTTTGAAGGCTGCAAGGGCCTCTGCATCCGGACAATCGACGATTTGATTTTTCTTGGTTAGGAACCGTGTCCGAATTGTCGGCCGATTCCTCGGCTGCTGAATTATGTGGCTTAGGTCATCAACGTCGGTGGTCGCACATATGTGCCCTAGAAATTGTCGAGGAATGTGGCTTCCAGGTCTTCCCAACAACCAATTGACTCTGCTGGCAAGCTGTTAAGCGAATGCCGGGCTGGTCCTTTAAGCTTGAGTGGGAGGTATTTGATGGCGTGCAGATCATCACCGCGGGCCATGTGGATGTGAAGGAGATAGTCCTCGATCCAAACCGCAGGATCTGTTGTGCCATCGTATGATTCAAAATTTACGGGTTTGAAACCCTCAGGGATTTGATGATCCATCACTTCATCTATGAAGCATAGTGCGTGTGCGGCGCCTCTGTATTGGGCTATATCACGACGCAGCTCAAATGAGCTTTGTTCATCGTGTTCGCCCGGCGGAGTTGCCATATCGGCGTGACACTTATCGTCACGTGTGGTGGGGCGCCACGCGATACGAGATCGCTCTTGTTTGCCTTGCCTTGTCCTCCAATATATCTCGCAGGTCCGGCGCATTTTCCCGCCCTTGGTATTTTTGAGCGGCGCTGAGTGCGGCTTGAGTTGAGGGCCGAGAGGCCTCTCTGTCATGTGCCATGAGGTGGCCGGTCCGCCATATCATGCGATGGTGATGTAGGTTTGGGTGCTTCCTCCTCTAATCGGGGTAGCAGCCTGCATTTTGGGTAGCTCTTGGAGGGGCGCTCGAGTTCATACTCTTCGGCCACAAGGACTTAAGTCCATCCGTCGACTAGCAAGTCTTGGTCAGCTCTAAGTTGTTGCTGCTTTTCTTGAGGCTGCTTGCCGTGGCCATAAGCCTGCGTTTGAAACGCTCTTGTTCGACGGGATCCTCGGGCACGATTTAATTGGTCGTCGTTGAGGCTTGCCTCATCTTGGAGGGAGGCATGTAATTATCGTCCTCTACCTCTCTTTTCGCCGCTCTCTCACGAGGGCTGGCTTCTCCATCCTCCTGCGCTGAATCCTCTTTGGAGGGGTTGTCTTCGCACCTTTGTCCGGGGTGTTATTGTCTCCGTGCCGGAATCATCGTTTTTGCTGTGGCGGGATTTAGAGTGGCGCCGCTGACGCCGGCGCTTAGGCTGTTTCTTGGATGGGTCAACCTCCGCTATTCCATCGCCATTCCCATCTTTTGGGATGTCCACCATGTATATGTCGTATGACGAGGTGGCCTTCTAGTGCCCTGTGGGCGCTGGTTCTTGATCGTCTCCTGCATCGTCGTCCATACCGTTGATGTCTTCGGAGTCGAAAGCGAGCATGTCGGTTAAATCATCGACAGTGGCTACGAAGTGGGTGGTGGGTGGGCTTTGAATTTCTTCATCGTCCGCATCCCAACCTTCCTGACCATAATCCGGCCAGGGCTCTCTTGATAAAGAGAGAGACTTTAGTGAGTTCAGGATGTCGCCAAAGGGCGAGTGTTGAAAGATGTCCGCGGCAGTGAATTCCATGATCGGCGCCAATCGGATTCGATTAGCAGGGGGCGAAGGTTCGGAGTCCGGAGAGGAGTCCGACACCTTGAGTCACGAGCCCGCAAAGGACGGGTAGGTGTATGGCTCAATCGCCGAGAGATCGCAGCCCCGAGGCGGTGTCCAGCCACCCATCCTCGATCGGCGCTTGATGGCTCCGAGCCTAAGGTCGGAGCGACACTGTGCGACCTCCAGACACCGCTCGGCGGCAGAGCTAGATCATGCCCTCGTGACAGTGCGGGCGCGCTTGGCTATGGCTCGAACCCGTCAAGATCAAGTCTCCGCGGACGCCGGCCGTAGTTCAAACTTCCAAATCTGACCTGGTGGCGGGGCCTAGCTTTCAATCTGCTCCGGATGGCTGCTTAATTGGCCCGCAGATGAAAAGCCGCCGAATACGAAGATCTGTCCGGGAGAAAAGTCTCACCTGAGCGCATCGTTGTTGATGATCGGAGGGCCACCGGGCCTAAAGACGACGGCGACAGAGGAACTCTCAATGAAAGCACCAATGTCGGTGTCAAAACCGCGGATCTCGGTAGGGGTCCCGGCGTGCTTCTAGGCGGATGGTAACAGGAGACAAGGGACACGATGTTTTTAACCCAGGTTCGGGCCCTCTCGATGGAGGTAAAACCCTACTCCTGCTTGATTAATATTGATGATATGGGTAGTACAAGAGTAGATCTACCACGAGATCGAGAGGCTAAACCCTAGAAGCTAGCCTATGGTATGATTGTTGTTCGCCCCACGGACTAAAACCCTCCGGTTTATATAGGCACCGAAGAGGTTAGGGTTACCAGTAGTCGGTTACAATGGTAGGAGATATACATATCCGTATCGCCAAGCTTGCCTTCCACGCCAAGGAAAGTCCCATCCGGACACGGGACGAAGTCTTCAATCTTGTATCTTCATAGTCCAGGAGTCCGGCCAAAGGTCATAGTCCGGTCATCCGGATACCCCCTAATCCAGGACTCCCTCAAGGACCTCGGGTGAACCGCTTACTAAATAATTAGGACCTAAATGTGCATTTTGGAAGAATTAGGACTAAAGTGACATCCCAACAAAACTTTTAGGACCTCCAGGGCATTTAACTCTTTTCTGAACCGACATTCCACCCAATTTTGTATTGGGTCCGTCTGTGAACTCTATACGGCGGTGTAAGTGAAAGATGTCTCTAAACAGTTCGACTGTAGGTGCTTCTTGAAGATAAGCCTCACAGAAGACTTGGAAGTGGCAGATGTTGGTCACAGAGTTTGGGCCTATGTCCTGAGGGTGAAGCTGAAAACTGGCAAGCATGTCTCGGAAGAATTTTGAACTAGGAGGGCTGAAGCCTCGAGCCAGGTGGTCAACAAAAATGTCTACTTCACCTTCTTTAGGCTCAGGAGGATTTTCTAGACCGGGGGCCCTCCAGTGAATGACCTCTTTCTTGGCTAAAGCGCTAGTTGCGACATATCCATTTAATTTCTTTTCGGTAACCCAGGAAGGAACCCAGTTGCATTCATAGACTTGTTTGGCCATTTCAATGAAAAGCTGAAATATAATTATTACCGGTTTAAGATTTACAGTGGACAACTATAAAGCAGTATAAGGATGACAACATACTATTAAATCGGAGTTGGTTAAATGCAAACCGGGGTCTGACAACGGAGACAGTACAAAGATAAAGCGGTTTGCCGGTTCAACAGGGGACTAATGAGACCTACCGGAATATCATTTTTTCTATGAGTTTAAACCACCAATTCTGGAATATAAGATACAGATATGAAGAACTTAAGTGAGGGAAAAACAAGTTTCGCAGATTGATGTGATAAAATTCAGATCTGTGGTATGACAGAAAACTAGGGAAAATTCAAACTTAACTTCAAGTACATAAACAGTTTGCCAAGTTCAGATGAGTTCTATGTAAAAGAGAAGATCTAATAAAGGGAAAAAGAGGACTATAGATACAGCCGTATAAAAAGTATCAGATCCAGCTAGTCCTTTGTGCTAGTGGGAGGAACAAGGAAGAACAGCTCCAAGGGCTTCGAAGAACTACGAAGAACACTGAACCCTAATAGTAGATCTGGAGAGAGGAGAAGAGGAACTTACTGGGGCTGACGAAGCTGCGGAGGATCGCTGCGTTTTCTCTGGTACGGTCAGGTTGATGCAGCGGCCTTTGCTGAGGCGGAGGCGAAGGACGACGGTGGTGGCGGAGCTCGCAGGTCGGTCGGCGCAAGGAAGAAGATGACGCAAAGAGGCACAAGGGGGAAAGTGAAAGGGACCCCTCGGCCCTATTTATAATATGAATGGATTAATGCAGGCGCGAGAATCGAGGAGCCCAGAAAAATGGGATATGTGACAGCTCTGTTGCCTCGATTGTCGGAGGCCCATTAATGAAGGTGGGTTATACACAGTTCTTAATAATAGATGACGTCATGGCAATTTATCATGGTCCAGGAAGGTGACGTCACGGCGGTTTACAAGACTATGTGAAGGTGCTGAAGAAGCAATTTTCTTACGTATTGAGGATTGACATGAACCAGTTCGAATCAATCTGGGGCCTAATGTTGGGGATATTACCACTGGGCGTAAACCGGCCAGGAAAGGCTAGGTTAACCCCTTAGTGGTTCACTGTATCTGAAGCCCACGAAGACAAAGACTGACACTTCATGAAGGCCTAGGGCCCAAAGCCGGTTTAAGGCCTGTAGACATAAACCGGCTTTAGTATGTAAACTTGTGTTGTAAGATAGAAAGAGCAGAGACCGGGCCGGACACGTTTATGAGCCGGCGTCGGGATTCTGTAAACCGACGGGCGTCAACCCATGTATATAAGGGGACGAACCGGCGGCTGTTCAAGGACAACAGACAACAACTCGAGACTCAGGCAAAGCATATTCGCTCCCTGGTCATCGAAACCCGAGCAATTCCATCACAACTAGAAATAGGCTTTTACCTTCATCGTAAGGGGCCGAACTGGTATAAAACTCTCGTGTCCCTTGTCCGGGTTTAACCCCTTTAAGCTAACCCGTAGCGATGGCTCCACGGCTAAGTCCTTTCACAAGGACATCTGCCGTGTGATTTCGGAGAAAACCGGAGTGCCGGAGGGGTTACCGGAACCCCCCCGGGGAAGTATTGGGGCTTAGTGGGCCTTAGGAGAGAGAGAGGGCAGCAGCCCAGGAGGTGGCGCCCCCCCAAGG
Organism: Aegilops longissima; assembly: GCA_021605205.1. Taxonomy (NCBI): domain Eukaryota; kingdom Viridiplantae; phylum Streptophyta; class Magnoliopsida; order Poales; family Poaceae; genus Aegilops; species Aegilops longissima. Next base: position 595,659,370 of record CM038680.1, read on the forward strand.
GGAGTCCGAATTGGACTAGGGGAGGGGGGCGCAGCCCCTCTTTCCCTCTCCCTCTCCCTCTCATTCCTTCCCCCTCCTAGTTGGACTAGGAAAGGGGGAGTCCTACTCCTACTAGGAGGAGGACTCCTCCCCTCGTTGGCACGCCCAAGGGCCGGCCGGCCTCCCCCTTGCTCCTTTATATACGGGGGCAGGGGGCACCCCAGGGACACAACAAACATTGTTCTTAGCCGTGTGCGGTGCCCCCCTCGACCATAATCCACCTCGGTCATATCGTTGCAGTGCTTAGGTGAAGCCCTGCATCGGTAGCTTCATCGTCATCGTCATCACGCCGCCGTGCTGATGAAGCTCTCCCTCGACACTCTGCTGGATCGTGAGTTCGTCGGATGTCACCGAGCTGAACGTGTGCAGATCGCGGAGGTACTAGGATCGGTCAGATCGTGAAGACGTACGACTACATCAACCGCGTTGTCATAACGCTTCCGCTTACGGTCTATGAGGGTACGTGGAAATCACTCTCCCGCTCGTTGCTATGCATAACCATGATCTTGCGTGTGCGTAGTAAAATTTTGATATTACTACGTTACCCAACAGTGGCATCTGAGCCAGGTTTATGCATAGATGTTATATGCACGAGTAGAACACAAGTGAGTTGTGGGCGATAATAGTCATACTGCTTACCAGCATGTCATACTTTGATTCGGCGGTATTGTTGGATGAAGCGGCCTGAACCGACATTACGCGTACGCTTATGCGAGACTGGTTCTACCGACGTGCCGCATACGTGGTGGCTGGCGGTGTCGGTTTCTCCAACTTTAGTTGAATCGAGTGTGGCTACGCTCGGTCCTTGTTGAAGGTTAAAACAGCACATACTTGACAAAAAAATCGTTGTGGTTTTGATGCGTAGGTAAGAACGGTTCTTGCTCAGCCTGTAGCAGCCACGTAAAACTTGCAACAACAAAGTAGAGGACGTCTAACTTGTTTTTGCAGGGAATGTTGTGATGTGATATGGTCAAGACATGATGCTAAATTTTATTGTGTGAGATGATCATGTTTTGTAACGGAGTTATCGGCAACTGGCAGGAGCCATATGGTTGTCGCTTTATTATATGCAATGCAATCGCCCTGTAATTGTTTTTACTTTGTCACTAAGCGGTAGCGATAATCGTAGAAATAATAGTTGGCGAGACGACAACGATGCTACGATGGAGATCAAGGTGTCGCGCCGGTGACAATGGTGATCATGATGGTGCTTTGGAGATGGAGATCAAAGGCACAAGATGATGGTGGCCATATCATATCACTTATATTGATTGCATGTGATGTTTATCTTTTATGCATCTTATTTTGCTTTGATTGACGGTAGCATTATAAGATGATCTCTCACTAAATTTCAAGGTACAAGTGTTCTCCCTGAGTATGCACCTTTGCGAAAGTTCGTCGTGCTGAGACACCACGTGATGATCGGGTGTGATAACCTCTACGTTCACATACACAGGGTGCAAGCCAGTTTTGCACACGCAGAATACTCGGTTAAACTTGACGAGCCTAGCATATGCAGATATGGCCTCGGAACACTGAGACCAAAAGGTCGAGCGTGAATCATATAGTAGATATGATCAACATAGTGATGTTCACCATTGAAAACTACTCCATCTCACGTGATGATCGGACAGGGTTTAGTTGATTTGGATCACGTGATCACTTAGATGATTAGAGGGATGTCTATCTAAGTGTGAGTTTGTAACACCCTGGATGTAAACTTCCCCTTTTGGGCAATATATCAACTTGACCTCATCCAATTCTTGTGGGTTTTTGTCATGCTTGGCCTCTTTTGTTTGGTTATGTTGGGTTTTTCTCTTTTCTTTGTTTTGCTCTTTTACCATATTGCATTTGTGTCTCTTGTCATCTTGCATTCCATTCTTATCATGTGGTTGTGGTGTTCTCCCACATGTCATGTTGTTGCATGTTTCATTCTCAACTTGCATTACCATCTCCTCCTTCCCTCTACTTCTTTCCTTATCAAGTGCTATTTTTCCTTTCTCAATTAATGTTCATCTTCTCCCTGCTAATCTTGCTCTTTGCATTTAACCTCGCTGCCAAAAATCTCCTCTTTTGAAGTTGTTTTGGTCAGGTTCAAAAATGACACAAGTTTGAAATATTTCCAAACTTGCCTTATTTTTCTACCTCTAAAAATGTCCATTACAATTTATTTAAATAGTGGAGAATTCCAGGAGTTTGGGGATATTTTCCTTTCACTCAAACTCTTCTCATTTCTTTCTGTACTTCTTTTCTCTTCCTTTTGATTTTTTTAAAAGGAAAAGAAAGGAGGCAGCAGCAGAAGATGGCAGCCAATGAGTTCCTCTCCACTGGCCCCGGTCACTCCGAGCCGCCCAGCTCCCTCAGCCCAGCAGCCCGAGAGAGCGCGCCAGCCCGCCGCCCTCTCTCCTCCTGCCTTCAAGCACCAAGCAGCGCGCTTACCCCGCTTAGCTCCCGGCCCACGTGGACGCGCCGGTCCCGCTGGCAGCGTCGGTGCTGTGCACCTCACCCACCTTTCCCTCTCCTCTCGCCATCGCCATGGGGACCCCGAGCACGAGGGAGCGTGAGCTCGACCCCGTCGCCCTAGCCCCCTACTTATCCCCTCTCCGTGTCCAACCGACCCCTAGGGTTTCCCTCTCCCTCTCGCCGCCGCCAGTGAGTCACCACCGATTCGCCGCCCCGCTCCGCCCCGGAAGCGATCCGAGAGCGCTACTCGCCGCCGGCGTGTTTCTCCGCCACCCCAACCCTGCGCCCGTGTCCATCTTCTTCCTCGTCGTCGACTTCGCCCACGACGTCGACTCACGGTGCCCGGATCGCCAAGTTAAATCGACGCCCTGCTTCATCTTCTTCTCGGTCAGGTTCTCGGCGAAGTTCAGAGCTCCGTGGCCTCGCCGTCAGCCCGTCGCCGTCGAATCCGTCGCGTCCTAGGGTGAGCTGGGTAACGCTCCTCCCTCTCCCATCCGTCCCGTGCCTTGTAGGCGCCCGTAGGGCAGGTTCCGGTCCGTGTCCTTGCCGCGCTCGGCGTGCTCCGGCATGTCTGAAGTTTTCGGGGTTCAGCGTAGTTTGGCGCAGCGTGGATGCGTGCTTCCCTTCGGGTTTGTCCCTCGTGAACCCGTGGTGTCCTCCGCGCACACCCAGTTTGAGCGAGGGCGCAGAGCCGCCAGAGCCGCAGTTTGCCTCGCCGAGTCGTCGTCCCTGCCTCTGTTCTTAGGTCCGCCTGGTAGTTTGGCCAAGTAGGCAGCGCCCCGACCTTACGAACCCCTAGCCTAGCCGAGCTGGTTTGACCCCCGCTCTCTCACCGCGGCGACCTGGGTTCGAACCCCAGGCGCGCCTCCCCCCTTTTTAATTTCTGTTTTCTTCGTTCTTGGTTCAGGTCTGCAGCAAGTAGAAGTAGTTAAGGGCCCGAGGCCCTTCTCATCGACCATCGCCACCCAGCCCAAGTGGTAGCAGGGCAGAGATCCAACGGGAGACCGGGTTCGATTTCCCGAGGCTGGTTTTCTTCCCCCCTTTTTAAACCTGCTAAACCACTGTCTCTATGACAGTAGGGCCACCTTGTCAGCCTCTCAGCGCCTCCTCCATATGCATTTTTTTTCCTTTACCCCGCGTTTCCATTTCTGGATTGTTTCCTTTTCTGTTTTAGGCAAGTCCAATTCTGGACATTTCCAAATCTGGAAATTGCCATTTCTGTTAACTTCCAGTTTAGGCAGGTTTTGACTTAGTGCATTTGTGAAGAGTTCTCTACTGCAACCCTAACATATTATATATGTTTTTGGGGTAGAAAAATCCCACCAACTCAGTGGTGGCATTAGTTTCTGCATTTGAGCAAGTTTATGATCATGCCTTTTTGCATCATGTTTATGTGTTGTTTTCATTGGGCATATTTATTTGCTTTATGCTATGAGGTAGTTTGCACACGTGCATGGCTTTGTACATCATGCTGTTATGTAGGTTTTCTCACCATTCTTGTTTTGCCCGCCATATCCAACCCGTGCATCCGATTCCGGTGATCTCTATATCGATTTCTACTGAAATCATCTCATCTTTCCGATGGCATGCTTGGTTTGCCAAGATGATGCCTAGTTTTCCATTTACCTTCCGGAGCGCACATACGCTTTGCATATCACATCCCGCATATTCATGTCATGTTTTGCATCATGTTGATTGTGCATTGCACCGTGATTTATTGTGGTTCCTTTGTTTGTGTTGTTGCTTTGGGTAGAGCCGGGAGACGAGTACGTGAACGAGGAGCCTGTTGAGAACATTTTCGAGGATCAAGCTTTCGACAACTCTGAGAACATTGCAGGCAAGATGACCATACCCTCGAAATCACTTCTATCTTTGCTATGCTAGTTGCTCGCTCTTTTGCTATGCCTATGCTGCGATGCCTACCACTTGCTATATCATGCCCCCCATATTGCCATGTCAGCCTCTAACCATCCTTTTCCTAGCAAACCGTTGTTTGGCTATGTTACCGCTTTGCTCAGCCCTCTTATAGCGTTGCTAGTTGCAGGTGAAGCTGAAGTTTGTTCCTTGTTGGAACATGGAGATGTTGTTCCTTATTGGAACATGGTTACTTGTTGGGGATATCACAATATATATATATCTGCTATAACTAATACATCTATATACTTGGTAAAGGGTGGAAGGCTCGGCCTTATGCCTGGTGTTTTGTTCCACTCTTGCCACCCTAGTTTCCGTCATACCGGTGTTATGTTCCTTGATTTTGCGTTCCTTACACGGTTGGGTGATTTATGGGACCCCCTTGACAGTTCGCTTTGAATAAGACTCGTCCAGCAAGGCCAACATTGGTTTTACCATTTGCCACCTAAGCCTTTTCCCCCGGGTTTTCGCGAGCCCGAGGGTCATCTTATTTTAAACCCCCGGGCCAGTGCTCCTTCGAGCGTTGGTCCAAACTAGAGCACCGTGCGGGACCATTCCTTTGTAACATCCCAAATTTTCCTATTTGGAATGTTTTACAATTATAGATAAGCATCCTATGCATCCTGTTTGAATTTGAATACCATTTGAAGTTTCAGAGAGTTTTGAATTTGAAATTTGAATTCCAAACTTTGGCATGTGGGAAACCATTCAAAAACCAAGCCTGATAGATACTTGATCAAAAGTATGAGAGGAGCTAACATGACACTCCAAAAATATCAGAGGAAACAAAGCCAAAAGAATTGGATTCAAATCTGAATTTTATTTGAATTTGAAAAAATGGATTTTATGAAGTTTGGATTTTGCCTTTGGAAAATGTTCAAATGAAAGGGAATATTCCCCGATCATTTTGGTATATATATACCCTATATAAAATATTTATAGGTTATGTTTTATTTTTGTTTTGTTTTTATTAAAAAATAAAGAAAAACTTTGGGCGCCACCAGCCACCCAGCCCAGCCAAGACCGCGCCCTCGGCCACCCACAAGACCAGCCCACCACCGCCCACTAGGCCTGGCCAGCCAGTGACACCGCGCCGCCCCTCGCCCGAATCCCTAGGATCCGGTCGACCGCCCAACCTTCCCCTCTCTCCTCTCGACCCGTGGCCCCACCCCGTCGTCTTCCTCGCCCACAAACGAACCTCGCGGAGATCCACGGATCCCAAGGATCCGGATCCCCGACAGCCCCGATGCCCTTCCGCCCACCGAGGCCCTGGCTATATAAGCCAAGCCCCCGCACCCCATTCCCCCCTTAGCCACGCCGAGCCCCCCTCCTCTCTCTCCGAAGCACGCCGAGCACCGAGCTCACCTCGCCGCCAAAACCCTCGCCGTCGCCGCCTGGTGCCCCCGACCTCCCAACCCCACCGAACCCTTCCCGTGCTCGTGGCAAGACCTCCCGACGTCTCGCCAAGCTCGCTGACCCTCAAGCCCCGGAGCACTCTCTCGCGCCGCCCGACGTCGCCGGAGTCCGGTGAGTCCCCGGCAAACCCCTCCCCCGTCCGATCCCAATCGTGTGGCCACGATTAGAACCCCCGAAGGGGTACGTTTTTATTAGAAAACCGGCCGGCCCGGTGCGGTTTATTTTATTAGTTAGGTTTATTTTAGTTAGGCCGGTTCTGTTAGTTAAACCCTAGGCCCATTTAGTCTATCTGACGCCTAGTGCACAGTTTAGGCCCATTAGGCATTTTTCTTTTTATTTAGATTTTCTGTTTTAGCCGATTTGTTTCAAATTTCAAAAATGTATATCTTTTGTTCTGTTTAATATTTTTGAGTGATTCTTTTTTTGTTGGATTGCAAATTTTATGTAGTTTCTGAAAAACATATATTTAGCTATGTTAAAAATAATTAAAAATGCTTTAATATTATTTTAGTCAGAATAGCAAATCTGCTATAGTTTTAGTTAGAAAAATTATTTTTGCATGATTCTTTTTGCAATCACTTTATTTTGATATTGCCAAACCCTAGAAATTAACTTTGGTATTTTAGGATTAATAAAAAAATTAATTCTAGGCAGAATCCTATTAATCCTAATTAATTGATTAGTTCTGTTTTCCTAATTAATTAATTAGTAAATTAATTTATTTTTAACTTGTGATTAGTTATTCTAGGTTAGTTTCTGTCATTCCATTAGATGAACTTTTATTTATAATTAATAAAAGTTTTAAATTAATTTTCCTAATAGAAATTGGATTAGGCCTAAATTGAGTTTTATAATAGCTAATTAATTAATTCTTTTTGCTCCTAGTTGCTTAGTTAATCCTTTTCTGTTAAGTTAACCTAAAATCATGATTAGGTCATATTGAGGAATTTTGTTAAATAAAACTATTTTTGCTATTGTTTGGAATAGGGAAAAACTTTGAATTTGATTTCTTTGAGTTTTCCTTTTGATTTGGTTTTGATTGTTTGGTTGTGTTATGTTATCTTTGTTATCTTGTGTGATCCTCTTGCTTTGTACTTATTATGTCATTGTTTGTCTCGGTAGAGTTCTTGAGTCTAAGCTTGCTACTACGACTCTTTAGCTTACGAGGATCATCAGCAAGGCAAGTTTTGATCATGTTATTCCATTACCTATGATTTTGTGCATTAGTAGTTGTCACCACCCCACCATTGCATGCAGTAGTGAAATCTTGAAGTCATTAAACTTGAGTAGTATCATGTGGTAGGATGAACCAATCCCCTTGTTACCATGGCCCCGGGACGTAGTAGTTGTTTTGCTATGCTCGTAGACGGGATTTGTGATGAGTGAATTTCATAAGCAAGATGTGAGAGTCAATGATGATGATGACCCCATGAACTACAATGATCAAGATGGACTTCGGAAAATCACTACTGGGTGGAGGACGGTTGACGGGCACCCTGGAGCACCCAGTGGTTGGCCGGGATGCATGGAGAAGCGCCATGACATCTTGCGGAAAGCTTCACCCAGCCACGAAGAGAAGGATGGATGCCCCATGACCGGAAGCTTACTGTGCAGCCGCAAGCCATTATGGGCTCTGGCTGGGTTGACCCTTGTAGTGAAGCTGGCTGGACGGTACTACGAGAAGTAGACGAAGCGGTAGGATTGGATGGGTACGGCGGTGGCGGAAGAACTCTTTGGAAGACCCTGTTTCATTGGTCCGTCTTCAAACACCATGAAGTGCGAAGACTTTAAAAGGAGGGAATGATTCTTGTGGGAAAGTCATAAACCTCTGCAGAGTGTTATAACCTAATCGATTAGCCGTGTCCCGATTCACGGACATTTGAGCATCTGGACCTTGGAAGTATTCGGATATCTCAACACTAAAACTAATGGATTAATTTGATGGGTTTATGACTTAATAATAATTTGGGAGCGAGATATTGGTTGGCGGAACCATCTCAATAACTACCAATAATTGTAGTAATTTGCAAATAAGTCCTTTGTAGTAGGATAAAATTGGCTTTACATAAAGTGATGAAACTTAGAGCTCCACACCAAATATGCATATAGAATTAGTAACTTTATTATTGTTGTTCCTCATAACTTGCCACTTATTCCAAAAGCTGACCTACATGGCTGCAACGTATTATGTTGCGAGATATATTCGATCGGGAGTGAGGCTACGCTCGCGCTTGGCGATTGCCCTTTGAGTCGGATGGACTCGCTTACCTTCGACGCTTCGCAGCATTTTAGTTTATTTCTCATGAGTTGGCCTTGAGCCGAATTTATTCCCTTGTAATAAAGACTCTATATGAGAATCGATTAATGATATTCGGTGTGATTGAACTTTGATTACTTATCAATGTCTTGTGAGTACCAAAGATGATCTTGGGATGGTATGGATACGTAGATTTGACCGATTTTGGGTCAGTCGCTCTGAGAGATGGTATCGAGCACACACGTGACCGTAGGATCGTAACCCCTAGGATCGGAAAGCCATAAGCGAGACCATTTACTTTGAACCCTCTTTCATTCTATATTTCTTCCCCGATCTATTCGACTCTTCTCTCCTTTGCAACATTCTAGATGGCGTCGAGTTCACCCCGTTTGCTACGGAGTTCGCCAGCCCGATGAGACGATGCCCTTTGGAAGAAAGCTGGTCCAGATGGTGAAGCTGCTGAAGATTGCTCGCCCTCGATCACTGGAAACCCACTAATGCACTTCCCATGACACCGCTACTGAGGATTGAGGTGCATATCCTGTGGAGAACCTTTGGAGGACGACGGAGCCTATCAACTTTGAGTTCACCGAGTTCAACTGGATCATCGGAAGAGACGTGGCGATCTACCGAGCACTTGGACATCTCCGAGAGGAGTACAGGACCGAGCTCGATCACCGGATCTCGCCATGGTTTCTCGCAGGGCAAGGAATGGAGATATCATCCGTACCATCGAGGACGATTCCACTCTCGTACATCCGGGACTGGAGTGTCTTCTCGAGAAACGGAGATTCAGGCTCGCCGTAACTCAAGACACACGGAAGCTTTTGTTCCGCGAATCGAGCTGGAAGAGAAGGCACGCGCAGATTTCCTTGGCCATGAGGAAGAAATCACGGACTTCATGGAGATAGTCGACGACCTGAAGATGAAGCTTGCCGCGATTGAGGAAAAGATGGACTTGGGTGAGGACCTTTACCCGAGTGGAGATGAAGCACCCCTCGTGAGCAATGATCAGGATTTTGAGGGGAGTACCACCGAAGGAAACCCCAAGAGGAGGCGCCACTGATGAAGACTTTTAGTCGACCACCATGTTATTTTTTCTTTTTCGTCGATCAGTTAGGCCGATGTTTTTCTTTCGATTAGTCATGAGCTTTTGTAATCGAGTTTGAACCATGTTTGAGTGGAATGAATAAATGTTTGGTGTGTATTGATTGTGCATTCATATGGGTAGTGTTATTCTCATAGACCCTTGTGCTATTCTAATTTTCTCACCCACTCCAAAACACCAGATGCCTCCGAGACGTGACACTGGTTTCCCGCCGGAGCTCACCCAGCTGCTCAAAGCAGCAGAATGCACTGATGCAGCTCCCGATTCGAATCGAACAACCCGCCAACAATCCACCGCCACCGCCACCACCCATCGTGGACAACTTGACTCGATTTACGAGGTTGAATCCGCCGGTGTTCTCTAGTAGCACCGAGCCGATTGTGGTGACGATCGCTCCGCAAGATTGGAAGAGAGCTAGTCACCGTTGGATGCACCGATGTTGAGAAGGTGCGCTTTGCAGCGCATCAACTGGATGGACCTGCCGCTTCTTGGTGGGAGAATTACACCGCCACTTTTCCTTGGGTGGCATCACTTGGGATCAATTCCAGCAGGCCTTCAGACCGCTGCTCATGTCTCATCTTGAGCCATGAGTCTGAAGAAGCGTGAGTTCCGCAACTTACGCCAGGGAAATCGTACTGTGGCACAGTACGTGGAGGAATTCAGCAAGCTTGCTCGTTATGCCCCTGATGATGTGGCCACCGATGCCGCCAAGTGAGAAGTTCCTTGAGGACTCAATGATGAATTGAGCATGCAGCTTATTGTGGCTACTTTCAACAACTACCGGAGCTGGTAGACAAGGCCACCATCCTGGAAGGCAAGCAGCAGCAGATAGAGAGCCGCAAGAGGAAGTACAGCCAGGGAAGCACAATTCAGAGCTCAGAAGCCCGCTATGCACCGTACTCGGGAGGGCACATCCATCACAACCATGGAGGTCATAACCATGGTGGAAATGGAAACAACCGCAGCCAGGACAACAAGTCAGGCCATGGCAATGGCAATGGCAATGGTAATGGCAATCAGCACCGTTCTGCCCGGCTCAGAAGGATCTGAGCCACATCACCGCTTCAAGTGCCGAAGGCAGGCACTACGCCACCGACTGCCCGGAGGCCAAGCAGAGGCACGGAATGGCAATGGAGGCTCGTGAAGAAGCCCAATCCTTCCTCGTGCTCAAGTGAATCACATCGACGGAGAACGTCTATGATCAGCCGGATAATCGTGGTTGGTAAGTTTTATTGAATTCACGTTCAGTTTTGGTTCTGTTTGATTCGGTGCAACGCATTCATTCATATCAAGGGTAGTTGTGGATAAGTACGGATTACGACTAGAACCCTTAGAAGCCCCTCCGCGTCAGTTCCGCAGGAGGAGAGATGATGGCAGGTTTAAGCTGTCCTGCAAACCTTAACATCGGGAACCACAAATTTCCCGTGGAACTCATAGTGTTGGAAACTCAGACCTTGGATGTAATCCTAGGCATGGATTGGTTGTCAAGGTATGAAGGAAACATTGATTGTGCAAGAAGTTTATTCTGCTCACCACCCGGAGCGAAGAGGATCAAGTACGTGTCGGGCACAGCCGGATGAAGAATCAGTGCATTCCCTCACGGAGTTGTTAGGGAAGAAGTGCCGATGGTGCAAGAATTTCCCGATGTGTTCCGGAGGAATTACCAGAATGCCACCGGACGGAGACATTGAGTTTCGATTGAGTTATTGCGGCACAGCCCCAATATCCAAGAGACCTTATCGGATGCCACCGAATGAGTTGAAAGAGATCAAGGAACAAATAAATGAGTTATTGGAGAAAGGCTATATTCGTCCAAGCTCATCACCTTGGGGAGCCCAGTTCTTTTGGTAGAGAAGAAGGATGGAAGCTTGAGGATGGTTGTGGATTATCGTGCATTGAGCGAGGTAACCATCAAGAACAAGTACCCTCTGCCCATGATCAATGACTTGTTTGATCAGCTTGTTGGAGCCAAGGTATTCTCTAAGATCGATCTTGATCGGTATCATCGATTGAAGATTCGTGAAAAGGATATACCCAAAACAGCATTCACTACGGTATGGTTTATCTGAGTATACCGTCATGTCATTTGGATTGACTAATGCTCCTGCATACTTCATGAATTTGATGAACAAGGTATTCATGGAGTACTTGGACAAGTTTGTCGTGGTGTTCATCGATGACATCTTGATATTCTCCAAGAGCGAGGAAGAGCATAAGGAACATTTGCGTCTAGTTTCGGAGAAACTTGAGAACATCAGTTGTATGCCAAATTCAGCAAATGTGAATTTTGGTTGAAGGAAGTTGGATTCCTCGGACATGTTATTTCAGGAGAAGGAATAGCAGTTGATCCCGCCAAGGTTGAATCAGTCACCGATTGGCGGTCACCCACCTCAGTCAAGGAGATCCGCAGTTTTCTCGGACTTGCAGGATATTATCGGAGGTTCATTGAGAACTTCTCGAAGATTGCCAAGCCCATGACTGAGCTGTTGAAGAAGGAAGCCAAGTATGTTTGGACCGAGGAATGTGAAGCCAGTTTTCAGGAGTTGAAGAAGCGGTTGGTCACAGCTCCGGTGTTGATATTGCGGACATACACAAGGAATACCAGGTCTATTAGGCGCTTCTCGTCAAGGACTCGGAGGTGTATTGATGCAGGAAGGCAAGGTTGTAGCTTATGCCTCCGACAGCACGACCTCATGAGATGAATTATGCCACGCATGATTTGGAGTTAGCGGTATTGTGTGCATGCACTCAAGACACTGGAGACATTTTCTCATTGGAAATCATTGTGATGTCTATACGGATCACAAGAGTTTGAAATATATCTTCACGCAGAAGGAATTGAACCTCGAGCGAGAGGAGATGGCTAGAGTTGATAAAGGACTACGACATGAGGCTGCATTACCACCCGGTAAGGCCAATGTTGTAGCAGATGCTTTGAGCCGTAAGAGTTATGTGAACACTCTTACCGCAGGAGGATTACCCCAGAGTTGGTTGATGACCTCGAGATCTCCGGTGGAGATAGTCCCGAAAGGATTTGTCGCAACTCTGGAAGTTCAGTCCACCTTGACCGAAAGGATTCGTGAAGCCGTAAGTCGGACAAGGAAATCGATGAGATTAAGCAAAAGATGGAGGAAGGAAAAGCTAAAGGATTCCGAAAGGATGAACATGGAACTATATGGTTTGAGGATCGTATATATGTGCCCAACGATCCCGAGCTCAGGAAGCTAATTCTTCAGGAAGCTCATGATTCACCGTACTCGATCCACCCCGGCAACACCAAGATGTACCGGATTTGAAGCAAAGTTTACGGTGGACGGTATGAAGAAGGACATTGCCGAGTACGTGGCCGTGTCGATGTTTGCCAACGTGTAAAGGCAGAACATCGAAGCCAGCAGGTTACTTCAACCTTTGCCGATTCGATTGGAAATGGGAGAAACTTGGTATGGATTTCATCACAGGATTACCCAGGACCCGTTCAGGTTATGATTCTATCTGGGTAGTAGTTGATCGTTTGACTAAGGTAGCTCACTTCATTCCGTGAAGACTACCTATACCAGTGCCAAGTTGGCCAAGATATACATGACCAGGATCGTATGTCTGCATGGAGTTCCGAGGAAAATCGTGTCAGATAGAGGAACGCAGTTTACCTCAAAGTTTTGGAAGCAGCTGCATGAAACTTTGGGTACGAGGCTGGAATTCAGTACAGCTTTTCATCCGCAGACAAATGGGCAGACCGAGAGAGTCAATCAGATTCTGGAAGACATGTTGAGAGCTTGTGTGCTAGACTATGGGTCTAGCTGGGATGACAATTTGCCGTACGCAGAATTCTCGTACAACAACAGATTATCAATCCGGTTTGAAGATGGCCCTTTCAAGCTCTATACGGAAGGAGGTGCAGAACACCATTCTTTGTGGGATAGCGTTGGAGATCGATCACTTTTCGGTTCCGACCTTATCAAGGATTCAAGAGAAAGTCAAGCTGATTCGAGACAGGCTCAAGATAGCACAGACCACGACGTAAGAGTTATGCCGACAAGAAGCGCAAGGAGGTGACTTACGAAGTGGGAGACCGAGCATACCTGTGTGTCTCACTTCGTGGAATCAAGAGGTTTGGAGTCAAGGAAAGCTAGCACCCGATTCATTGGCCCCTACAAAATCCTCGAGCGTCGTGGAGAAGTTGCATACAAGTTGGAATTGCCGGAAGGATTGTCCGGAGTTCATGATGTCTTTCACGTTTCTCAGTTGAAGAAGTGCCATGCCGACATGGCCGATGTTCCGTTGAGAGACACAAGGCCCCTAGAGGCCATACAGCGGTGATCTAACTTACAAGGAGAAACCGTCCGTATTCTCGAGACTGCAAGCAGAGTCACCCGCAGCAAAGTCATCAAGTTTTGCAAGGTGTTGTGGAGTCACCACACCGAGGAAGAAGCCACCTGGGAACGCGAAGAAGATCTTCGTCGAGACCATCCGCACCTATTTGCTAGCCAACCCGAATCTCGAGGGCGAGATTCATCTTAAGGTGGGTAGGTTTGTAACATCCCAAATTTTCCTATTTGGAATGTTTTACAATTATAGATAAGCATCCTATGCATCCTGTTTGAATTTGAATACCATTTGAAGTTCAGAGAGTTTTGAATTTGAAATTTGAATTCCAAACTTTGGCATGTGGGAAACCATTCAAAACCAAGCCCGATAGATACTTGATCAAAAGTATGAGAGGAGCTAACATGACACTCAAAAATATCAGAGGAAACAAAGCCAAAAGAATTGGATTCAAATCTGAATTTTATTTGAATTTGAAAAAATGGATTTTATGAAGTTTGGATTTTGCCTTTGGAAAAATGTTCAAATGAAAGGAATATTCCCTGATCATTTTGGTATATATATACCCTATATAAAATATTTATAGGTTATGTTTTATTTTTGTTTTTGTTTTATTAAAAAATAAAAGAAAAACTTTCAGGCGCCAGCAAAGCCACCCAGCCCAGCCAGACGCGCCTCAGCCACCCAGCGCACTGGGCCCGACCACGCCCACTAGGCCACAGGCCAGCCAGACAGCCCGCGCCTCCCCTCGCCCGAATCCCTAGGATCCGGTCGACCGCCCAACCTTCCCCTCTCTCCCTCATCGACCCGTGGCCCCACCCGTCGTCTTCCCCTCGCCCACAAACGAACCTCATGGGAGATCCACGGATCCGAAGGATCCGGATCCCCGACACCCCGATGCCCTTCCGCCCCCCGAGGCCCCGGCTATATAAGCCAAGCCCCCGCACCCCATTCCCCCCTTAGCCACGCCGAGCCCCCTCCCTCTCTCTCCCAAGCACGCCGAGCACCGAGCTCACCTCCGCCGCCAAAACCCTCGCCGTCGCCGCCCTGGTGCCCCCCGACCCTCCCCAACCCCACCGAACCCTTCCCCGTGCTCGTGCGCACCTCCCCGACGTCTCGCCGAAGCTCGCCGACGCTCGAAGCCCCCGGAGCACTCTCGCCGCCGCCGCCGGCGTCCGGAGTCCGTGAGTCCCGCAAACCCTCCCGTCTGTTCCCAATCGTGTGGCTACGATTAGAACCCCGAAGAATACGTTTTATTAGAAAACCGGCCGGCCGGTGCGGTTTATTTTATTAGTTAGGTTTATTTTAGTTAGGCGGTTCTGTTAGTTAAACCCTAGGCCCATTTAGTCTATCGACGCCTAGTGCATGATTTAGGCCCATTAGGCATTTTCTTTTTATTTAGATTTTCTGTTTTAGCCGATTTGTTTCAAATTTCAAAATGTATATCTTTTGTTCTGTTTAATATTTTTGAGTGATTCTTTTTTGTTGGATTGCAAATTTTATGTAGTTTCTGAAAAACATATATTTAGCTATGTTAAAAATAATTAAAAATGCTTTAATATTATTTTAGTCAGAATAGCAAATCTGCTATAGTTTTAGTTAGAAAAATTATTTTTGCATGATTCTTTTGCAATCACTTTATTTTGATATTGCCAAACCCTAGAAATTAACTTTGGTATTTTAGGATTAATAAAAAATTAATTCTAGGCAGAATCCTATTAATCCTAATTAATTGATTAGTTCCTGTTTTCCTAATTAATTAATTAGTAAATTAATTTATTTTTAACTTGTGATTAGTTATTCTAGGTTAGTTTCTGTCATTCCATTAGATGAACTTTTATTTATAATTAATAAAAGTTTTAAATTAATTTTCCTAATAGAAATTGGATTAGGCCTAAATTGAGTTTTATAATAGCTAATTAATTAATTCTTTTTGCTCCTAGTTGCTTAGTTAATCCTTTTCTGTTAAGTTAACCTAAAATCATGATTAGGTCATATTGAGGAATTTTGTTAAATAAAACTATTTTTGCTATTGTTTGGAATAGGGAAAAACTTTGAATTTGATTTCTTTGAGTTTTCCTTTTGATTTGGTTTTGATTGTTTGGTTGTGTTATGTTATCTTTGTTATCTTGTGTGATCCTCTTGCTTTGTACTTATTATGTCATTGTTTGTCTCGGTAGAGTTCTGAGTCTAAGCTTGCTACTACGACTCTTTAGCTTACGAGGATCATCAAGAAGGCAAGTTTTGATCATGTTATTCCATTACCTATGATTTTGTGCATTAGTAGTTGTCACCACCCCACCATTGCATGCAGTAGTGAAATCTTGAAGTCATTAAACTTGAGTAGTATCATGTGGTAGGATGAACCAATCCCCTTGTTACCATGGCCCCGGGACGTAGTAGTTGTTTTGCTATGCTCGTAGACGGGATTTGTGATGAGTGAATTTCATAAGCAAGATGTGAGAGTCAATGATGATGATGACCCCATGAACTACAATGATCAAGATGGACTTGGAAAATCACTCTGGGTGGAGGGCGGTTGACGGGCACCTGGAGCACCAGTGGTTGGCGGGATGCATGGAGAAGCGCCATGACATCTTGCGGAAAGCTTCACCCAGCCACGAAGAGAAGGATGGATGCCCCATGACCGGAAGCTTACATGCAGCCGCAAGCCATTATGGGCTCTGGCTGGGTTGACCCTTGTAGTGAAGCTGGCTGGGCGGTACTACGAGAAGTAGACGAGCGGTAGGATTGGATGGGTACGGCGGTGGCGGAAGAACTCTTTGGAAGACCCTGTTTCATTCGTCCGTCTTCAAACACCATGAAGTGCGAAGACTTTAAAAGGAGGGAATGATTCTTGCGGGAAAGTCATAAACCTCTGCAGAGTGTTATAACCTAATCGATTAGCCGTGTCCCGATTACGGACATTTGAGCATCTGGACCTTGGAAGTATTCGGATATCTCAACACTAAAACTAATGGATTAATTTGATGGGTTTATGACTTAATAATAATTTGGGAGCGAGATATTGGTTGGCGGAACCATCTCAATAACTACCAATAATTGTAGTAATTTGCAAATAAGTCCTTTGTAGTAGGATAAAATTGGCTTTACATAAAGTGATGAAACTTAGAGCTCCACAGCCAAATATGCATATAGAATTAGTAACTTTATTATTGTTGTTCCTCATAACTTGCGACTTATTCCAAAAGCTGACCTACATGGCTGCAACGTATTATGTTGCGAGATATATTCGATCAGGGTGAGGCTACGCCCGCGCTTGGCGATTGCCCTTTGAGTCGGATGGACTCGCTTACCTTCGACGCTTCCGCAGCATTTTAGTTTATTTCTCATGAGTTGGCCTTGAGCCGAATTTATTCCCTTGTAATAAAGACTCTATATGAGAATCGATTAATGATATTCAGGTGTGATTGAACTTTGATTACTTATCAATGTACTGTGAGTACCAGCATGATCTTGGGATGGTACAGACACAGAGATTTGACCGATTTTGGGTCAGGTCGCTACACTTGGCAACATGGATTACGTCGGTTCCTGTACGCTTAGCTTATCCGGTGTGCCCTGAGAACGAGATATGTGCAGCTCCTATCGGGATTTGTCGGCACAGTCGGGTGGTCTTGCTGGTCTTGTTTTATTGCTGTCGAAATGTCTTGTAGTCCGGGATTCCGAGATTGATCGGTCTTCGGTAGAAGGAATAATCCTTCGTTGACCGTGAGAGCTTATAATGGGCTAAGTTGGGACACCCTGCAGGTAATATCTTTCAAAGCCGTGCCCGCGGTTATGAGGCAGATGGGAATTTGTTAATGTCGGTTGTAGAAAACCCAAAGTTGATCTCAATAAAATACACTTCAACGCGTGTGTAACCGTGATGGTCTCTTCTCGCGGAGTCCGGAAGTGAACACGTGTTGGAGTTATGTCGGCGTAAGTAGTTCAGGATCACTTCTTGATCGCTATTAGTTTCACGACCGTGCTTTGCTTCTCTTCTCGCTCTCTTTTTGAAGTAGCCACCATATATGCTAGTCGCTTGCTGCAGCTCCACTTTACTACCTTGTCCTTCCTATAAGCTTAAATAGTCTTGATCTCGCGGGTGTGAGATTGCTGAGTCCCGTGACTCATGATACTTCAAACACAGTTGCAGGTTCCGATGAGGCCGGTCAGGTGATTCAACCGAGCTCAAGTGGGAGTTCGACGAGGGCGTGGTCGTTACTATGTGTCTTTCCCAGATGATCAGTAGTGGTGCCCAGTTGGGACGATTCGGGGATCTATGTAGCATTTGGGGTATCTTCTTTTATTTTGGTTCCGTAGTCGGACCTTGAGTGTACTCTGAATGATGAATGTTTATTTATGTCTTTGTGTGAAGTGGGCATTGTAAGCCAACTATGTATCTCTTTCCTTATTTATTACATGGGTTGTGTGAAGATTACCTCACTTGCGACATTGCTTTCAATGCGGTTATGCCTCTAAGTCGTGCCTCGACACGTGGGAGATATAGCCGCATCGGGCGTACAAGTTGGTAATCGAGCCTTCCCGACTTAGGAGCCCCTACTTGATTGTTTCTTGGCGTTGTTGAGTCTAGAATGGAAAAATGTTTTGAGTCTTAGGATTATATATATCGGAGAGTAGGATTCTTTTTACTCCCGGTCCTTAAATCGCTCTGTGAGGTCTCCGACGTAGAGTTTTGACTCTTCTCTCCTCAAATTTCTCTAAAAAATTTTTTAGGATCACGTGGGTATCTTGGAATCGTTCGATGGTTTTGTGGCGAGAACATTGTTCTTGGTGCCTCGACATTTAGGGGTTGTGGCGGTGTCCCGGGAGTTGAGCTCCGAGGTGTTGTCGTCACAATTTTATCGTTGCATTCTGGAATATCTGAGTTTTGCCGACATCGAAATCTCTTTTGTGCAGTTGTTGGTGAGATAACCCCGATAGCCCGAAGATTGTGGCGAAATCTTGGGAGTATTGCCATGACTTGCATAACGGATGTTTTTGAAGGTCGAGGTACCACGATTTCGAGGATTTCTTGGTTATGTGTTGACGGATGGATCTGGTGGATCTAGGTATTGTTAGTTTGGGTGATATATTTTGTGTCCCTGTATCCCCAACACCAGATTGCATAACCGAAAGTTTGGGAGTTTATAGGTGGGAATTCTAGTAGCTTACGGGATATTCTTTCCGGCGGATGTATGATTTGAGATTGGGGTTCAACGTCTAGTGGTCCGCCCATTCACGGTCGATTCTGATGGTCGCGAGGCGTCTTAAAGAATCCTTGGCTATGCTGATTCGGGGCGTCTTGTTAGTCATTCGTGACGTCCGCTATCGTCGTGTCCGTGTGGGCCCCACCACGTAACACTTTGGGCGTAAATCTCTATCATGTGTTTGTTCGGCTCATTCTAGAAGCCAACCTTTTGTTTTCAGTTGTGATATTGAATTGTTTCTCGGTCGGATGTTATTTCCATATCTTTTTATAAGTGGCTTCTCTCCTTAATGGATGTGTGATGATTAACTTTGGAATTCATTCGTTCATTCTTGTTCGAATGTTTATTGTGAAGACTATATGTTGCAATTTCTATCCGTTGATTCTACTTATCATTTGTCTATCAAAGGACTAACGGATGTCACCCTCTTCAGGATGGCTCCGCCAACGCGTCTGAATCCGAATCGCAATGATGGGGATCAGTCGAACCCTCCACCTCCACCTCCGCCTCCAGAGGCCTGGCAAGCTATTATGGCAGCCACCAATGCCAATGCTCAGATGATTTTGCAGCTCTTGCAAGAACGCATCAGGGCAAGGCAATCAAGGCAATCAAGGCAATCAAGGTCAAGGCAACAATCAGCCACACTTTCCTACTCTCAGTCAGTTTCTCGCTAATCAGCCGAAGTCTTTCAGTTTCTGTGTTGAGGCCACAGACGCTGACGATTGGTTAGTGGACATCTGCAAGCACTTTGGTGTAGCAATGTCGGACACGAGGACTTTGTCAAGTTTGCATCGTTTCAACTCAAGGATCAAGCTGCTGAGTGGTACCACAATACAAAGATTCCAGAGGAGGTCGTGTCATTACAGGATGAGTTCCGCCGTGATTTGAGCTCATCACATTCGAAGAGTGTTGTTGAGAGCAAGCGTGAGGAGTTCCGCAATCTCAAGCAGGGCAACATGTCTGTCTATCAATACAATATCCAGTTCCAGAAGCTCGCTCGTTTTGCTAAGCAAGATGTACACGATGAAAGGAGTATGATCTATCGATTCAGAGGTGGTGCGAGAGAAGATCTGCAATTACCTCTTGTGCTGTTTGAGCGAGATAAGTATGATGATTTCTACAACATGGCTCTCAAGCAAGAAGCGGCACAGCTCAAAT
Source organism: Aegilops longissima (assembly GCA_021605205.1). Taxonomy (NCBI): domain Eukaryota; kingdom Viridiplantae; phylum Streptophyta; class Magnoliopsida; order Poales; family Poaceae; genus Aegilops; species Aegilops longissima. The sequence continues at coordinate 595,679,261 of CM038680.1, forward strand.
GCGAGGCTTCTAAGAAGAGAATCGGGGATGCAGTTCAGTCCTCCTCGTCCTCTCAAGTGGCAGCTAAGCAGCAGAAGTTTTACTGCCCCTCCTCCGTTCCGTCGGCCTTACCACCAGAAGAACTCAGGTGGCCGTGGATCTTCCCACCCACCCAACCCAAGCTATCGAACAAGTCTAATTCTCAAGCTCCAAGGTCAAGTGCTCCTTACCACCGTCCGCTCTCGAGGTCACTTGCAACAAGTGTCGCAGAAGGGTCACTATCTGAACAAGTGCTTCAACGAGGCGTCTTCCGCCTCCTCCTCCTGTGAAATCTTCCAGCAATGCAGTGGTCAAGCATAATCCCAAGTTTGCAAAGGTCAATATGATGAATGCAGCTCAAGCAGAGGATTCTTCTGATGTGATCATGGGTAATCTTCCAGTTAATGATATTCCTGCAAAAGTCTTATTTGATACTGGTGCATCGCATTGTTTCATGTCTAGATCTTTTGTTGCAAAGCATGATTTCATTTCGGAAATGTTGGGAAAACCCTTGGGAGTTGTTTCTCCAGCCTCTTCTATGAGGGCTACCACAAGGATTCGGATGTTTCTATCAAGATGGGTGATTATAGATTTACGGCTAAACCATTTGTTCTTGGTGACTCGGATATTGATCTTATTCTCGGAATGGATGGCTTTATCAAAGACAAAGCTCAGCTTGATTGTGCTGCTGTGGAAATTCAATTGACTCACTCTTCTAATGACGTGATCATCTATGCCTCTCGTGATGAAACCATTTGGTTGTTTTCTCTCAATGAGAAGGGCGAACTGAATGCCATCTCTCGATTCGATCGTTTGTGAGTACCAAGATGTCTTTCCGGAAGAGCTTCGGGTATGCCTCCTCATCGCCGCTTGAGTTCGTTATCGATCTTGAGCCCGCATGAACCCGTTTGCAAGCGTCCATACAAGCTTGGACCTGATGAGCTGAAGGAATTGAAGAAGCAGCTCGATGAACAAGAGCGTCTGGGTTTGATCGGACGAGTTCATCTCCTTGGGGTTGTGGTGTTCTTTTGTCCGAAAAAGGATGGCACGGACCGACTTTGCGTCGATTACCGTCCATTGAATAAGAAGACAATCAAGAACAAGTATCCACTTCCCAACATCAATGAGCTTTTCGAGCAACTCAAAGGTGCTACGGTGTTCTCTAAGCTTGACCTTCGTATGGGGTATCATCAGATTCGCATTCGTGAACAAGATATTCCCAAGACAGCATTCAGAACAAGCTTTGGTTCTTATGAATATACTGTCATGTCTTTTGGCCTCGTCAATGCTCCTCCAACTTTCTCTCGGATGATGAACTTCATATTCAATCCTTACACCAATGAATTCGTCTTGGTCTATCTTGATGATATTTTGGTCTTCTCCAAGAATAAGAAGGATCATGCCAAACACTTGCGATTGGTGCTAGACAAGCTCAGAGAGTACCAATTCTATGCGAAGTTCTCCAAATGTGAATTTTGGCTTGATGAAGTGCTTTATCTTGGTCATATCATCTCCGCCAAGGGCATCGCTGTTGATCCCGAGAAGGTGTCCGCAATTGTGAATTGGGAACCTCCTCAGAATGTCAAGCAGCTCCAGATTTTCTTGGTCTTGCAAGCTATTGCCGAAGATTCGTTGAGAACTTCTCCAAGATTGCAAAGCCTCTTTCCAACCTCCTCCAGAAGCATGTGAAGTATGTCTGGTCTCCCGAGTGTGACGTTGCTTTCAATACCCTCAAAGAGAAACTCGTCACAACTCCTGTTCTGACTCCTCCTGATGAATCCAAGCCATATGAAGTTTTCTGTGATGCTTCTCTTCAAGGTCTCGGTGCTGTGTTAATGCAAGAGAAGAGAGTTGTGGCTTATACCTCTCGCCAGTTGAAGCCCAACGAGAAGAACTACCCCACTCACGATCTTGAGTTGGCGGCAGTTGTCCATGCTTTGATTACTTGGAGACATCTTTTGTTGGGAAGGAAAGTGGACATTTTCACTGATCACAAGAGTCTCAAGTACATCTTCACTCAGCCCAACCTCAACCTCAGGCAGACTCGATGGGTGAAATGATTCAAGAGTACAACCCAAGTATTGAGTATACTCGGGCAAAGCCAATGTCATTGCAGATGCTTTGAGCAGGAAAGCTTCGCAACAGATCTAATCCTCAAGCCCTTTCACCGGATCTCTGTGAATCTTTCCGCAAGCTGAATCTTCAAGTTGTTCCTCAAGGCTTTCTTGCCAACCTCATAATCTGTCCTACTTTGGAAGATCAGATTCGTGAGGCTCAACTTCTGGATACCATGGTGAAGAAGGTGAAACGTGGTATCGACAAGGGCATTTCCAAATACAAGTGCTTCCATGTTGATGACAAAGACACTCTTTTCTTTGAGGACCGGATTGTGGTTCCTAAGGGTGATCTGAGAAAAGTCATTATGAACGAGGCTCACAATTCGCTTCTATCCATTCATCCTGGAAGTACGAAGATGTACCATGACCTCAAGCAGTCATATTGGTGGACTCGAATGAAGCGAGAAATTGCTCAATTCGTGAATGAGTGTGATGTCTGCAGAAGAGTGAAAGCGAACACCAAAGACCAGCTGGTCTCCTTCAACCTCTTGCTATTCCTGAATGGAAGTTTGATCATATTGAAATGGACTTCGTGGACTGGCTTTCCAAAGTCCAAGCGTGGAAATGATGCTATCTTCGTTGTCATTGACAAGCTTACTAAAGTGGCTCATTTTCTTCCTATCAAAGAATCCATCACAGCAGCTCGGTTGGCGAGCTATACACCTCCGGATTGTCTCCTTGCGGCATTCCTCAAGTGATCTCTTGAGACCGTGGCAGCATCTTTACCTCCAAGTTTTGGGATTCTTTCCGAAGGCCATGGGCACCAACATTCGTTTCAGCACAGCTTTCCATCCTCAAACAAGTGGCCAAGTCGAGCGAGTAAATCAAATCCTTGAAGATATGCTCGGGGCTTGTGTCATTTCTTCGGTTTGAAGTGGGAAGATTGTCTTCCATATGCCGAGTTCTCTTACAACAACAGCTTCCAAGCGAGTTCGGGCAAGGCCCCATTCGAAATTCTCTATGGCGAAAGTGCGTACTCCTCTCAATTGGTGCGAGACAGTGAACGCCAACTTCTTGGCAATGACTTGATCACGAAGCGGAAGAAATGTGCCAAGTCATTCGTGAGAATCTCAAAGCCGCATAATCGCGCGGAAGAGCTATTATGATGATAAGCACCGTGATGTGACTTTTGAAATCGGGACCATGTCTACCTCGCGTCTCCAATGAAAGGCACTCGCCGCCCGGTATCAAAGGAAGCTTGCCCCTAGATACGTGGGTCCTTTCAAGATCATTGGGAAAAGAGGCGATCTCGCCTATCAACTTGAGCTTCCATCCAACTTTGCAAGCGTGCACGATGTGTTTCACGTGTCACAGCTTCGCAAGTGCTTCAAGACTCTGAACGCACTATCAACTTCCAAGAGATTGACCTTCAAGAAGATCTCTCTTATCACGAGCACCCGTTGCTATTCTTGAAGAAACTGAGCGCAAGACTCGCAACAAGTCAATCAAATTCCTGAAAGTGAAGTGGTCACACCATTCCGACCGAGAAGCTACCTGGGAGCGCGAGGATCACCTCCGTTCTGAGTATCCGGAATTCTTTCAGTCCTAGATCTCGGGACGAGATCCTCTTGTAGTGGTGGAGTGTTGTAACACCCTGGATGTAAACTTCACCTTTTGGGCAATATATCAACTTGACCTCATCCAATTCTTGTGGGTTTTTGTCATGCTTGGCCTCTTTTGTTTGGTTATGTTGGGTTTTTCTCTTTTTCTTTGTTTTGCTCTTTTACCATATTGCATTTGTGTCTCTTGTCATCTTGCATTCCATTCTTATCATGTGGTTGTGGTGTTCTCCCACATGTCATGTTGTTGCATGTTTCATTCTCAACTTGCATTACCATCTCCTCCTTCCCTCTACTTCTTTCCTTATCAAGTGCTATTTTTCCTTTCTCAATTAATGTTCATCTTCTCCCTGCTAATCTTGCTCTTTGCATTTAACCTCGCTGCCAAAAATCTCCTCTTTTGAAGTTGTTTTGGTCAGGTTCAAAAATGACACAAGTTTGAAATATTTCCAAACTTGCCTTATTTTTCTACCTCTAAAAATGTCCATTACAATTTATTTAAATAGTGGAGAATTCCAGGAGTTTGGGGATATTTTCCTTTCACTCAAACTCTTCTCATTTCTTTCTGTACTTCTTTTCTCTTCCTTTTGATTTTTTTAAAAGGAAAAGAAAGGAGGCAGCAGCAGCAGTGGCAGCCCAGCGAGTTCCTCTCCACCTGGGCCCCGGTCACTCCGAGCCGGCCCAGCTCCCGTCAGCCCCGCAGCCCAGAGAGAGCGCGCCAGCCCGCTCGCCTCTCTCCTCCTGCCTTCGCGCACCCGCAGCCGCGCTTACCCCCGCTAGCTCCCGTCCACGTGGACGCGCCGGTCCCGCCTGGCAGCGTTAGTGCTGTGCACCTCACCCACCTTTCCCTCTCCTCTCGCCATCGCCATGGGGACCCCGAGCACGAGGGAGCGTGAGCTCGACCCCGTTGCCCTAGCCCCCTACTTATCCCCTCTCCGTGTCCAACCGACCCCTAGGGTTTCCCTCTCCCTCTCGCCGCCGCCAGTGAGTCACCACCCGATTCGCCGCCCCCGCTCCGTCCCGAGCGCATCTGAGAGCGTGCCTCGTCGCCGGCGTGCTCTCCGGCCACCCCAACCCTGCGGCCCGTGTCCATCTTCTTCCTCGTCGTCGACTTCGTCCACGACGTCGACTACGGGTGCCCGGATCGCCAAGTTCGTCGACGCCCCTGCTTCTGTCTTCTTCTCGGTCAGGTTCTCGGCGAAGTTCAGAGCTCCGTGGCCTCGCCGTCAGCCCGTCTCCGTCGAATCCGTCGCGTCCTAGGGTGAGCTGGGTAACGCTCCTCCCTCTCCCATCCGTCCCGTGCCTTGTAGGCGCCCGTAGGGCAGGTTCCGGTCCGTGTCCTTGCCGCGCTCGGCGTGCTCCGGCATGTCTGAAGTTTTCGGGGTTCAGCGTAGTTTGGCCGCGCGTGGATGCCGTGATTCCCGCTCGGGTTCGTCCCCTCGTGAACCCGTGGTGTCCTCCCGCGCACACCCAGTTTGAGCGAGGGCGCAGAGCCGCCGTAGCCGCAGTTTGCCTCGCCGGAGTCGTCGTCCCGTCTCTGTTCTTAGGTCCGGCCTGGTAGTTTGGCCAAGTAGGCAGCGTCCCTGACCTTACCGAACCCCCTAGCCTAGCCGAGCTGGTTTGACCCCCGCTCTCTCACCGCGGCGACCTGGGTTCGAACCCCAGGCGCGCCTCCCCCCTTTTTAATTTCTGTTTTCTTACATTCTTGGTTCGGTATGCAACAAGAGAAGTAGTTAAGGGCCCGAGGCCCTTCTCTGTCGATCATCGCCACCCAGCCCGGTGGTAGCAGGGCAGAGATCCAACGGGAGACCGGGTTCGATTTCCCGAGGCTGGTTTCTTCCCCCTTTTAAACTCGCTAAACCCTTGTCTCTATGACAGTAGGGCCACCTTGTCAGCCTCTCAGCGCCTCCTCCATATGCATTTTTTTCCTTTACCCCGCGTTTCCATTTCTGGATTGTTCCCTTTTCTGTTTTAGGCAAGTCCAGTTCTGGACATTTCCAAATCTGGAAATTGCCATTTCTGTTAACTTCCATTTTAGGCAGGTTTTGACTTAGTGCATTTGTGAAGAGTTCTCTCGCAACCCTAACATATTATATATGTTTTGGGGTAGAAAATCCCACCAACTCAGTGGTGGCATTAGTTTCTGCATTTGAGCAAGTTTATGATCATGCCTTTTTGCATCATGTTTATGTGTTGTTTTCATTGGGCATATTTATTTGCTTTATGCTATGAGGTAGTTTGCACACGTGCATGGCTTTGTACATCATGCTGTTATGTAGGTTTTCTCACCATTCTTGTTTTGCCCGCCATATCCAAGCCGTGCATCCGATTCCGGTGATCTCTATATCGATTTCTACCGAAATCATCTCATCTTTCCGATGGCATGCTTGGTTTGCCAAGATGATGCCTAGTTTTCCATTACCTTCCGGGCGCTTATACGCTTTGCATATCACATCCGCATATTCATGTCATGTTTTGCATCATGTTGATTGTGCATTGCACCGTGATTTATTGTGGTTCCTTTGTTTGTGTTGTTGCTTTGGGTAGAGCCGGAGACGAGTGCGTGAGCGAGGAGCCTGTTGAGAACGTTTTCGAGGATCAAGCTTTCGACAACTCGAGAACATTGCGAGCAAGATGACCATACCCTCGAAATCACTTCTATCTTTGCTATGCTAGTTGCTCGCTCTTTTGCTATGCCTATGCTGCGATGCCTACCACTTGCTATATCATGCCCCCCATATTGCCATGTCAGCCTCTAACCATCCTTTTCCTAGCAAACCGTTGTTTGGCTATGTTACCGCTTTGCTCAGCCCTCTTATAGCGTTGCTAGTTGCAGGTGAAGCTGAAGTTTGTTCCTTGTTGGAACATGGAGATGTTGTTCCTTATTGGAACATGGTTACTTGTTGGGGATATCACAATATATATATATCTGCTATAACTAATACATCTATATACTTGGTAAAGGGTGGAAGGCTCGGCCTTATGCCCGGTGTTTTTTCCACTCTTGCCACCTAGTTTCCGTCATACGGTGTTATGTTCCTTGATTTTGCGTTCCTTACGGTTGGGTGATTTATGGGACCCCTTGACAGTTCGCTTTGAATAAGACTCGTCCAAAGAAGGCCAACATTGGTTTTACCATTTGCCACCTAAGCCTTTTCCCCGGGTTTTCGCGAGCCCGAGGGTCATCTTATTTTAAACCCGGGCGGTGCTCCTTGACGTTGGTCCAAACTAGAGCACCGTCTTGGGACCATTCCTTGGCAACATGGATTACGTCGGTTCTGTGACGCTTAGCTTATCCGGTGTGCCACGAGAGCGAGATATGTGCAGCTCCTATCGGGATTTGTCGGCACGGTCGGGTGGTCTTGCTGGTCTTGTTTTATTCTTTGTCGAAATGTCTTGTAGCCGGGATTCCGAGATTGATCGGGTCTTCCGGTAGAAGGAATAATCCTTCGTTGACCGTGAGAGCTTATAATGGGCTAAGTTGGGACACCCTGCGCAGGTAATATCTTTCAAAGCCGTGCCCGCGGTTATGAGGCAGATGGGAATTTGTTAATGTCGGTTGTAGAAAACCCAAAGTTGATCTCAATAAAATACACTTCAACGCGTGTGTAACGTGATGGTCTCTTCTCGTGAGTCCAGGAAGTGAACACGATGTTGGAGTTATGTCGGCGTAAGTAGTTCAGGATCACTTCTTGATCGCTATTAGTTTCACGACCGTGCTTTGCTTCTCTTCTCGCTCTCTTTTGCGAAGTAGCCACCATATATGCTAGTCGCTTGCTGCAGCTCCACTTTACTACCTTGTCCTTCCTATAAGCTTAAATAGTCTTGATCTCGCGGGTGTGAGATTGCTGAGTCCCCGTGACTCATAGATACTTCAAACACAGATTGCAGGTTCCGATGAGGCCAAGGGGTGATTCAACCGAGCTCAAGTGGGAGTTCGACGAGAACGTGGTCGTTACTATGTGTCTTTCCCGGATGATCGTGAGTGGTGCCCAGTTGGGACGATTCGGGATCTGTGTAGCATTTGGGGTATCTTCTTTTATTTTGGTTCCGTAGTCGGACCTTGAGTGTACTCGAATGATGAATGTTTATTAATGTCTTGTGTGAAGTGGCATTGTAAGCCAACTATGTATCTCTTTCCTTATTTATTACATGGGTTGTGTGAAGATTACCTCACTTGCGACATTGCTTTCAATGCGGTTATGCCTCTAAGTCGTGCCTCGACACGTGGGAGATATAGCCGCATCGGGGGCGTTACAGAGTTCTTAAGTAATATGATTAATTGAACTTTAATTTATCATGAACTTAGTACCTGATAGTATTTTGCAGGTATATGTTGTTGTAGATCAATGGCCCGTGCTACTGTTCCTTTGAATTTTAATGCGTTCCTTGAGAAAGTTAAGTTGAAAGATGATGGTAGCAATTACACAGACTGGGTCCGTAACTTGAGGACTATCCTCATTGCTGCACAGAAGAATTACATCCTGGAAGCACCGCTAGGTGCAAGACCCTTCTGAGAGCAACGCTGGGCGTTGTGAACGTCTGGCGAGCACACGGTGATGACTACTCGATAGTTCGATTGTGCCATGCTTTACTGACTTAGAACGGGACTTCAACGACGTTTTGAGCGTCATGGAGCATATGAGATGTTCCAGGAGTTGAAGTTAATATTTCAACCAAATGCCCAGATTGAGAGATATGAAGTGTCCGATAAGTTCTACAAACTGCAAGATGGAGGAGAATAGTTCGTCGTGAACATATACTCAAAATGTCTGGGTATAACAATCACTTGATTCAACTGGGAGTTAATCTTCCTGATGATAGTGTCATTGATGGAATTCTTCAATCACTCCCACCAAGCTACAAGAGCTTCGTGATGAACTCTAATATGCAAGGGATGAACAAGACAATTCCCGAGCTCTTCGTGATGCTAAAGGTTGCGGAGGTAGAAATCAAGCAGGAGCATCAAGTGTTGATGGTCAACAAGACCACCAATTTCAAGAAAAAGGGTAAAGAGAAGAAGGGGAACTTCAAGAAGAACGGCAATCAAGTTGCTGCTCAAGTGAAGAAGCCCAAGTCTAGACCTAAACCTGAGACTGAGTGCTTCTACTGCAAAGGGACTGGTCACTGGAAGCGGAACTGCCCCAAGTATTTGGCGGATAAGAAGGATGGCAAGGTGAACAAAGGTATATGTGATATACATGTTATTGATGTGTACCTTACTAATGCTCGCAGAGCACCTGGGTATTTGATCTGGTTACATTGCTAATATTTGCAACTCGAAATAGGGACTACGGATTAAGCGAAGATTTGCTAAGGGCGAGGTGACGATGCGCCTGGGAAATGGTTCCAAAGTCGATGTGATCGCCGTCGGCACGCTACCTCTACATCTACCTTCGGGATTAGTTATAGACCTAAATAATTGTTATTTGGTGCCAGCGTTGAGCATGAACATTATATCTAGATCTTGTTTGATGCGAGACGGTTATTCATTTAAATCTAAGAATAATGGTTGTTCTATTTATATGAGTAATATCTTTTATGGTCATGCACCTGCTACCTCTTGAGCATCGCGTTGGTTTTCCCTTGATGAGGAAAGGGTGATGGAGCAAAATAGCATAAGTGTTTCCCTCAGTTTTGAGAACCAAGGTATTAATCTAGTAGGAGACTACGCGCAAGTCCCACACACCACACAAACAAACAAGAACCTAGCAACCAACGCGATAAAGGGGTTGTCAATCCCTTCACGGTCACTTACGAGAGTGAGATCTGATAGAGATGATAGGATCATATTTTTGGTATTTTTATGATGAAGATGCAAAGTAAAATAAATGGAAATAGAAATAGCGAAGTGTTGGAAGATTAATATGATGGAAAATAGACTCGGGGGCCATAGGTTTCACCAGTGGCTTCTCTCAAAATAGCATAAGTATTGCGATGGGTAAACAAATTACTGTCGAGCAATTGATAAAATTGAGCATAGTTATGAGAATATCTAGGTATGATCATGTATATAGGCATCACATCCGCGACAAGTAGACCGTAATGATTCTGCATCTACTACTATTAATCCACACATCGACCGCTGTCCAGCATGCATCTAGATTATTAAGTTCATAAGAATGGAGTAACACATTAGGCAAGATGACATGATGTAGAGGGACAAACTCAAGTAATATGATATAAACCCCATCTTTTTATCCTCGATGGCAACAATACAATATGTGCCTTGCTGCCCATACTGTCACTGGGAAAGGACACCGCAAGATTGAACCCAAAGCTAAGCACTTCTCTCATTGCAAGAAATATCAATCTAGTAGGCCAAACCAAACTGATAATTCGAAGAGACTTGCAAAGATAACCAATCATACATAAAAGAATTCAGAGGAGATTTGAAAGTGCAACTATCCCTAGGTGGTTTTGGTAATTCATAACAACATATAGCTCATTAAGCTAATACTATTCCAAGACGAACATTTCAGGAAAGCTCAATGAATGGCATGGCATGGATGATGAAAGTGGATCCCTCAAAATACTAAGGACAAAGGATTGGCTCAAGCTCAAAAGCTCAAGACTCTTCATTTTGCATTTTAGTGATCCAAGATCACATTGAGTCTATAGGAAAAGCCAATACTATCAAGAAGGGATGAGGTGTTGCTTAATGAGCCTTTTGCTTCATGTGCTTAGTGATATGCTCCAAAACCCTCCACTACTTTCTCACTTCCACAAATGACCTAAACCTAAAGCCAAAATCGGTCACACCGATTCTTCCTACCCGGCGCCACCAATTTCAAAAGTCAAAGCCACTGCCACAAACCCTAGGCAACTCGGTCCTACCGATAGGGATCTCGGTCTCACCGAGATGGGATTGTAATCTCTATGTTTCCCTTCGTAACGTTTCGGTCTAACCGAAGTGAGCGATCGGTCCCACCGAGATTGCAATGTAAACTCTCTGTTTCCCTTTTGTAACATTTCGGTCTCACCGAAAAGAGAAAATCGGTCCCACCGAGTTTACCTGACCAACTCTCTGGAAAGCTTATTACCAAAATCGGTCTCACCAAGTTTGTGTAATCGGTCTTACCGAGATTACGTTATGCCCTAACCCTAACCGTATCGGTCTCAGCGAGTTGCATGTCAGTCCCAACGAAAATCACTAACGGACACTAGGTTTACTAAATCGGTCCGACCGAGTCTGTTGAATCGGTCCCACCGAGTTTGGTAAATTGTGTGTAACGGTTAGATTTTGTGTGGAGGCTATATATACCCCTCCACCTCCTCTTCATTCGTGGAGAGAGCCATCGAACAAACCTACACTTCCAACTTACCAGTTAGAGAGAGAACCACCTACTCATGTGTTGAGGCCAAGATATTCCATTCCTACCATATGAATCTTGATCTCTAGCCTTCCCAAGTTGCTTTCCACTCAAACCCTCTTTCCACCAGATCCAAATCCTATGAGAGAGAGTTGAGTGTTGGGGAGACTATCATTTGAAGCACAAGAGCAAGGATTTCATCATCAACACACCATTTGTTACTTCTTGGAGAGTGGTGTCTCCTGGATTGGCTAGGTGTCATTTGGGAGCCTCTGACAAGATTGTGGAGTTGAACCGTTACCCCTCATGGGTTGAAGTCTCCATCAACGTGGAGGTACGATAGCACCACCTATCGGAACCACGCCAAAAACATCCGTGTCTCCAATTGCGTTTGAATCCTCCAAACCCTTCCTTTTACTTTCTTGCAAGTTGCATGCTTTAATTTCCGCTGCCTATATACTCTTTGCATGCTTGCTTAATTTGTGTGATGATTGCTTGACTTGTCCTAAGATAGCTAAAATCTGTCAAACTCTAAAATTGGGAAAAGGTTAAGTGTTTAATTGGTCAAGTAGTCTAATCACCCCCCCTCTAGACATACTTCAAGGTCCTACAAGTGGTATCAGAGCTTTGGTCTCCATTTGCTTTGATTTCCATAGCTTTTGGTGGTCATAGCCTTGGTTTCACAACCTAGGAGAGTATGGCGTCTAGCGAGGGAAATTATCACCGTAGAGGTCCTTACTTTGATGGTACTAACTTTGCTAGTTGGAAGCATAAGATGAAAGTGCATATTCTCGGACATAACCCCGCCGTTTGGGCAGTTATTTGTATTGGCTTGCAAGGTGAATTGTTTGATGGGAGAGAGCCGATTCGTGAAGCTAATGCTGAAGAGTTGAAGATGTTGCAATACAACGCTCAAGCTTGTGATATCATCTTCAACGGATTGTGCCCAGAAGAATTCAACAAAATCAGCCGTCTTGAGAATGCAAAAGAAATTTGGGATACTTTGATTGATATGCATGAAGGTACCGAATCCGCCAAGGAATCCAAGTTGGATGTGCTCCAAAGTCAGCTTGACAAGTTCAAAATGAAGGATGGTGAAGGTGTCGCTGAAATGTACTCTAGGCTTGCTCTTATTACAAATAAGATTGCCGGCTTAGGGAGTGAAGAGATGACCGACATATTCATCATCAAGAAGATCCTAAGAGCATTGGATGGAAAGTATGATACCGTGTGCACATTAATCCAAATGATGCCAAACTACAAAGATCTCACGCCAACAGAAGTCATTGTAAGAATTGTTGCTCATGAGATGTCACTCAAGGATAAGGAGGAAATTCACAACAAGTCAAGTGGTGCTTACAAAGCCTCAAGTGAAGCCCCCACATCATCAAGTGAGAAACAAACCTTCAATGAAGAATTGAGCTTAATGGTGAAGAACTTCAACAAATTCTACAAGAGTAGAAGCAAAGAAAGAAGCTCCAAGTCAAGGACTTACCATGACAAAAGATCTTCTAGTCGAGAGCGCAATTGCTACAATTGTGGGAGGCCTGGACATTATTCCAATGAGTGTACGGCACCCTACAAAAGAAGAGAAGATTCTACAAGAAGAAGAAGCAAAAGAGAAGAATCACCACCAAGAGAGAGGAGGAGTAGAGATGATCGTTATGAACGAAGATCCTCACGGAGAAGCAAGGATTCGGAAAGGAAGGACAAGTCATCAAAGAGCTACACAAAACAAAGATATCAAGCTCATGTTGGTGAATGGGTATCCGGCTCCGACTCCGACAAACACTCCGAGAGAAGCTATCACTCCGACTCTGAATATACTCAAGATGAAGGTGTTGCCGGTCTAGCACTTGTGTCAACCAACTCCTTCGACATATTTGATTCACCAAATGAAGGAATTGGAAGAGGCTTCATGGCCAAAGGTCCAAAGGTAACACATCCTAAGTATGGTGATTTCAATAGTGATGAAGATCACTTGCTTGTGGATGATGATTTACTTGTTGACAACTCTAGTGATGAATACTACGATGACACGTCAATTAATCATGCTAATCAAGATAAAACGAATGACAATGATAAGGAGAAGATTGAGCTTCTAACTAAAGAACTAAACACTCTTAAGTTGGCTCATGAAACTATCTTCGAAGATCATCGAGAACTTTTAAGGGCTCATGAGAAGTTACGCTTTGAAAAGCTTAATCTTGAGCAAGAGCATGAGTTCTTAAAAGCAATCAATGATGATTTCCGTAAGAAAAGTTCTTCTTACATTGCCAAGCGTTTACTCCTATCTACTTACATGCCTCAAGTCAAGTCTAGTAACAAGTACAAGAAAGATACTTCCTCTAGTAGTAACAATAATAATGTCAAATCCAATATTGTTACCTCTAGTAGTTCTCTTGATTCCACTAATGATTCTCTTAGCCAAGTTACACTTGAGCAAGAAAATAGCTTATTGAAGGGAATTATAGAGAAAGGTGTCTACAAGAGCCTTGCCGGGAGTAAGAAATTCGAGGAAATTGTACGCAAGCAAGGAAGACACGGAAGAATCAAGGTGTTGGTTTTGAACGAAAGTTCAATGCCAATGGAGTTGAGTGGGAAGAAGATCAATACCCCAAGACGAAGTTTGTTCCTCAACAAGAGAAGTATGATCCTACTTCCTTCAAGGGAACACAAGCACAAGATGATCTTCCACCACAAGACCACAAGAACAAAGGCAAGGACAAGCTTCAAGAAGAGATTGATGCATTTGAAGAAGCACCTAAGGCCTCGTTCAAGTGGATTCCCAAGACTACTACAAGTTCTACTTCATCAAGTACAACTACAACTCCAAGGATTCCCATCAAGATGATGTGGATCCCGAAGAAGAAGAACTAGAGAGTTCTTGAGGGTGACTCCGCCAACATTCTTCACTCATATCATTATGGCAAGGACAAGTGCAATCAACTTCCACATCTTGCACTAGTTCAAGGAGTCACAACCCCTCATGTTGGTAAGGCAAGGGACAAGGTAACCTAATGATTTCATGGACATCATCTTGTGTGTGCATCACTCTATGTCTATGGATATTCTTGTTTGTTCCTTGTGGGACTAAACCATGTAGGCAAGTTGAAAGTGCAACTCACTCCAAAGGATTGCTCCAATTGATCTACATCAACATTGAGCATCCACATCTTCAACACCTACATGAAGTCATCATCGACAAAACCCAAGGTTAGTTCATCCCTCTAAGGGGGGATCTCACATCTAGGGGGAGCTTAACTCTAAGAATTGAGTCAAAGCAACTCTAATGGTGTGAACACATCAATGCATTATGTAAAAGTGGTAACCCCACTTGAGCTTAAACGATGAGTATGACCTATGATCAAATGTTTATCATTTGACTCCCAAGTCAATGTACTCATATATAGATGACCTAGTCATCGCCAATTGTTTGATAGATGCTAGAATTGGTTGTGCATGCTTTGTCACATATTTTATTTGTCATCTTATTGTGTGAGCATGTTGGTTGCATATTTACTCATTCGAGGACATCCACTTGGAGTTTTGATTGTTTGGTTATTTCTTCTTTTGGCCAAGTGGATGGACAAGAAATGCCTAAGAACCTTCTCTAGCTATCTATGCTTTTCTCGTCTCAAACTCTATTCATGCTACATCACAAAATTTGATCAAGTCAGATTCGAACCACTCTGTGTGAGGAGCACTCGGAGTCCCCGATTCGTCATAGACTTAAACTTCCAAAACTTCTTTGTGATTCTCGGTCTGACCGATTCCTCCATTTCGGTCCTACCGAGATCACTAAGTCGATCTAGGTTTTCAATCTCGGTGCAACCAATTTGAACTTTTCGGTCACACCGAGTTGCTGTAACTGAACACAGTTATGCATCTCGGTGCCACCGAGTTGTTCCACTCGGTCACACCGACAGGGTCGGGCTATATATAGTCACGGGCAAAAATTTGGAAATTTCTCGAACCCCTTCGCCCGCGCAATAGCTCGCTCTGCCTCCAAGGTCTCCGGATCATCTCCTCGTCGCCAGCCGCCTCCTGTCGCTGGTCTCCGCCGCCGTCAATGGAATTCAACCCCGCCGTTGCCGCCGTAGCGAGTTCATCGCCGAGCTAGGGTATGGACTCGATCACAGTGCTATCCTCGTCCGATTCCTAGCACATTGTGTTCTCATTGATTCTTGCCACGATTGAAACACTCCTATCCAGTCAATGCAATCCGTAGATTAGATGAGATTTGAAAATTTAGGGTTAGGTTTCCGCCGAAACCATCTCGGACCCACCGAGTTGAAAAACTCGGTCCCACCGATTTGGCTTATGCCATTGCACTAGTAAGTCTCTGTCTAACCTAGAATTGCTAATCGGTGCGACCGATTTTAGGACTTTGTGAAACCCTAGCAGTCTCGGTGCCACCGAACTGTGACTCGGTCCAACCGAGTTCATCAGTTTAGGTTCCAAAACTGCTTCGGTATCACCGAGTTTGAAAATCGATAGATCCGAAATGCTTTCTGTGGAAAACTGAAACTGAATTTTTGAATCATTCTTTTGCAAAAATCTCTGCATTTTGTGATGCTCATCCACTCTATCTCATCTATAACTCTTCACAGGGTCAGCAGTCAGTGTTTGCAGCATGTCAGACCAGATTGATAGTCAGAACAGGCCAGAAGGGCAGATGCACATGAGTGAGGGCACTAGTCCCTCAAACAACTCAAATGAGGGGAGCAGAAGCACTCCTAGCAACCTGCCTAAGGCTGCTACCAGGCAAAGGAAGAAGAGAACTTCAGACTCTGAAGATGAGGATTATAGAGCAGAAGAATATGAGGCTACCTCCAAGAAAGTAGTACTCAAAAAGGAGTATGGCTCAGCAAAGCATACTAAGCCAGGCATGAAGATTAAAAGGCCTGCAGGAAGACAACCAATGTCCAATGCCAGAGTGTCTACTCAAGCTCCTTTGGAATCTCAACCCAAAGAGCATGTTGCTGCAGAGGGAAAGAAAAGGAAATAAAGGGTCAAGAAGACCATGGCAAGAGTGATTGGGAAGCCTTCCATGATGGAAGAGGAAGAGGAAGAAGAGCTTGCTGCACCAGCACCCAAGGCACCAAAGCTGATGGGTGATGCAATCAAGTCAGGAGCTGCAACTTCCAAGCCCAAAGCTGCCTCCAAGCCCAAGAATGCACCCAAGAGGAATACCAGGAGTATTCCAGCTGCTGAGAAGAACAAGGCCCCAGTGCCTGAGGTTGCTAAGGAGGAAGATGAAGAAGGACAAGTTCTGAGGAAGCTCAAACCCAAGATCCCAGACCACAATGATGATCATCATGTGGCTGAAAACATGAAGATCAGGAGAGATAATCGGTTGAGGCTATGGAGAGAGACAGATCCATATGCCACAAGGAGAAGGACTGCTGTGGATTACAGGTTCCACACCAAGGAGCAGCGGGACTTTTATGAGACTATCTTGCTGGATAAGAAGCCCATAGTTTGCGATATGAGATGGGTCAACTGGACCTACATGAAGGAGAACGCAGAACACTACCCTGGAGTATATGACAGCTTCAGTGCTTGTGGAGTTGCTGATTTTGTTGGGCGGAAGCTCACCAACTGGAATGATGAACTTATCATGCAATTCTACTCCACAGCACACTTCTATCCAGATGGCAGGATAGTGTGGATGTCCGAAGGAACCAGATATCAGTCTACCATAGAGGAATGGGCAAGTTTGATCAATGCCCCAAAGGAAAGTGAGGATGACCTGGACATTTATGGTAAGAAGAAAATGGATCATAACTCAATGGCACATATGTACAAGGAGATCCCAGATGATGCAATTGAGACCTTCAAGTTTGGATCAGCCCATTTTCTGTTGTCAGGGCTGCCTACGATCAACTGGATCTTAAGGCATACTCTTTTGCCCAAGTCAGGTGACCATAACATGATCAGAGGGCATGCAATCAATTTACTTCACCTTTTTTATGTGCCTCAGAAATTCAAGGTCATGAGCCTCATAGTCAAGACA
This sequence comes from Aegilops longissima, assembly GCA_021605205.1. Taxonomy (NCBI): domain Eukaryota; kingdom Viridiplantae; phylum Streptophyta; class Magnoliopsida; order Poales; family Poaceae; genus Aegilops; species Aegilops longissima. Next base: position 595,696,287 of record CM038680.1, read on the forward strand.
ATTAAGAGGACAGCAGCAGATCAGAAGAGGAGTTGTGGTTATGCCCCACAGATTCAGGAGTTGATAAACTCGAAGATGGGCACAGGAAAGTATCTCTTGGATAAGGAACACATGGTTCTATATCCTGATTTTGAGGACAATCGAGTTGTCATGTCAGGGAATGAACCATCATCAGTGCAAGCTCAGGAGAGAAAGGAGAAGGCAAGGCAAGAGAAAGCTGCAAAGATGCCAACTCAAGCAGAGGCATCTGACTACTTTCTGAAGAGCAAGCAAGAGCAGCTTGGTTACTTGATAGCATCATCTCTGAGGATTGAGAAGGGTTGGCCACCTAACTCAAAACCAGGAGAGCACGGAGAGAATCATGGAACAAAATTCTATGATCTTGATGTCAAAGTGACTGAGATTCAGTCAGTTGTGGAGCAATTACAAGATGATATGCAGGAGAGGAAGGGCAAGACGACAACTGATGCATTTGCCAGAGTGCCTAGAGCTCAGAGGTCAGCTGCAGTACCAACTCCAGACACCAGAGCAACTTCTTTCGCTCCAGCTACAGCCCCAGCTCAACCAGCTCCAGCTCCAACTTCTTCAGCTCCTACCACGTCTACTGATGCGTTCATCCTTGGAGTCCTGTCTACACCACCACCAGAAGACCAAGCCTGAGAGACGACATAGTACTATGCATTTTCTATGAACTTTTTGGTAACTTGTTGCCAAAGGGGGAGAAAAATGTATAGATCATAGGCTTCGAGAGAGAGAGAGTGCTGCTTTTGTTCTCTCTTGATTTGGTGGTTCAAACTTGTCTGCTTTTGATTGCTTGAGATACTATGCTATTCTTGTGAGACATTGATGATCATGTGTTTGATCATAAGCTACACTTATGCATGTTTGATGATATTATCTTATCTATCCTATGTGATCATTCACTTTGCTTGGTGATGAGTGCATGTATTCAATCTTTATCATTTTGAGCGCTCCACCAAGATGTATGTGACATGGAAGAGTAACCCATGAGCCTAATTCCTTGTGCATTTGCAGTCCAAAGCAAATTTTAAACTATGCACAAATTTAGGGGGAGCTCTTGCTTATTACATACTTCTCAAAGCGACGATGCTTTTCAATCTTATTATCATTTGTCGAAGCTTTGATCTATATGTTGTCATCAATTACCAAAAACTGGGGAGATTGAAAGTGCAACTATCCCTAGGTGGTTTTGGTAATTCATAAAAACATATAGCTCATTGAGCTAATACTATTCCAAGATGAACATTTCAGGAAAGCTCAATGAATGGCATGGCATGGATGATGAAAGTGGATCCCTCAAAATACTAAGGACAAAGGATTGGCTCAAGCTCAAAAGCTCAAGACTCTTCATTTTGCATTTTAGTGATCCAAGATCACATTGAGTCTATAGGAAAAGCCAATACTATCAAGAAGGGATGAGGTGTTGCTTAATGAGCCTTTTGCTTCATGTGCTTAGTGATATGCTCCAAAACCCTCCACTACTTTCTCACCTCCACAAATGACCTAAACCTAAAGCCAAAATCGGTCACACCGATTCTTCCTACCCGGCGCCACCGATTTCAAAAGTCATAGCCACTGCCACAAACCCTAGGAAAATCGGTCCTACCGATAGGGATCTCGGTCTCACCGAGATGTGATTGTAATCTCTCTGTTTCCCTTCGTAACGTTTCGGTCTAACCGAAGTGAGCGATCGGTTCCACCGAGATTGCAATGTAAACTCTCTGTTTCCCTTTTGTAACATTTCGGTCTCACCGAAAAGAGCAAATCGGTCCCACCGAGTTTACCTGACCAACTCTTTGGTAAGCTTATTACCAAAATCGGTCTCACCGAGTTTGTGTAATCGGTCTTACCGAGGTTACGTTATGCCCTAACCCAAACCGTATCGGTCTCACTGAGTTGCATGTCAGTCCCACCGAAAATCACTAACAGTCACTAGGTTTACTAAATCGGTCCGACCGAGTCTGTTGAATCGGTCCCACCGAGTTTGGTAAATTGTGTGTAATGGTTAGATTTTGTGTGGAGGCTATATATACCCCTCCACCTCCTCTTCATTCGTGGAGAGAGCCATCAGAACAAACCTACACTTCCAACTTACCAGTTCTGAGAGAGAACCACCTACTCATGTGTTGAGGCCAAGATATTCCATTCCTACCATATGAATCTTGATCTCTAGCCTTCCCAAGTTGCTTTCCACTCAAACCCTCTTTCCACCAGATCCAAATCCTATGAGAGAGAGTTGAGTGTTGGGGAGACTATCATTTGAAGCACAAGAGCAAGGAGTTCATCATCAACACACCATTTGTTACTTCTTGGAGTGGTGTCTCCTAGATTGGCTAGGTGTCACTTGGGAGCCTCCGGCAAGATTGTGGAGTTGAACCAGGGAGTTTGTAAGGGCAAGGAGATCGCCTACTTCGTGAAGATCTACCGCTAGTGAGGCAAGTCCTTCGTGGGCGACAGCCATGGTGGGATAGACAAGGTTGCTTCTTTGTGGACCCTTCGTGGGTGGAGCCCTCCGTGGACTCGCGCAACCGTTACCCTTCGTGGGTTGAAGTCTCCATCAACGTGGAGGTACGATAGCACCACCTATCGGAACCACGCCAAAAACATCCGTGTCTCCAATTGCGTTTGAATCCTCGAAACCCTTCCTTTTAATTTCTTGCAAGTTGCATGCTTTAATTTCCGCTGCTTATATACTCTTTGCATGCTTGCTTGATTTGTGTGATGATTGCTCGACTTGTCCTAAGATAGCTAAAATCTGTCAAAATCTAAAATTGGGAAAAGGTTAAGTTTTTAATTGGTCAAGTAGTCTAATCACCCCCCTCTGGACATACTTCAAGGTCCTACAAGATTCAAATATTTTTCATAGATAAACTTGATCATAGACGCACAATTCATCGGATCTCAACAAACACACCGCAAAAGAAGATTACATCGAATAGATATCCAAGAGAAACAAGGAGAACTTTGTATTGAGATCCAAAGAGAGAGAAGAAGCCATCTAGCTATTAACTATGGACCCGAAGGTCTGAGGTAAACTACTCACACATCATCGAAGGTGTTGATGTAGAAGCCCTTCGTGATCAATGCCCCCTCCGACGGAGCATCGAAAAAGGCCCCAAGATGGGATCTCACGGGTACAGAAGATTGTGGCGATGGAAATAGGGTTTTGGCTCCGTATCTAATGTTTTCCGAGTATATGGGTATATATAGGAGGAAGAAGTACGTCGGTGGAGCAACGAGGGCCCCACGAGGGTGGAGGGCGCGCCCAGGGGGGTAGGCGCGCCCCCCTACCTCGTGCCTTCCTCGTTGATTGCTTTACGTAGACTCCAAGTCGTCTGGATCACGTTTGTTTGGAAAATCACGTTCCCGAAGCTTTCATTCCGTTTGGACTCCGTTTGATATTCTTTTTCTACAAAACACTGAAACGGGCAAAAAACAGCAATTTGGGTTGGGCCTCTGGTTAATAGGTTAGTCCCGAAAATAATATAAAAGTGTATAATAAATCCCAATAAACATCCAAAACAGAATATAATATAGCATGGAACAATAAAAAATTATAGATACGTTGGAGACGTATCAAGCATCCCCAAGCTTAATTCCTGCTCGTCCTCGAGTAGGTAAATGATAAAAACAGAATTTCTGATGTGGAATGCTACTTGGCATAATTTTTAATGTTACCCTCTTAATTGTGGTATGAATATTCGGATCCGAAAGATTCAAGATAATGGTTTAATATTGACATAAAAGTAATAATACTTCAAGCATACTAACTAAGCAATTTTGTCTTCTCAAAATAACATGGCTAAAGAAAGTTATCCCTACAAAATCATATACTCTGGCTATGCTCTATCTTCATCACAAAAATATTTAGATCATGCACAACCCCGGTTTCAGCCAAGCAATTGTTTCATACTTTAGAATTTTCAAACTTTTTCAACTTTCACGCAGTACATGAGCGTGAGCCATGGACATAGCACTATATGTGGAATAGAATATGGTGGTTGTGGAGAAGACAAAAAGGACAAGGTAGTCTCACATCAACTAGGCGTATCAACTGGCTATGGAGATGCCCATTAATATATATCAATATGAGCGAGTAGGGATTGCCATTCAACGGATGCACTAGAGCTATAAGTGTATGAAAGCTCAACAAAAGAAACAAAGTGGGTGTGCATCCAACTTGCTTGCTCACGAAGACCTAGGGAAATTTGAGTAAGCCCATCATTGGAATATACAAGCCAAGTTCTATAATGAAAAATTCCCACTATTAAATGAAAGTGATATCATAGGAGACTCTCTATCATGAAGATCATGGTGCCACTTTGAAGCACAAGTGTGGTAAAAGGATAGTAACATTGTCCCAACTCTCTTTTTCTCTCATTTTTTTCTTTTTTTCTTGAGCCTTTTCCCTTTTTTTTCTTTGGCCTCTTTTTTTTATTTAGTCCGGAATCTCATCCGACTTGTGGGGGAATCATAGTTTCTATCATCCTTTCCTCACATGGGACAATGCTCTAATAATGATGAACATCACACTTTTATTACTTACAACTCAAGAATTACAACTCAATACTTAGAACAAAATATGACTCTATGTGTATGCCTCCGACGGTGTACCGGGATATGCAATGAACCATGAGTGACATGCATGAAAGAATTATGGATGGTGGATTTGCCACAAATACGATGTCAACTACATGATCATGCAAAGCAATATGACAATGATGGAGTGTGTCATAAACGAAACGGTGGAAAGTTGCACGGCAATATATCTTGGAATGGCTATGGAAATGCCATAATAGGTAGGTATGGTGGCTGTTTTGAGGAAGGTATATGGTGGGTGTAATGCAACGGTGAAAGTTGTGCGGTACTAGAGAGGCTAGCAATGGTGGAAGGGTGAGAGTGCGTATAATACATGGACTCAACATTAGTCATAAAGAACTCACATACTTATTGCAAAAATCTACAAGTCATCAAAAAAAAGTACTACACGCATGCTCCTAGGGGAAGGGTTGGTAGGAGTTAACCATCGCGCGATCCCGATCTCCACACATAAGGAAGACAATCAATAAATATATCATGCTCCAACTTCCATCACATAACGGTTCACCATACGTGCATGCTACGGGAATCACAAACTTCAACACAAGTATTTCTCAAATTCATAATTTCTCAACTAGCATGACTCTAATATTACTACCTCCATATCTCAAAACAATCATCAAGCATCAAACTTTTCTTAGTATTCAACGTACTCATAAGAGAGTTTTTACTAATGTTGAATACCTTGCATATTAGGATTAATTTCATGATTAAAGCAAATTACCATGCTGTTTTGTAGGACTCTCAAAATAGTATAAGTGAAGCATGAGAAAACAAAAGTTTCTATAAAACAAATCCACCACCATGCTCTAAAAGATTTAAGTGAAGCACTAGAGCAAAAACTATATAGCTCAAAAGATATAAGTGAAGCACATAGAGTATTCTAATAAATTCCGAATCATGTGTGTCTCTCTCAAAAGGTGTGTACATCAAGTATGATTGTGGTAAACTAAAAAGCAAAGACTCAAATCATACAAGACGCTCCAAGAAAAACACACATCATGTGGTGAATAAAAATATAGCTCCAAGTAAAGTTACCGATGGACGAAGACGAAAGAGGGGATGCCTTCCGGGGCATCCCCAAGCTTTGGCTTTTTGGTGTCCTTAGATTATCTTGGGGTGCCATGGGCATCCCCAAGCTTAGATCTGCCACTCCTTGTTCCATAATCCATCAAATCTCTTACCCAAAACTTGAAAACTTCAGAACACAAAACTTAACAGAAAATCTCGTGAGCTCCGTTAGCGAAAGAAAACAAAACACCACTTCAAGGTACTGTAATGAACTCATTCTTTATTTATATTGGTGTTAAACTTAATGTATTCCAACTTCCCTATGGTTTATAAACTATTTTACTAGCCATAGATTCATCAAAATAAGCAAACAACACACGAAAAACAGAATCTGTTAAAAACAGAGCAGTCTGTAGTAATCTGTAAGTAACGCAAACTTCTGGAACGTAAAAAATTTCACCAAATTAGGAAGTTCTAGATAATTAGTTTATTGATCTACTGCAAAAAGAATCAACTGAAAAGCACGTTCCTGTGATTTATAAAGACTAATCTCGTGCGCGCAAAGTTTCTGTTTTTTACAGCAGGATCAAATAACTATCACCGTAGGTTATCCTGACAGTTTTACTTGGCACAAACACTAATTAAAACACAAAAACGAATCTAATCAGAGGCTAGATCAAATATTTATTCCTAAACAGAAGCAAAAAGCAAAAAACTAAAATAAAATTGGGTTTCCTCCCAACAAGCGCTATCGTTTAACGCCCCTAGCTAGGCATAAATGCAAGGATAGATCTAAGTATTGCCATCTTTGGTAGGCAAACCATAAGTGGCTCTCATGATATATTCACAAGGTAATTTTATTTTCTTTCTAGCAAAGTGTTCCATGCCTTTCCTTAACGGAAATTGGAATGTAATATTTCCTTCCTTCATATCAATAATTGCACCAATCGTTTTAAGCAAAGGTCTACCAAGAATAATAGGACATGAAGGATTGCAATCTATGTCAAGAACAATAAAATCTACGGGCACATAATTCCTATTTGCAACAATAAGAACATCATTAATTCTTCCCATAGGTTTCTTGATGGTGGAATCCGCAAGGTGCAAGAGCAATAATCAAATTCACGGAAACCTAGCAAATCACACAAAGTTTTTGGAATCATGGAAGCACTAGCACCCAAATCACACAAAGCATAGCACTCATGATCTTTGATTTTAATTTTAATTGTAATTTCCCACTCATCATAAAGTTTTCTAGGGATAGAAACTTCCAAATCAAGTTTTTCTTCATAAGATTGCATCAAAGCATCAACGATATGTTTAGTAAAAGCCTTATTTTGACTATAAGCATGCGGAGAATTTAGCACGGATTGCAACAAGGAAATACAATCTATTAAAGAGCAATTATCATAATTAAATTCCTTGAAATCCAAAATAGTGGGTTCATTGATATCTAAAGTTTTAACTTCTTCAATCCTACTTTTGCCAAATTTTGCATCAAGATCTAAAAACTCCGAATTTTTGGAACGCCTTCTAGGTAAAGGTGACTCATCTCCAGTCCCATCATTATCAAGATTCATATTGCAAAACAAAGATTTAATACGGGACACATCAATAACTTTTAGATCTTCATCTTTATTCTCATAAAAATTAGAAGAATACGCTTTCATAAAGCAATCTTTCTTAGCACGCATCCTAGCGGTTCTTTCTTTGCACTCACCAATGGAAATTCTCATGGCTTTGAGAGACTCATTGATATCATGCTTGGGTGGAATATATCTAAGTTTCAAACAATCAACATCAAGAGAAATTCTATCAACGTTCATAGCCAATTCATCGACCTTAAGCAATTTTTCTTCAAGCAAAGCATTGAAATTCTTTTGCGAATTCATAAACTCCTTAACACTATTCTCAAATTCAGAGGGCATCTTATTAAAATTTCCATAAGAATTGTTGTAGGAATTACCATAATTATTAGAGGAATCACTAGGGACCGGCCTAGGATTAAAGTTTCCTCTATACGCGTTGTTACCAAAATTATTCCTACCAACAAAATTCACATCCATAGATTCATTATTATTCAAAGTAGACAAAGGCATATCATTAGGATCATAAAAAACACTTTTAGTAGCAAATAATTTCATAAGTTCATCCATCTTTCCACTCAAAACATTAATTTCTTCTATCGCATGCACTTTTTTATTAGTAGATCTTTCGGTGTGCCATTGAGAATAATTAACCATAATATTATCTAGGAGTTTAGTAGCTTCTCCTAAAGTGATTTCCATAAAAGTGCCTCCCGCGACCGAATCTAAAAGATTTCTAGAAGAAAAATTCAATCCGGCATAAAAAATTTGTATAATCAGCCACAAATTCAAACCATGAGTAGGGCAATTACGTATCATTAATTTCATCCTCTCCCAAGCTTGTGCAACATGTTCGTGATCAAGTTGCTTAAAATTCATAATATCGTTTCTAAGAGAGATGATCTTAGCAGGAGGAAAATACTTAGAGACAAAAGCATCTTTGCACTTATTCCAAGAATCAATACTATTTGTAGGCAAAGACGAAAACCAAGTTTTAGCACGATCTCTAAGCGAAAACGGAAATAGCTTCAATTTAACAATATCATTGTCCACATCTTTCTTCTTATGCATGTCACATAAATCAACAAAGCTATTTAGATGGGTAGCGGCATCTTCACTAGGAAGGCCGGCGAATTGATCTTTCATAACAAGATTCAACAAAGCAGCATTAATTTCACAAGATTCAGCATCATTAAGAGGAGCAATTGGAGTGCTAAGAAAATCATCGTTGTTGGTATTGGTAAATGTTGGAAATATGCCCTAGAGGCAATAATAAAAGGATTATTATTATATTTCCTTGTTCATGATAATTGTCTTTTATTCATGCTATAATTGTATTATCCGGAAATCGTAATACACGTGTGAATAAATAGACCACAATATGTCCCTAGGGAGCCTCTAGTTGACTAGCTCGTTGATCAATAGATAGTCATGGTTTCCTGACTATGGACATTGGATGTCAATGATAACGGGATCACATCATTAGGAGAATGATGTGATGGACAAGACCCAATCCTAAGCATAGGACAAGATCGTGTAGTTTGTTTTGCTAGAGCTTTTCCAATGTCAAGTATCTCTTCCTTAGACCATGAGATCGTGTAACTCCCGGATACCGTAGGAGTGCTTTGGGTGTACCAAACGTCACAACGTAACTGGGTGACTATAAAGGTGCATTATAGGTATCTCCGAAAGTGTCTGTTGGGTTGACACGGATCGAGACTGGGATTTGTCACTCCGTATGACGGAGAGATATCATTGGGCACACTCGGTAGTGCATCATCATAATGAGCTCAAAGTGACCAAGTGTTTGGTCACGGGATCATGCATTACGGTACGAGTAAAGTGACTTGCCGGTAACGAGATTGAACGAGGTATTGGGATACCGACGGTCGAATCTCGGGCAAGTAAAATACCGATTGACAAAGGGAATTGTATACGGGATTGTTTGAATCCTCGACATCGTGGTTCATCCGATGAGATCATCGAGGATCATGTGGGAGCCAACATGGGTATCCAGATCCCGCTGTTAGTTATTGCCCGAGAGCCGTCTCGGTCATGTCTACGTGTCTCCCAAACCCGTAGGGTCTACACACTTAAGGTTCGGTGACGCTAGGGTTGTATGAATATAAGTATGCAGTATACCAAATGTTGTTCGGAGTCCCGGATGAGATCCCGGACGTCACGAGGAGTTTCGGAATGGTCCGGAGGTAAAGAATTATATATAGGAAGTGGTATTTCGCCATCGGGAAAGTTTCGGGTCACCCAGATTGTCTGGGACCACCGGAAGGGTCCGGGGTCCACCGGTGGGGCCACCCATCCGGAGGGCCCCATGGGCTTAAGTGGGAGGGAACCAGCCCATAGTGGGCTGGTGCGCCCCTGGCCCACCTCGCGCCTAGGGTTGAAACCCTAGGTGGGGGCGCCCACTGCCTTGGGCACTCCACCCCCTGGCCGCCGCCCCCCCTTGGGAGATGGGATCCCCAGGGCCGGGCCCTGGGGCCTATATAAAGGGAGGGGAGGGGCAGCCGCACCTGAAACTCTAGCGCCTCCCTCCCCTGCTACACCTCTTCCTCCTCCGTCAGTGCTTGGCGGCCTGCCGAGTCTGCTGCTCCACCACCACCACGCCGTTGTGCTGCTGCTGGAGCCATCATCATCAACCTCTCCTTCCCCCTTGCTGGATCAAGAAGGAGGAGACGTCTCCCGTCCCGTACGTGTGTTGAACGCGGAGGTGCCGTCAGTTCGGCACTCGGTCATCGGTGATTTGGATCACGGCGAGTACGACTCCATCATCCACGTTATAGTGAACGCTTCCGCACGCGATCTACAAGTGGTATGTAGATGCAATCTCTCTCCCATGACTCGTTGCTTAGATGAACTCATAGATGGATCTTGGTGAAACCGTAGGATAAAAGCATCTTTGCACTTATTCCAAGAATCAATACTATTTGTAGGCAAAGACGAAAACCAAGTTTTAGCACGATCTCTAAGCGAAAACGGAAATAGCTTCAATTTAACAATATCATTGTCCACATCTTTCTTATTTTGCATGTCACATAAATCAACAAAGCTATTTAGATGGGTAGCGGCATCTTCACTAGGAAGGCCGGCGAATTGATCTTTCATAACAAGATTCAACAAAGCAGCATTAATTTCACAAGATTCAGCATCATTAAGAGGAGCAATCGGAGTGCTAAGAAAATTATCGTTGTTGGTATTGGTAAAGTCACACAATTAAGTATTATCTTGAGCCATCGTGAGAAACAAGTAATCCAACACACAAGCACACGACAAGAAAGCAAGAAAGAGGCGAACGGAAGAGAGGGCGAATAAAACAACAAGGGTGAAGTGGAGGAGAGGAAAACGAGAGGCAAATGGCAAATAATGTAATGCGAGGGAGATGAGTTTGTGATGGGTACTTGGTATGTCTTGACTTGTGCGTAGACTCCCCGGCAACGGTGCCAGAAATCCTTCTTGCTAGCTCCTGAGCACTGCATTGGTTTTCCCTGGAAGAGGAAATGGTGATGCAGCAAAGTAGCGTAAGTATTTCCATCGGTTTTGATAACCAAGGTATCAATCCAGTAGGAGACCACGGGCGAGGCCCACACACCTACCCAAACAAACAAGAACCTCGCAGCCAACGCGATAAAGGGGTGGTCAATACCTTCACGGTCACTTACGAGAGTGAGATCTGATAGAGATGATAGGATAATATTTTTGGTATTTTTATGATAAATATGCAAAGTAAAATATATGGAAATAGAAATAGCGATGTGTTGGAAGATTAATATGATGGAAAATAGACCCGAGGGCCATAGGTTTCACTAGTGGCTTCTCTCAAAATAGCATAAGTATTGCGATAGGTAAACAAATTACTGTTGAGCAATTGATAGAATTGAGCATAGTTATGAGAATATGTAGGTATGATCATGTATATAGGCATCACGTCCGCGACAAGTAGACCGAAAAGATTCTGGCATCTACTACTATTACTCCACACATCGACCGCTATCCAGATGCATCTAGAGTATTAAGTTCATAAGAACGGAGTAACACATTAGGCAAGATGACATGATGTAGAGGGATAAACTCAAGCAATATGATATAAACCCCATCTTTTTATCCTAGATGGCAACAATACAATACGTGCCTTGCTGCCCCTGCTGTCACTGGGAAAGGACACCACAAGATTGAACCCAAAGCTAAGCACTTCACCCATTGCAAGAAAGATCAATCTAGTAGGCCAAACCAAACTGTTAGTTCGAAGAGACTTGCAAAGATAACCAATCATACATAAAAGAATTCAGAGGAGATTCAAATATTGTTCGTAGATAAACTTGATCATAAACCCACAATTCATCGGATCTCGACAAACACACCGCAAAAGAAGATTACATCGAATAGATCTCCAAGAGAAACAAGGAGAACTTTTAATTGAGATCCAAAGAGAGAGAAGAAGCCATCTAGCTAATAACTATGGACCCAAAGGTCTGAGGTATACTACTCACACATCATCGGAGAGGCTATGGTGTTGATGTAGAAGCCCTCCGTGATCAATGCCCCCTCCGGCGAAGCACCAGAAAAGGCCCCAAGATGGGATCTCGTGGGTACAGAAGGTTGCGGCGGTGGAAATAGGGTTTTGGCTCGTATCTGATGTTTTCCGGGTATATGGGTATATATAGGAGGAAGAAGTACGTCGGTGGAGCAACGAGGGCCCCACGAGGGTGGAGGGTGCGCCCAGGGGGGTAGGCGCGCCCCCTACCTCGTGCCTTCCTTGTTGATTGCTTTACGTAGACTCCAAGTCCTCTGGATCACGTTTGTTCCAAAAATCACGTTCCCGAAGGTTTCATTCTGTTTGGACTCCGTTTGATATTCTTTTTCTGCGAAACACTGAAACGGAAAAAAAACAGCAATTTGGGCTGGGCCTCCGGTCAATAGGTTAGTCCCAAAAATAATATAAAAGTGTATAATAAAGCCCAATAAACATCCAAAACAGAATATAATATAGCATGGAACACTAAAAAATTATAGATACGTTGCAGACGTATCAGCACCCTTGAAGAGTGGTCTATTTTTGTTGAATCTCGATAGTAGTGATACACATATTCATTATATTGAAGCCAAAAGATGCAGAGTTGATAATGATAGTGCAACTTATTTGTGGCACTGCCGTTTGGGTCATATTGGTGTAAAACGCATGAAGAAACTCCATTTTGATGGACTTTTGGAATCACTTGTTACTTGCAAACCATGCCTCATGGGAAAGATGACTAAAACTCCGTTCTCCGGAACAATGGAGCGAGCAATAGATTTATTGGAAATCATACATACTGATGTATGTGGTCCGATGAATATTGAAGCTCGTGGCAGGTATCGTTATTTTCTCACGTTCACAGATGATTTGAGCAGATATGGGTATATCTACTTGATGAAACATAAGTCTGAAACATTTGAAAAGTTCAAAGAATTTCAGAGTGAAGTGGAAAATCATCGTAACAAGAAAATAAAGTTTCTACGATCTGATCGTGGAGGAGAATATTTGAGTTACGAGTTTGGTCTTCATTTGAAACAATGCGGAATAGTTTCGCAACTCACGCCACCCGGAACACTAAAGCGTAATGGTGTGTCTGAACGTAGTAACCGCACTTTATTAGATATGGTGCGATATATGATGTCTCTTACTGATTTACCGCTATCGTTTTGGGGTTATGCTTTAGAGACGGCTGCATTCATGTTAAATAGGGGCACCATCTAAAACTGTTGAGACGACGCCTTATGAACAGTGGTTTGGCAAGAAACCAAAGTTGTCATTTATTAAAGTTTGGGGCTGTGATGCTTATGTGAAAAAGCTTCAACCTGATAAGCTCGAACCCAAATTGGAGAAATGTGTCTTCATAGGATACCCAAAGGAGGTTGTTGGGTACACCTTCTATCACAGTTCCGAAGGCAAAACATTTGTTGCTAAGAATGGATCCTTTCTAGAGAAGGAGTTTCTCTTGAAAGAAGTGAGTGGGATTAAAGTAGAACTTGATGAGGTAACTGTACCTGCTCCCTTATTGGAAAGTAGTTCATCACAGAAATTAGTTCTTGTGATCCCTACACCAATTAGTGAGGAAGCTAATGATAATGATCATGAAACTTTAGATCAAGTTACTACCGAACCTCGTAGGTCAACCAGAGTAAGATCCGCACCAGAGTGGTATGGTAATCCTGTTCTGGAGGTCATGTTACTAGACCATGACAAACCTACGAACTATGAGGAAGCGATGATGAGCCCAGATTCCGCGAAATGGCTTGAGGCCATGAAATCTGAGATGGGATCCATGTATGAGAACAAAGTGTGGACTTTCGTTGACTTGCCCGATGATCGGCAAGCCATCGAGAATAAATGGATCTTCAAGAAGAAGATTGACGCTGATGGTAATGTTACTGTCTACAAAGCTCAAATTGTCGCGAAAGGTTTTTGACAAGTTCAAGGAGTTGACTACGATGAGACCTTCTCACCTGTAGCGATGCTTAAGTCCGTCTGAATCATGTTAGCAATTGCTGCATTTTATGATTATGAAATTTGGCAAATGGATGTAAAGACTGCATTCCTGAATGGATTTCTAGAAGAAGAGTTGTATATGATGCAACCCGAAAGTTTTATCGATCCAAAGGATGCTAACAAAGTATGCAAGCTCCAGCGATCCATTTATGGACTGGTGCAAGCATCTCGGAGTTGGAACAAAAGCTTTGATAGTGTGATCAAAGCATATGGTTTTATACAGACTTTTGGAGAAGCCTGTATTTACAAGAAAGTGAGTGGGAGCTCTGTAGCATTTCTAATAGGGCCATTTGCATTTCTGTCCCTAAATCGAACCACCAACTCAGATTTGCCCCTAATTTCGAAGTCTGCTCAAATTTGCCCCTCTATCGTTAGGTGACCTTACAGAAATGCCCTTCCGTGCCATTTCCGTTAGGTCAAAGGCCTTTGACCGTCGATCGGACGTTTCCTGGACATTTTGCCCCTACCTCCATGTGTCACTTACATGTGGGACCCACCGAGAAAAAAAATAAAGAATACTCTCCTATTCTAAGTCAAGCTAGTCAACATTGACTAGGTCAACAAAGGACATGGGCCCACATGTCAGGGCCTCATTATTTTTATTACTATGATAATTAGCTTTGTTTTTAGCTGGATATTTAGCACTATTAATTATGGAGGGCCCACAAGTCATACTCATAGGTGGTAATTACCTGACCTGTCAGGCCCACTTGGCCGTACCTCATCCCGGCGATTTCACTGTCGGCGACCACAAATCAAGACCGAGGCACATCGGGTTCACTCTCCATAGGACGGTTGGACGCACTGCTAGCACCTACACGTAGCTTGAAACTAGGTGCATCTATTGGTGGCGGAGTTGGTCCAAATGGTCACCGGAATCGAGGACGGTGACGAGCGGAGCGGCGGCTGAGCTATAGTTTGGTCGTGCGCGTTGCCGTGTGATGAAAATAAGCGAACTACGCGCCTTGGTGCCTTCCAGTGGTCTTCGGTATCACTTTGTAACAACACAAGGACACTGAGGGCTTGGCATCGATGCGTGCAACGGCCATGGCGGCTGGCGGCGCTCGGGCTTGTGGGGATGCAACTAGCGGAAGAAATCAACGGGCTTAAATACAAGGGGGGAGCAGGAGCGCACAACGATCTCGCCGGAATGAACAGAAGGCTCGGGGAAGGTCAGACAACGGCGAATCTAGGCCAGTGGCCAGCGGGCAGAGGCGGCCGAGATCGCCTCGATTGCGGAGTTGCAGGGCACCCGAGGTCATGATCCACGGTGTGGTGATGCTATGCTTGATGGCGGGCCTCGAGACATGCCCGTGCGGCTTCTCTGTCCCGTTGTCCATGAGAACGGTGGTGCTCAGATGAGCGTGCGGGCGACATGCCCTCGGGAGAGGAAGACGATGACCAGCCGAGAGCTGGGCTGGCTGGGCCGTCCCTGGCCAAAAGGTAAGTGCGCCCTGTTTCTTCTCTTTTTTAATTTTTTTCGAGGGCAAAACTATCCATCAAACGTCTAGAAAACGGTCAAGCCCTTTGACCGGACAGAAACGGCACGGAAGGGTATTTCTATAAGGGTATCTAACGGTAGAGGGGCAAATTTGAGCACACTTCGAAATTAAGGGTAAATCTGAGTAGTGGGTTCGAGTTAGGGACACAAATGTAAAAGACCCTTTCTATATTATATGTGGATGACATATTGTTGATTGGAAATGATATAGAATTTCTGTATAGCATAAAAGGATACTTGAACAAGATTTTTTCAATGAAAGACCTCGGTGAAGCTGCTTATATATTGGGCATCAAGATCTATAGAGATAGATCAAGACGCTTAATTGGACTTTCACAAAGCACATACCTTGACAAAGTTTTGAAGAAGTTCACAATGGATCAAGCAAAGAAAGGGTTATTGCCTGTGTTACAAGGTGTGAAGGTGAGTCAGACTCAATGCCCGACCATTGCAGAAAATAGAGAGAAAATTAAAGTTATTCCCTATGCTTCAGCCATAGGCTCTATCATGTATGCAATGCTGTGTACCAGACCTGATGTGTGCCTTGCTATTAGTTTAGCAGGGAGGTACCAAAGTAATCCAGGAGTGGGTCACTGGACATCGGTCAAGAACATCCTGAAATGCCTGAAAAGGACTAAGGATATGTTTCACGTTTATGGAGGTGACAAAGAGCTCGTCGTAAATGGTTACGTCGATGCAAGCTTTGACACTGATCCGGATGACTCTAAGTCACAAACCAGATACGTATTTATATTGAACGGTGGAGCTGTAAGTTGGTGCAGTTCTAAGCAAAGCGTCGTGGCGAGATCTACGTGTGAAGCGGAGTACATAGTTGCTTCGGAAGCAGCAAATGAAGGAGTCTAGATGAAGGAGTTCATATCCGATCTAGGTGTTATACCTAGTGCATCGGGTCCAATGAAAATCTTTTGTGACAATACTGGTGCAATTGCCTTGGCAAAGGAATCCAGATGTCACAAGAGAACCAAGCAAATCAAGAGACGCTTCAATTCCATCCGCGATCAAGTCGAGGAGGGAGACATAGAGATTTGCAAGATACATACGGATCTGAATGTTGCAGACCCGTTGACTAAGCCACTCTCACGAGCATAACATGATCAGCACCAAAACTCCATGGGTGTTAGAATCATTACTGTGTAATCTAGATTATTGACTCTAGTGCAAGTGGGAGACTGAAGGAAATATGCCCTAGAGGCAATAATAAAGTTGCTATTTATATTTCCTTATATCATGATAAATGTTATTATTCATGCTAGAATTGTATTAACGAGAAACTTAGTACATGTGTGAATACATAGACAAACAGAGTGTCACTAGTATGCCTCTACTTGACTAGCTCGTTAATCAAAGATGGTTAAGTTTCCTAGCCATAGACGTGAGTTGTCATTTGATGAACGGGATCACATCATTAGAGAATGATGTGATTGACTTGACCCATTCCGTTAGCTTAGCACTTGATCGTTTAGTATGTTGCTATTGCTTTCTTCATGACTTATACATGTTCCTTTGACTATGAGATTATGCAACTCTCAAATGCAGGAGGAACACTTTGTGTGCTACTAAACATCACAGTGTAACTGGGTGATTTTAAAGGTGCTCTAGAGGTGTCTCTGATGGTGTTTGTTCAGTTGGCATAGATCGAGATTAGGATTTGTCACTCTGATTGTCGGAGAGGTATCTCTGGGCCGTCTCGGTAATGCACATCACTATAAGCCTTGCAAGCAATGTGACTAATGAGTTAGTTGCGGGATGATGCATTACGGAACGAGTAAAGAGACTTGCCGGTAACGAGATTGAACTAGGTATTGGGGGAACAACGTATGTTGTTATGCGGTTTGACCGATAAAGATCTTCCTAGAATATGTGGGAGACAATATGAGCATCTAGGTTCCGCTATTGGTTATTGACCGGATACGTTTCTCGGTCGTGTCTACATAGTTCTCGAACCCGTAGGGTCCGTGCGCTTAACGTTCGGTGACGATCGGTATTATGAGTTTATGTGTTTTGATGTACCGAAGGTAGTTTGGAGTCCCGGATATGATCACGGACTTGACGACGAGTCTCGAAATGGTCGAGACATAAAGATTGATATATTGGACGGCTATATTCGGACATCGGAAGTGTTCCCGGTGATTTCAGAGAAAACCGGAGTGCCAGAGGGGTTACTGGAACCCCCTGGGGAAGTATTGGGCCTTAGTGGGTGAGGGAGTTCCGGACTAGGGGGTGTCCGGATAGCCGAACTATCATCATCGGCCGGACTCCAAGACTATGAAGATACAAGATTGAAGACTTCGTCCCGTGTCCGGATGGGACTTTCCTTGGCGTGGAAGGCAAGCTTGGCGATACGGATATGTAGATCTCCTACCTTTGTAACCGAGTTTGTGTAACCCTAGCCCTCTCCGGTGTCTATATAAACCGGATGGCTTTAGTCCATAGGACGAACAACAATCATACCATAGGCTAGCTTCTAGGGTTTAGCCTCTTTGATCTCATGGTAGATCCACTCTTGTAACACACATCATCAATATTAATCTAGCAGGACGTAGGGTTTTACCTCCATAAAGAGGGCCCGAACCTGGTTAAAACATCGTGTCCCTTGTCTCCTGTTACCATCCGCCTAGACGCACAGTTCGGGACCCCCTACCCGAGATCCGCCGGTTTTGACACCGACATTGGTGCTTTCATTGAGAGTTCCTCTGTGTCGTCGCCATCAGGTAGGATGCCTCATCTCGTCTTTAAAGACGATAGTATCACCAAAGGAGCCTTGGTCGCTGGCCAGACTCTTCGGCTAGGTGGTTTTCTTATCACCGCCAGCCCGGCCACAGCGCCGACGATGACCTCTCGAGTCATCGAAACCAATCTCCAGGTTAGTTCGGAACTTGCCGAACAGTTAGATCCGATCGAGCTCTCCTCCATAAACGAGCTCTTGGATCGCATCGCCGCCCTGGGAGTCGCCACAGACTACGACCGGATCGGGCCTATAACCGATCTGAGAGAGATCAACTCTCCCCAGGCTACCCATCATGTTGCTGTGATAGAGCAGCAATGCGGCGATTCTTCTTGTATCTTAAGGACTAGTTACGTCCGGATTCCCGATCCCTCCATGCCGGATTCCCGCAGAGGGACGGATGTCGTTCAAGCCTTGAACTTAAAGTCAGGCGGCGGGTTGGACTCATTGGATAACACTCAAAAATCCAAACTTCCAAGTTCGGAAACTTCTCGGCCCTTGAGTCCTAAATTAGACGGGGTTCCGGATCTAGTTCCACCCGCCCACCCAAACATTAGCGATCTCTCTCGAATTCGGCAATAGCCCGCTGAAACATTACATCATTCTTGGGCGATTCCTCCTGGTTATGAACAGGATAAAGGACTGCCGAGAGGAGGACGCAATCCCAATTTTCTGCAATAATTGCACGGACAAGGGAATCCTAAACGCCATAAGTCGTCGCGAAATTACACGCTTTACTGACTTGGTGACCATAGTACAAAAGTACTGTGCGATGGAGAGCGCCTGGAAAACTGAAAGTAAATTTGGGAATAATCCGGCCCCGAATACATCCCTAGTCCGAAACAAAAGGGTGCATCATTGTCAAGCACCCGGGTTGAATACCAAAAAACCAAAAACCCCTAAAGGGTACGGAACCGTACTGGAGGGTTGGCTCAATGGACCCTGCAAAATCCACGAGACGGAGGGCGCCACTCCAACACACAGCCTTGAGCGTGTTGGATACTACGGCAGGTGGCCAAAAGTGGCGAGGCTTTTTAGCCCCGGCAACCAACCCAGCAGTACCAGTACAGTATTAACAGTCTTCGAGACTTTCGCATCAAATAACATGCGGAAACGAACAATCCGCAGCCTCGCCAAAGTCTACCAAGTAGCAACAACAAATCCATGGAGCGACACGGCTATCACCTTCAACGCCCAGTGACGAACCTAAATTCGAACAGCTAGAGCACTAGCCGCATTGGTCCTCAGTCCGATAGTGGACGGTTTTCGTCTTACTAAGGTACTCATGGATGGCGGCAGCGGATTAAACCTCATCTATGAGGAAACCCTTCAAAAAATGGAAATTGACTAGAGCCGCATTGAGCGAAGCAGCACAACCTTCAAAGGGATAATCCCTAGTTGAGAAGTACGCTGCACAGGAAAAATCACACTAGATGTAGTGTTCGGCTCACCGGACAATTACAGGTCCGAGGAGGTCACGTTCCAAGTGGCCCCATTCGGCAGCGGATATCACGCTTTGTTAGGGCGAGAGGCATTCACAATCTTCCAAGCTATACCCCACTACGGGTACATGAAGCTCAAAATGCCGGACCCAATGGGATAATCACTCGCGCCGATGATCCGGATATAGCACTCCGCTGAAAATAAGACAACCAGACCGCCCTAGAGGCATTGTCCGAAGCCCTACGGCAGAGGAACTAACTACGCTGCGCTCCACGGTGGATAGGGACGATGTGATACTCGATAAAAGGTCCAAGTCCACCTCTTTTAAACCAGCAGACGAAATAGTCAAACTTTAGGTCCATCCAACGGACCCCACAAAGACGGCCTCCATTGGGGCACAATTAAGTCCTGATATCGAAGCCGCACTACGAGAATTCCTTCGGGAAAATTGGGACATTTTTGCCTGGCACCTTTCAGACATGCCAGGAATCCCACCTAAAAGGATTCAAGCCAGTCAAACAAGCTCTTCGGCGATTTTCTGAACCCAAAAGACAGGCAATGGGAGAGGAGCTAGCCAAACTCTTAGAAGCCGGATTCATCGAGATAAAAACATCCGGACTGGCTAGCCAATCTAGTAATGGTACCAAAAAGGACAAATCCGGCGCTCTGCGTCGATTTTAAAGACCTTTACAAGGCCTGTCCAAAGGACCCTTTCCCCTCCCTCGCATTGACCAAATCATCGATGCTACCGCAGGCACGATTCATTGTGCTTCCTCGACGATACTCCGGATACCATCAAATCAAGATGGCGTAAAAGATCAAGCCATAACGGCATTCATTACTCCATATGGGCCATTCGCTTCAACACAATGCCCTTCGGACTCAAAAACGCCGCGCAACATATCAGCGCATGATTCAAACATGTCCGCATCCCGGATAGGCAAAACAGTAGAGGCATCGAGAGCGATGTGGTCGTCAAGACCAAACACGTCGGAACTCTAGTAGAAGACTTGAGGGTGACATTCGACAACCTCCGAGCATATGACATTAAGCTCAATCCGGAAAAATCGTCTTCGCGTATCAGCCGGAAAGCTCTTGGGCTTCATCAGATCCGTAGAGGAATTGAAGCAAACCGGCTAAAATCCGAGCTCTGTCACAATTGGATATTCCAAAAGACCTCAAGCAGATACAAAAACTAACCGGATGCGTTGCGGCCTTAAGTCGCTTCATCTCCCGTTTGGGAGAAAAGGCTCTGCCCCTCTACCGCCTCCTCCGGCGCACCGAACATTTCGAATGGACGGATGCTACCACAGCCGGACTCGAAGAAATAAAGGCCATACTGGCAACAAATCCAGTTCTGGCCGCGCCCAACCTGGGCGAACCTATGTTATTATATATCGCAGCAACACATCAAGTTGTCAGCGCGGAACTCGTTGTTGAACGAGAAACAGAAGGGCACTGATTCCCTCTTCAAAAACCAGTGTACTACGTATCCACTGTTCTAACTCCATGCAAATCCCGGTACCCACATTATCAAAAGATAGCATATGCGGTGTTCATGGCATCCCAGAAGCTGCGACACTACTTTCAAGAGTGTTCAATAACGGTGGCCTCCGAAGTACCTCTCAACGATATTATAAACAATCGCGACGCAACGGGTAGGATTGCAAAATGGGCTATCGAGCTCTTACCATTTGACATAACCTACAAACCACGGCGAGCTATAAAGTCGCAGGTTCTGGCTGACTTCGTCGCCGAATGGACCGAAGCCGAACTCCCTAAAGAGTGCGGCGTAGTATCAACTGGATCATGCATTTCGACGGATCCAAAATGTTGGCTGGCTTGGGGGCTGGCGTCGTCCTGACGTCCCCAACTGGAGACACGATCCAATACGTACTTCAAATAATGTACACGGACTCCAACAACGCAGCCGAATACGAGGCCCTTCTACATGGCCTCCGGATGGCAATGTCCATGGGCATTCAACGCCTAGAGGTGCGCGGGGATTCAAACCTCGCAATATCCCAAGTAAATGGAGACTTTGACGCCAAAGATCCAAAAATGGCAGCTTACCGCAACGCCGTCCTAAAAATGTCAGCTCGGTTCGAAGGACTCGAATTCCACCATGTAGCCCGGGATAATAACTAGGCAGCAGACGTGTTAGCACGCATCGACGCGAAACGAGATGCCGTCCCTCCAAACATCTTCCTGGAACGGCTCTTTAAGCCATCCGTATTATGGGAAGAGGAGTCCGGAAATAACAATCCGGAACCAGCTGCATCACCTAACTCAGACCATTCTGACACAATCGGCGGCTCAGCCAATGAAATAACACCTTCTGCTCACGAAATGATGGCAGTAATTTCCCTGTGGACATAACCATTCCTAGCCTACTTAATGCGGCAGGAACTTCCCGAAGACCAAAATGAGGCCCGCTGCATAGTTCGGCGATCTAAAGCCTACAAGGTCCATGAGGGAGAACTTTATAAGAAAAGCACAACCGGAGTCCTTCAAAGGTGTATCTCCGAAGAGGAAGGGCGAAATCTCCTGGCTGAAATTCACGCCGGACTCGGCGGGCACCACGCTGCAGCCCGGGCCCTTGTAGGTAAGGCCTTCCGTACAGGATTTTATTGGCAGACAGCCCGTGTAGATGCTCAGGACTTAGTCCAGCGATGCGTCGGTTGCCAGCTCTTTGCTAATCGAGCCACATGCCACCCATCGCCCTCAAAACTATACCCATTACCGGCCGTCATGTCCGGGGCTTGACATGGTTGGACCCCTTAAAGGGGGAACCCACAAGCACAAATACTTATTGGTCATGGTGGACAAATTCACCAAATGGATTGAGGCCAAGCCGTTAAAACGGCGAATCCGGACCAGTGATAGACTTCATATCCGGGTAGTACACCGTTTTGCCGCACCCCACAAAGCATCATCACCGATAACGGCACGAACTTCACGGCCGACGAGGTTAAACTCGTGCGAAACATGGGCATCAAGCTCGATTACGCTCATCTATCACCCCCAAACTAACGGTCAAGTCGAGCGAGCAAATGGTCTAATCATGAGCGGCATCAAACCCGCACTAGTGCGGTCCTCAAGGAATCTAACACGACTTTGGGTAGAGGAGCTCGACTCCATACTGGGGCTGCGGACCACGCCAAACCGAACTCTGGATTCACACCATTTTTCATGGTATCGGCGCAGAGGCAGTTCTCGCCTGCAATATAATTCATGACTCACCTCGTAGCGCATGTACGAAGAAAGAGAAGCCGAGTTGGATCGGCAGGACAGTTTGGACGCCTTAGAGGAGGAGGGGCGTGGCAAAAGCCCGTTCCGCATTTTATCGCCAGCAGGCTCAAGATATCAAAGCAGAGAAATACGGGCCAAAACTTACAATGTTGGTGAACTTGTTCTCGCTGCGGACAAGAAAAAGGACAAACTTAAGCCCAAGTGGGAAGGTCCTTCATCATCGACCAAGTCCTCGACCGGTGGAGCATACTGCTCACGTAACGATCTGACAACCGACTCGAGCCGAACCCATGGAACGCAGCCCGTCTCCGAAGATTCTACGCCTAACGCCGGACTCCGGGTTTGTCTCACTCCTTCGTCCACCCTTTTTATATTTTTTACTGTCTCTTGTCCCCCTCCTTCTTCCCACTTTTTTTTCAATACCTTTTATAGGCTGATTTGCGCTTTGTTAGACACACTTGATGTGCTCCTCGCACTCATTATACCTGGGGCTTCTTTAATGAAGCTTATTCATACGGGCTTCATGCCCAATACATGTGTCATACTTCCGCACGTACCTTTTATTCACCATTGTATGCATCGATATGACTTAAGTTTTGGCCAAGCTGGGTTGCTGGCTCTGTGCTTACCCCCACGCTCCCGATTGTTCGGCTAGGAGGTAAAGGAGCACCTCTGCGATTACTCTCGCGGGTCACCGGATGTGTACCTCGGTGGGTGAAGCCGAAAGCTAGCGTTCTTAAGAGAATATTCGGTCGGTGACTTGAAAGATGATTTATTACTTACTTATTTATCTGCCCCAGATGCTTTTTTCGCTATTTTCGCAGTCGGCATTGCACTTTAGGGCATGCCTCCGAGAAAGGAACCCTTAATGTAACTATTCTCCCGGAAGATGTTTCTTACTAACCATGTAATATAACATAACTAGTTGGGCACTTGTCCGATAAAGCAATTATGACCCCGACGCCTTGTCTCCATGCATGCCCGGTTCTTTTATAACCGTAAGTGTATTCGGACACACTCGGACTGTTGGATCCCGAGGTTGAAGCGAAACGGTCCGCAAAGACAAACGATCTACAATCCGGCTAGAAGGCATTTTACATGTCATTTCAAATTACATCGTCAAACCGGTGATTGTACTCCTCCTCAATCCCATCTAATAGGCTGTCTAATTTATAGCCCTGTTGGGAATATTTCGTGGCCAGTTCTACTTGGCCGTACATCAAGCTCACAGGGAACTCCTTCCCATCAGGCCCCGCAGGTCCGACCTCGGCCATGTGGTTTGGGTTAGCCGGGTGCGTGTCTTCACCATGGCCCAGCCTCCTGGCGCCTGACGGCAGGCCGATATCTTCCACGAACGGAGGCGTCGCCGTGCTCCTCAAGCTTCTCAAAGCAAGCTCACCAAGGCCCTCGGGTAGGGAGACGGATGGCCATAAAGCATGAACGACGCCACTCATCGCTTTGCCGAACACGTTCGAGCAATTGCACCAGCTAGGAAGTTGGTCACCCGTTGACTCAGGCATTTCCTCTGCAGGCGACTCGTGAGCACACCTAAAGACATATTTCGTCAATCGACTTCCTCGCTTGAATTCTTCTTTTCAAAGGAATTTGTTCAAGCACTTACTATAAATGCCGTGCCAAGCCGCTGATTCTCCTTCACGGAGCCAGACAGCTGGGCCCGAACACCTTTCAGCTCTTCTCCTCGCTGGGTGTGGGCATCTTGGAGCTTGTTTCTCTCCTGTTGCACCTTCATAAGCACCCTCTCGCCGGCCTTTAGCTGACGCAGTAGCTGTTGCTTGTCCGGATCTAGTCCGGCGCCCTCTGCAATATTATTGTCAGATTCACACCACACTTTGTTAAATAATTATCTTTTCAAAGTATGTCTTACCAGTGGGGGTCTCTGTGGCTCCCCCTGTGGCGGCCAGTGCAGCCTCAAGTTGGGCCTTGCACTCTTGGAGCTCCTGGGACAGATGGGTATTCTTCTCTGTAAGATCCTGCATCATAATTGATCCTTAAATCAGTTATTTCAACTATTTTAAGTCTCGGGGGCTACTGGCATATATAACTATTAAAATTACTTACCCGTATGTCTTTCACATACTGCTCTGTGGCTCTAGTTAACCCATCTTGAGCGGCACGGAGGTACGCGTTTCCCGCATCAAAGGCATTTAACGCCTCCGGGGAGAAACACGCGTCACAAAGAACTGTCCGGCGACCTTTGTGATTCATGGCGCTCTCCACCTCGGACGGGTGGCGGACAGCTGTCGGCATCCTCCGTCGGAGGGCGTCCGCTCACGCGTTGTATTCGCCTCCCTCCCGGACCATGCGTTGGAGCATGGCTGGCGGAGGCTTGATTGGCAACCTCTCCGGACCGTCCGCGGCGCTCTTCTGGAAAAGTTATGAGCATTAATATACCTCCTGGGGATCCTTCCCTTAAAAATAGCGGTGCTTCGTACCGTTGCGGCGATGTTTCGGTTCGCGCCGCACTCCTCTTCCGCCTGCTGGGCCGGACTGACCCTTGTTGGTCGGTCGCGGGTTTCGGCTTCCCGCCTTAAAGGCACCTCCTGCGATGCACCATCAGTATGGGATGGTCAGAATTGAGTGCGGATCAAATGATGGTGTCAAGACCTCGGTCGTAGTCACCTGGGAGGCCGAAAAAAAACTGGGGTAGTCAGCCGTAATGGCGACTAGGGCATTGTCTATGCTACGTTGGTGGAACACCCCGTCAATCAGCTCCACCTTTATGTTCGGGTCCTCTTCGGAGGTCGGATCAAGGGATCGTTCCGGATCCTCGGGCTGTGGAGTTAGGCTTCATATGCCCTCCACGTCCCAGCGCAGCTCCTGCGTCGAAATCACAGAGTAAGATACTTGACTTTAAAAAAGTATGGATCGGTTAGATGAACATCCGCTTACCCAGCTCCGAGGGTTATTCATAGAAAATCCATTCAACGGATTCTTGCGGAGGAAGTCCTCCTCCTCTCCCTTGTACAAGCCGGACATGATCTTTGCCGGATCGGCTGCCGAGCACTGGCCCTTTATGCCATGACGGGTGGCGTCATCTTCCCGTTGAAATCCCACATAGGGTGGCCCCTATATTGGAGTGGCTGCACCCTCGCATAATGCACGTGGCCATGACTCCAATCATGGTCAATCCGGAGTGGGCGATAACCAAATCCGGCCCATCGATAATGGGCGCCCTATCATCTTCCCGTTGAGGGCTCATGGCGCCAACTCAGCGTTTCTTCAAGGGAGCATTGTTGAACACCGGGAGGCCGATCCGGACTGGATCCGCAGAGGCGTCCTCCATGTAGAACCATTCGAAGGCCAGTCTTGGACGCCTTCTTCGGGTGCGGATAGATATCCGGTCCCGCGATCGCCATATTTCGCTCCGCCCACTTGATATATTGACCCCTCATGAGAATGGGGTGCGAGACAAAACAATCTCTTCCACAGGGCAAAATGGGGCTCGATGCCCAAGAACAGCTCATGAAGCTGAAGCTGCGATGTGCAAAATGGAGGCGTGAGGTGGTGAAGTTGGAGTCCATAGAACTCTAGGAGCCCCCGGAGAAACGGATGTATGGGAAATCCGAGTCCCCTTATTAGATAGGGGAGAAAGCATACCCGCTCCCCTTTGGAGGGGTTGGGGACGCTCTCCGCCTGCTTTCCACCCTTGTATGTGGCTAGTCCGGCTCGAACTGGAACCATGAAAGATGGGGCAAGATATCCCTCGGTTTGAAGTACGACTAGCTCGCTGTGTGGAACTGAGCATCTCCCCCAATCTCCTGGCTTAGGGCTGGGAGCGCGAGAGGAGGAGCCGCGTCGGCTATCCATGATAGAATGGATTTTTGTCAGAGGCGCTTCAATGAGAACTTGCGGATGGAGGATGGTGTGAGCTGGATCTAGATCCTCGCCTCTCTTATAGGCGGCTCGTTCGCACGGCTAGGGGGTAAAATGTAAAAATATCCCAGCCTTTCACATTCGTACGACACGTGGAAGAAGACCATTACTGGGCGTAGAAGCCAAGGATAGCAACATTTATAAGGAAGCCGGACACTATTCGACGGGAACATGAAGTTTGAAGGAGAACCCGCCTTGCAACGCCGAAGACAATATACGCGCCGGACTCGTCGTCGCTGAAGCCCGGTTCGGGGGCTACTGAGGGAGTTCCGGACTAGGGGGTGTCCGGATAGCCGAACTATCATCATCGGCTGGACTCCAAGACTATGAAGATACAAGATTGAAGACTTCGTCCCGTGTCCGGATGGGACTTTCCTTGGCGTGGAAGGAAAGCTTGGCGATACGGATATGTAGATCTCCTACCTTTGTAACCGACTTTGTGTAACCCTAGCCCTCTCCGGTGTCTATATAAACCGGATGGCTTTAGTCCATAGGACGAACAACAATCATACCATAGGCTAGCTTCTAGGGTTTAGCCTCTTTGATCTCGTGGTAGATCCACTCTTGTAACACACATCATCAATATCTAGCAGGACGTATGGTTTTACCTCCATCAAGAGGGCCCGAACCTGGGTAAAACATCGTGTCCATTGTCTCCTGTTACCATCCGCCTAGACGCACAGTTCGGGACCCCCTACCCGAGATCCGCCGGTTTTGACACCGACAGTGGGCCTTAGGGGGAGAGAGAGGGCAGCAGCCCAGGAGGTGCCCCCCCCAAGGGGAGTCCGAATTGGACGGGGAGGGGGACGCAACCCCTCTTTCCCTCTCCCTCTCCCTCTCCTTCCTTCCCCCTCCCCCCTCCTAGTTGGACTAAGAAAGGGGGAGTCCTACTCCTACTAGGAGGAGGACTCCACCCCTCCTTGGCGCGCCCAAGGGCCGGCCAGCCTCCCCCCTTTCTCCTTTATATACGGGGGCAGGGGGTGATACGTCTCCAACGTATCTATAATTTTTGATTGCCCCACGCTATATTATCTGCTGTTTTGGACCATATTGGGCTTTATTTTCCACTTTTATATTATTTTTGGGACTAACCTATTAACCGGAGGCCCAGCTGAGAATTGTTGTTTTTTTGCCTATTTCAGTGTTTCAAAGAAACAGTATATCAAACGGAGTCCTAACGGAATGAAATCTTCGGGAACGTGATTTTCTCACCGAATATGATCCAGGAGACTTGGACCCTACGTCAAGAAATCCACGAGGTGGGCACGAGGTAGGGGGCGCGCCCTACCCCCCAAGGCGCGCCCCCCACCCTCGTGGGCTCCACGAAGCTCCACCGATGTACTCCTTCCTCCTATATATACCTACGTACCCCCAAACAATCAGATACGGAGCCAAAAACCTAATTCCACCAACGCAACTTTCTGTATCCACGAGATCCCATCATGGGGCCTGTTCCGGAGCTCCGCCGGAAGGGGAATCCACCATGGAGGGCTTCTACATCATCATAGCCCCTCCGATGAAGTGTGAGTAATTTACTTCAGATCTTCGGGTCCATAGTTAGTAGCTAGATGGCTTCTTCTCTCTTTTTGGATCTCAATACAATGTTCTCCCCCTCTCTCGTGGAGATCTATTCGATGTAATCTTATTTTTGCGGTGTGTTTGTTGAGACCGATGAATTGTGGGTTTATGATCAATATTATCTATGAATAATATTTGAATCTTCTCGGAATTCTTTTATGTATGATTGGTTATCTTTGCAAGTCTCTTCGAATTATCAGTTTGGTTTGGCCTACTAGATTGGTTTTTCTTGCAATGGGAGAAGTGCTTAGCTTTGGGTTCAATCTTGCAGTGTCCTTTCCCAGTGATAGTAGGGGTAGCAAGGCACGTATTGTATTGTTGCCATCGAGTATAACAAGATGGGGTTTTCATCATATTGCATGAATTTATCCCTCTACATCATGTCATCTTGCTTAAGGCGTTACTCTGTTTTCTTGAACTTAATACTCTAGATGCATGCTAGATAGCGGTCGATGAGTGGAGTAATAGTAGTAGATGCAGGCAGGAGTTGGTCTACTTGTCTCGGATGTGATGCCTATATACATGATCATACCTAGATATTCTCATAACTATGCTCAATTCTGTCAATTGCTAAACAGTAATTTGTTCACCCACCGTAAAATACTTATGCTCTTGAGAGAAGCCACTAGTGAAATCTATGGCCCCCGGGTCTATCTTCATCATATTAATCTTCCATCGCATTATTATTGCTTTGCTTTTTTTACTTTGCCTTTTATTTTACTTTGCATCTTTATACCAAAAATACCAAAAATATTATCTATCATCTTTATCAGATCTCACTCTCGTAAGTGACCGTGAAGGGATTCACAACCCCTATTCGCGTTGGTTGCGAGGAGCTATTTGCTTTGTGTAGGTACGAGGGACTCGCGTGTAGCCTCCTACTGGATTGATACCTTGGTTCTCAAAAACTGAGGGAAATACTTACGCTACTGTGCTGCATCACCTTTCCTCTTCAAGGAAATCCAACGCAAGCTCAAGAGGTAGCAAGAAGAATTTCTGGCACCGTTGCCGGGGAGTCTATGCAAAATTCAACATACCAAGTACCCATCACAATCCCTTATCTCTCGCATTACATTATTTGCCATTTGCCTCTCGTTTTCCTCTCCCCCACTTCACCCTTGTCGTTTTATTCGCCCTCTCTTTTCCGTTTGCCTCTTTCTCGCTTGCTTGTCGTTATGGCTAGTCTTATATCTTCTCCGTTGTCTCCCGAGAATGAAGTTCTAAATTTTAAGCAAAGGGAGGGAGAAAATCTAAAATACGCTTGGTATAGAATTTGCAATGCTCAAAATAGATCTACCAGGAAGCAATCTAATTCAGTTCTTCTCCGCAATTTTTACGTGGGTGCTAATCCTTCGTATAGATATATCCTTGATACCATTACCGGAGGGAATTTCTTGGGTAGCCACACTTTTGACTCTTATAATGCTATGATAGATTTATTTATCTCACCACCTCTTTTGGTTAATGGAACTATGTTAACTTTGGAGCATGTAATGCAAAGACATGAAATTATTGAAAATAAAGTTGCTACCGTTGAGTTAATTGAAAATATAGATAAAAAGATCCACAATCAAATTAGCCAATATGGATCTAAGGTAGGAGTAACTTTGAAAAATATGATTGAGAAGGAACCCATAGTTAATGAAACAATAAATCAAGATTCCACTAGAATCGATCAACTTGAGGGTATCATTACCAACTTGGGAACCGCCTTCTCTTCCGTTAAGAGTACTCCAAGTCCTTCCAATAAAGTTGCTAAGCTTGTGTATGTTCCTAAAAATAAGGGTGAATCCTCTAGTAAGGAAACTGCGGATCTTAAATCTATAAGTATTCATCCCAATCTTTTTGCTATTATTAAGGAACCATTTGCTACGAATGAATTTTTCGATCTTGTGCCTAAAAGTTTGATAATTACTAGAAAGAAAGAAATTTCTAAGTAAGGTAGATGCCTCATTGAAGAATTGCCTACCAAAGATGGCAATACCTAGATCTATCCTTGCTTTTATGCCTAGCTAAGGGCGTTAAACGATGGCGCTTGTTGGTAGGCAACCCAATTTTATTTTTAGTTTTTTTTGTTTTTGCTTCTGTTTAGGAATAAATAATCCATATACCTTCTGTTTAGATGTGTTTTTATGTTTTAATTAGTGTTTGTGCCAAGTTAAACCTATAGGATCTTCTTGGATGATAGTTATTTGATCTTGCTGTAATTTCCAGAAACTTTCGGTTCACGAAAACAATTGTTAAAAATCACCAGAACGTGATAAAATAGTGATTCCAATTGTTTCTGATCAATAAATAAATTTCCTAGGTCTTCCTATTTTGGCTGAATTTTTGGAGTTCCATAAGTTTGCGTTAGTTACAGATTACTACAGACTGTTCTGTTTTTGATAGATTCTATTTTTCGTGTGTTGTTTGCTTATTTTGATGAATCTATGGCTAGTAAAATAGTTTATAAACCATAGAGAAGTTGGAATACAGTAGGTTTAAAACCAATATTAATAAAGAATGAGTTCATTACAGTACCTTGAAGTTGTGTTTTGTTTTCTTTCGCTAACGGAGCTCACGAGATTTCTGTTGAGTTTTGTGCTGTGAAGTTTTCAAGTTTTGGGTGAAATCTTTTGATGGATTATGGAACAAGGAGCGGCAAGAGCCTATGCTTGGGGATGCCCATGGCACCCCCAAGATAATCTAAGTACACCAAAAAGTCAAAGCTTGGGGATGCCCCGGAAGGCATCCCCTCTTTCGTTTACTTCCATCGGTAACTTTACTTGGAGCTATATTTTTATTCACCACATGATATGTGTTTTGCTTGGAGCGTCTTGTATAATTTGAGTCTTTGCTTTTTAGTTTACCACAATCATCCTTGCTGTACACACCTTTTGAGAGAGCCATACATGATTTGGAATTTTTTAGAATACTATATGTGCTTCACTTATATCTTTTGAGCTACATAGTTTTGCTCAAGTGCTTCACTTATATCTTTTGAGCTATATAGTTTTGCTCTAGTGCTTCACTTATATCTTTTTAGAGCACGGTGGTTGATTTGTTTTATAGAAACTATTGATATCTCATGCTTCACTTAGATTATTTTGAGAGTCTTAAATAGCATGGTAATTTGCTTTAAAAAAATATAATATGCTTGGTATTCAAGATTTGTAAAACTTTCTTTTGAGTGTGTTGAATACTAAGAAAAGTTTGATGCTTGATAATTGTTTTGAGATATGAAGATGTTGATATTAGAGCCATGATAGTTGAGTAGTTGTGAATTTGAGAAATACTTGTGTTAAAGTTTGTGATTCCCGTAGCATGCACGTATGGTGAACCGTTATGTGATGAAGTCGGAGCACGATTTATTTATTGATTGTCTTCCTTATGAGTGGCGGTCGGGGATGAGCGGTGGTCTTTTCCTACCAATATATCCCCCTAGGAGCATGCGCGTAATACTTTGCTTTGATAACTGTAGATTTTTGCAATAAGTATATGAGTTCTTTATGACTAATGTTGAGTCCATGGATTATACACACTTTTCTTCCTTCCACCATTGCTAGCCTCTCTAATACCGCGCACTTTTCGCTGGTATCATACACCCACCATATACCTTCCTCAAAACAGCCACCATACCTACCTATCATGGCATTTCCATAGCCATTCCGAGATATATTGCCTTGCAACTTTCCACCGTTTCGTTTACTATGACACGCTCCATCATTGTCATATTGCTTAGCATGATCATGTAGTTGACATCCTATTTGTGGCAAAGCCACCATTCATAATTCTTTCATACATGTCACTCTTGATTCATTGCATATCCGGGTACACCGCCGGAGGCATTCATATTGAATCATATTTTTTTCTAAGTATCGAGTTGTAATTGTTGAGTTGTAAGAAAATAAAAGTGTGATGATCATCATTTTTAGAGCATTGTCCCAAGTGAGGAAAGGATGATGGAGACTATGATTCTCCCACAAGTCGGGATGAGACTCCGGACGAAAAATAAAATAAAATAAAAAGAGGCCATAAAAAAGAGAAAAGGCCCAAATAAAAATGAGAGAAAAAGAGAGAAAGGGACAATGTTACTATCCTTTTACCACACTTGTGCTTCAAAGTAGCACCATGACCTTCATGATAGAGAGTCTCTCATTTTGTCACTTTCATATACTAGTGGGAATCTTTCATTATAGAACTTGGCTTGTATATTCCAATGATGGGCTTCCTCAAAATGCCCTAGGTCTTCGTGAGCAAGCAAGTTGGATGCACACCCACTTAGTTTCTTTTGTTGAGCTTTCATATACTTATAGCTCTAGTGCATCCGTTGCATGGCAATCCCTACTCACTCACATTGATATCTGTTGATGGGCATCTCCATAGTCCATTGATACGCCTAGTTGATGTGAGACTATCTTCTCCCTTTTTGTCTTCTCCACAACCACCATTCTATTCCACATATAGTGCTATATCCATGGCTCACGCTCATGTATTGCGTGAAGATTGAAAAAGTTTTGAGAATGTCAAAAGTATGAAACAATTGCTTGGCTTGTCATCGGGGTTGTGCATGATTTAAATACTTTGTGTGTTGAAGATAGAGCATAGCCAGACTATATGATTTTGTAGGGATAACTTTCTTTGGCCACGTTATTTTGAGAAGACATGGTTGCTTTGACAGTATGCTTGAAGTATGTCAATATGAACTTTTGTCTTGAATCTTTCGGATCTGAATATTCATACCACAGTTAAGAAGAATTACATTGAAATAATGCTAAGTAGCACTCCGCATCAAAAATTCTTTTTTATCATTTACCTACTCGAGGACGAGCATGAATAAAGCTTGGGGATGCCTGATACGTCTCCAACGTATCTATAATTTTTGATTTCTCCATGCTATATTATCTACTGTTTCGGACCATATTGGGCTTTATTTTCCACTTTTATATTATTTTTGGGACTAACCTATTAACCGGAGGCCCAGCCCAGAATTGCTGTTTTTTGCCCATTTCAGTGTTCCGAAGAAACAGAATATCAAACGGAGTCCAAACGGAATGAAACCTTCGGGAACATGATTTTATCACCGAATATGATCCAGGAGACTTGGACCCTACATCAGAAAGCCACGAGGTGGGCACGAGGTAGGGGGGCGCGCCCTACCCCCAGGCGTGCCCCCACCCTCGTGGGCCCCATAAAGCTCCACCGACATACTCCTTCCTCCTATATATACCTATGTACCCCCAAACGATCAGATACGGAGCCAAAAACCTAATTCCACCGCCTCAACATTCTGTATCCACGAGATCCTATCTTGGGGCCTGTTCCGGAGCTCCGTTGGAAGGGGAATCCACCACGGAGGGCTTCTACATCATCATAGCCCCTCCGATGAAGTGTGAGTAGTTTACTTCAGACCTTCGGGTCCATAATTAGTAGCTAGATGGCTTCTTCTCTCTTTTTGGATCTCAATACAATGTTCTCCCCCTCTCTCGTGGAGATCTATTCGATGTAATCTTCTTTTTGCAGTGTGTTTGTTGAGACCGATGAATTGTGGGTTTATGGTCAAGATTATCTATGAACAATATTTGAATCTTCTCTGAATTCTTTTATGTATGATTGGTTATCTTTGCAAGTATCTTCGAATTATCAGTTTGGTTTGGCCTACTAGATTGGTTTTTGTTGCAATGGGAGAAGTGCTTAGCTTTGGGTTCAATCTTGCGGTGTCCTTTCTCAGTGACAGTAGGGGCAGCAAGGCACGTATTGTATTGTTGCCATCAAAGATAACAAGATGGGGTTTTTATCATATTGCATGAATTTATCCCTCTACATCATGTCATCTTGCTTTAGGCGTTACTCTGTTTTCTTGAACTTAATACTCTAGATGCATGTTGGATAGTGGTCGATGAGTGGAGTAATAGTAGTAGATGCAGGCAGGAGTCGGTCTACTTGTCTCGGACGTGATGCCTATATACATGATCATACCTAGATATTCTCATAACTATGCTCAATTATGTCAATTGCTCAACAGTAATTTGTTCACCCACCGTAAAATACTTATGCTCTTGAGAGAAGCCACTAGTGAAATCTATGGCCCCCGGGACTATCTTCATCATATTAATCTTCCATCGCTTTATTATTGCTTTGCTTTTTTACTTTGCCTTTTATTTTACTTTGCATCTTTATACCAAAATATTATCTATCATCTCTATCAGATCTCACTCTCGTAAGTGACCATGAAGGGATTGACAAACCCTATTCGCGTTGGTTGCGAGGAGCTATTTGCTTTGTGTAGGTACGAGGGACTCGCGCGTAGCCTCCTACTGGATTGATACCTTGGTTCTCAAAAACTGAGGGAAATACTTACTCTACTGTGCTGCATCACCTTTCCTCTTCAAGGAAATCCAACGCAAGCTCAAGAGGTAGCATGGGGCACCCCAGAGACACAACAGACATTGTTCTTAGCCGTGTGCGGTGCCCCCCTCCATCATAATCCACCTCGGTCGTATTGTTGCAGTTCTTAGGCAAAGCCCTGCGCCGTTAGCTTCATCGTCACCGTCATCACGCCGTCATGCCGACGAAGCTCTCCCTCGACACTCTGCTGGATCATGAGTTCGTGGGACGTCACCGAG
Organism: Aegilops longissima; assembly: GCA_021605205.1. Classification (NCBI taxonomy): domain Eukaryota; kingdom Viridiplantae; phylum Streptophyta; class Magnoliopsida; order Poales; family Poaceae; genus Aegilops; species Aegilops longissima. The sequence continues at coordinate 595,731,067 of CM038680.1, forward strand.
CTAAATGTGTGCAGACCGCGGAGGTGCTGTACTTTCGGTACTAGGATCGGTCGGATCGTGAAGACGTACGACTACATCAACCGCGTTGTCATAACGCTTCCGCTTACGGTCTATGAGGGTACGTGGACATCACTCTCCTGCTTGTTGTTATGCATCACCATGATCTTGCGTGTGCGTAGGAAAATTTTGAAATTACTACGTTACCCAACATGAAGAACATCGTCCATAGCGTGTGTCTGTTGACGGTGTACATTGGCTTGTTCCGCTGCGCCTCCGTCAGTGACGCGCGAATGCGGGCGATCTTGGCCCGCCGTACAGCCCCTTCAGGCACCGGTGGCACTAGGACACCGCCGGCGCTCAACTTCCACGACCCTGGCACCCGCATGTCCAGGGGCGCCGGGTAGTCGGACTCATAGAGGGGGCATGCCTCCTCCACATGGAGATGGCGGCGGCCGAAGCCGTTCGCCGATGCGGCGTCGTCGGGGTACCTCTCAGCCATTGCTCGTCGGCAGGGAAGAGGGGGAAGTGTTGCTTTGTGTGGCGCTGGTGTTGCTTTGTGTGGCGCTACGAGGCGAGGTGTGGCGACTATGGCGTTCACCAGCGGGGAGATCGGCTTTTATAGCCGAAGCGGGGCGGTGAGAGCCTGCATGCCGGGCGACGCGTGGTGGGAGCGGGGGGACGCGCGTCGGTGGCGCCTTCATTGCGCCGCCCGTGAAGCATCAATTGAGGCTGACCGGCACGGCAGCCTTGGCCAGCCTTGGCATTGATTCCCGCGGAAACCGAGTGAATGAGGAAGACAAAGCAGTGTCTCGCTGACTCGGCGAGCCCATCCCGTTCGCGCCAAAACCGCATCCCCGGGCGCCCCCAGCATGCCGGGTTCGGCCTGGGTCCGCCGGCACCAGTTTCGTCCCAAACCGGCGAAAACGGGCTCCTGGGGCGCGACTGGGCCACTTTTGGGCGCCGCCGGCAAAAAAGACGCTTGGGGAGGGCCTATTGGGGGCGCAGCTGGAGATTCTCTTAGAAGAAGCACCCCAGACTTGATAGCATCCCGCATGAGCTTCTATGATTTTGGCACTGGTTCTTCCTCCTCCTCATCATCTTCATCAGTCTCTTTCATCATGGAAGGTTTTCCAATCACTCTGGCCATAGTCTTCTTGACTCTTTCCTTCATTTTCTTTCCTCCAGCAGCCTCTTCTTCTTTTGATTTCATGGTTTCTAGAGTGGAGGCTCTGGCTTTGTACTTGGGCTTCCTCTGGGCAGGAGCCTTCTTGCGCATGCCAGGCTTGATTCTAGCAGCAGCAGCTTGCTCTTTCTTGAGCACCTTCTTCTTTGAGGTGACCTCCTCATCAACCACAAAGTCCTCATCTTCAGAATCTGAGGTTCTCTTCTTCCTTTGCCTGTAGCCTTAGGCAAGTTGCTTGGGGTGCTTCTGCTACCATCATCATAGCTGCTGTTGGAGGGACTGGTGCCCTCACTGGGATTTACCTGCTCCACTTGACTATCACTGTTGTCTGACATCTGTGACACTGACCCTGTGAATAGATAGGTAAAGGTAGAGTAGATGAGCATCACAAAGCACAGCTATTTTGGCAAAAAGGTTGGCACAAAAACTTAATTTTAGTTTTCTGCAGAAAGCATTTCAGAGCTACCGATATGACAAACTCGGTGACACCGAAGCAGCTTTAGAGCCTAAACATACAATTTTGGTCAGACCGAAACGCAGTTTGGTGACTACGAGAAGATAGGGTTTCATAGAGAAAGTGAACTCGGTCACACCAATTCGTACACTTTGTTCAGACCGAGTAGTACACGTGCAATGGCCTGGGCCAAATCGGTGAGACCGAAATCTTCAGATCGGCCGGTCCGAGATGAGTTCGGCGGAAACCTAACCCTAAGTTTTTGCATCAAATCTATTCTAAAGAAAGTTTTAGGTGGATAGATTGATCTCAAACGTGGCTAGAAACATGGCATTAATCTTCGTGCAAGAATCAGAGTTAAAGAAAGCACCAAGAGATCGAGTCCGTACCCTAACTCAACGACAAACTCGCTACGGCGACAACGGTGACGGAGATTCCCGTTGACGGCGGCGGAGACCAGCGGCAGGAGGGCGCTGGCGATGATAGAGACGATCCAAAGACCAGGAGGGGCGGCAGAGCTGGGTAGGCGCGGTTGAGTGTTTGACGGAATTTCCAAAATTCAACCCGCGGTATATATATACCCCGTCACTGTCGGTGTGACCGAGTGGAACGACTAGGTGGCACCAAGATGCAGAATCGCAAGTGGTTACTGCAACTCGGTGAGACCGAACTATTCTAGTCGGTTGCACCGAGGTGAAAACCTAGATCAACTCAATGATTTCGGTGAGACCGAAAGGAATGAATCGGTCAGACCGAAAGCCATTAAGAGGTTTTGGAAGCTTAAGCCCTTGACAGATCGGTGGCTCCGAGTGCTCCTCACCCGGAGGGTCCGAATTTGACTTGATCAAACTTTGTGATGTAGCATGAATAGAGTTTGAGACGAGAAAATCATAGATAGCTAGAGGGATTTCTTAGGCACTCTTGTCCATCCATTTGGCAGAAAGAAAAGCCAAACAATCCAAACAACAAATGGATGTCCTCGAATGGGGAAAAATATGCAACCAACATGCTCATACAATAAGATAGCAAATGAAAAATGTGGCAAACATGTACAAACACTGTAGCATCTATCAAGCAATTGGCGATGACTAGGTCATCTATATATGAGTATATTATCTTAGGAGTCAAATGAGAACCGTTGGTGATAGGTCATACTTATCGTTTAAGCACAAGTGGGGTTACCACTTTTACATAAAGCATTGTTGTGTTCACACCATGAGAGTTGCTTTAGCTCAATCCTTAGAGCAAAGCTCCCCCTAGATGTGATATCCCCCCTAAGAGGGATGAACTAACCTTGGGTTTTGTCGATGATGACTTCATGTAGATGTTGAAGACGTGGATGCTCAATGTTGATGTAGATCATGAAGGAAATATGCCCTAGAGGCAATAATAAAGTTATTATTTATTTCCTTATATCATGATAAATGTTTATTATTCATGCTAGAATTGTATTAACCGGAAACATAATACATGTGTGAATATATAGACAAACAGTATGTCACTAGTATGCCTCTACTTGACTAGCTTGTTAATCAAAGATGGTTATGTTTCCTAACCATGAACAAGGAGTTGTTATTTGATTAACAAGGTCACATCATTAGTTGAATGATCTGATTGACATGACCCATTCCGTTAGCTTAACACTTGATCGTTTAGTATGTTGTTAATGCTTTCTTCATGACCCATACATGTTCCTGTAACTATGAGATTATGCAACTCCCGTTTACGGAGGAACACTTTGGTACTACCAAGCGTCACAACGTAATCGGGAGATTATAAAGGAGTACTACAGGTGTCTCCAAAGGTACTTGTTGGGTTGGCGTATTTGAGATTAGGTTTTGTCACTCCGATTGTCGGAGAGGTATCTCTAGGCCTTCTCGGTAATACACATCACTTAAGCCTTGCAAGCATTACAACTAATGAGTTAGTTGTGAGATGATGTATTACGGAACGAGTAAAGAGACTTACGGTAACGAGATTGAACTAGGTATTGGATACCGACGATCGAATCTCGGGTAAGTAACATACCGATGACAAAGGAACAACGTATGTCGTTATGCGGTTTGACCGATAAAGATCTTCGTAGAATATGTAGGAACCAATATGGGCATCCAGGTTCCGCTATTGGTTATTGACCGAGAATGGTTCTAGGTCATGTCTACATAGTTCTCGAACCCGTAGGGTCCGCACGCTTAACGTTTCGATGACAGTTCATTATGAGTTTATAAGTATTGATGCACGAAGTTTGTTCGAGTCCGGATGTGATCACGGACATGACGAGGAGTCTCGAAATAGTCGAGACATAAAGATTGATATATTGGAAGCCTATGTTTGGACTTCGGAAGGGTTCCGAGTGAAAACAGGATGTTACCGGAACACCGGGGGGTTACCGGAACCCCCCGGGGGGTATATGGGCCTTAATGGGCCACAAGGGAGAAGAGGAAGGGCCGGCCAAGGTGGGCTGCGCACCCCCCTCCCCCCTCTAGTCCGAATAGGACAAGGAGAGGGGGGCGGCGCCCCTTCCCTCTTTCCCCCTCCCCAATCCTACTCCAACTAGGAGAAGGGGGGGGAGTCCTACTCCCGGTGGGAGTAGGACTCCTCCAGGCGCGCCTCTCCTAGGCCGGCCGCACCCCCCCCCCCCCTTGTCTCCTTTATATACGGGGGCAGGGGGCACCCCATGACACACAAGTTGATCTACGGATCTTTCCTTAGCCGTGTGCGGTGCCCCCTTCCACCATATTCCACTTCGGTCATATCGTCATGAGCGTAGGCGAAGCCCTGCGCGGAGAATTCATATCGTCATGAGCTTAGGCGAAGCCTGCGTCGGTGGAGCATCAACATCGTCACCACGCCGTCGTCTTGTGGAACTCATCCCGACACTTTGCTGGATCGGAGTCCGGGATCGTCATCGAGCTGAACGTGTGCGAACTCGGAGGTGCCGACGTTCGGTGCTTGGATCGGTCGGATCGTGAAGACGTCGACTACATCAACCGCGTTGTTATAACGCTTCGCTTTCGGTCTCACGAGGGTGCGTGGACGGACACTCCCCTCTCGTTGCTATGCCATCACCATGGTCTTGCGTGATCGTAGGAAATTTTTGAAATTACTACGTTCCCCAACGATGGTATCGAGCCAGGTTTTATGCGTTGATGTCATATGCACGAGTAGAACACAAGTGAGTTGTGGGCGATACAAGTCATACTACCTACCAGCATGTCATACTTTGGTTCAGCGGTATTGTGAGATGAAGCGCCCGGACCGACATTACGCCAGACGCTTACGCGAGACTGGTTTCACCGCCCGAGCACTCGTTGCTTAAAGGTGACCGGCGGTGTCTGTCTCTCTCACTTTAGTTGAATCGAGTGTGGCTCGCCGGTCCTTGAGAAGGTTAAAGCGGAGTCTATTTGACAAACTATCGTTGTGGTTTTGATGCGAGGTAAGAACGGTTCTTGCTCAGCCCGTAGCAGCCACGTAAAACTTGCAACAACAAAGTAGAGGACGTCTAACTTGTTTTTGCAGGGCATGTTGTGATGTGATATGGTCAAGACGTGATGCTATATTTTATTGTATGAGATGATCATGTTTTGTAACCGAGTTATCGACAATGGCAGGAGCCATATGGTTGTCGCTTTATTGTATGAAATGCAACGCCATGTAATTGCTTTACTTTATCACTAAGGAGTAGCGATAGTCGAGAAGCAATAGTTGGCGAGACGACAACGATGCTACGATGGAGATCAAGGTGTCGCGCGGTGGCGATGGTGATCATGGCGGTGCTTGACGATGGAGATCACAAGCACAAGATGATGATGACCATATCATATCACTTATATTGATTGCATGTGATGTTTATCCTTTATGCATCTTATCTTGCTTTGTTTGACGGTAGCATTATAAGATGATCTCTCACTAAAATTATCAAGAAGTGTTCTCCCGAGTATGCACCGTTGCCAAAGTTCGTAGTACCCGGACACCACGTGATGATCGGTGTGATAAGTTCTCGTCCATCTACAACGGGTGCAAAACAGTTGCACACGCGAATACTCGAGTTAAACTTGACGAGCCTAGCATATAACAGATATGGCCTCGGAACACGGAGACCGAAAGGTCGAACGTGAATCATATAGTAGATATGATCAACATAGTGATGTTCACCATTGAAACTACTCCGTCTCACGTGATGATCGGACATGGTTTAGTTGATTTGGATCACGTGATCACTTAGATGACTAGAGAGATGTCTGTCTAAGTGGGAGTTTTTAATATGATTAATTGAACTTAAATTTATCATGAACTTAGTACCGATAGTATTTTGCTTGTCTATGTTTCTTTGTAGATAGATGGCTCGTGTTGTTGTTCCGTTGAATTTTAATGCGTTCCTTGAGAAAGCAAAGTTGAAAGATGATGGTAGCAATTACACGGACTGGGTCCGAATTTGAGGATTATCCTCATTGCTGCACGAAAAATTACGCCCTGGAAGCACCATTGGGTGACGAACTGCTGCAGATCTTGAGCCGAAGTTGTGAGCGTCGCAAAGCAGAGCTGATGAGTACTCTATAGTTCAGTGTGCCATGCTTTACGGCTTAGAACCGGGTCTTCAACGACGTTTTGAGCGTCATGGAGCATATGAGATGTTCCAGAGTTGAAGTTAATATTTCAAGCAAATGCCCGGATTGAGAGATATGATGTCTCCAATAAGTTCTATAGCTGCAAGATGGAGGAGAATAGTTACGTCGGTGAGCACATACTCAAAATGTCCGGGTATAACAATCACTTAATTCAGCTGGGAGTTAATCTTCCGGATGATAGTGTCATTGATGAATTCTCCAATCATCGCCACCAAGCTACAAGAGCTTCGTGATGAACTATAATATGCAAGGGATGACTAAGACAATTCTCGAGCTCTTCGCGATGCTAAAAGCATGGAGGTAGAAATCAAGAAAGAGCATCAAGTGTTGATGGTCAACAAGACCACTAGTTTCAAGAAAAGGGCAAAGGGAAGAAGAAGGAAACTTCAAAAGAACAGCAAGAAAGTTGCTGATCAAGAGAAGAAACCCAAGTCTGGACCTAAGCCTGGCGAGTGTTTTATCGCAAGCAGACGGAACCTCGGAAGCGGAACTGCCCCAAGTATTTGGCGGATAAAAGGATGGCAAGGTGAACAAAGGTATATGTGATATACATGTTATTGATGTGTACCTTACTAGAGCTCGTAGTAGCTTTGGGTATTTGATCTGGTTATGTTGCTAATATTTGCAACTCAAGCAGGACTACGGAATAGACGAAATCGCAAAGGACGAGGTGACGATCGCGTGGGAAATGGTTCCAAAGTCAATGTGATCGCGGTCGGCACGCTACCTCTACATCTACCTTGGGATTAGTTTTAGACCTAAATAATTGTTATTTGGTGCGGCGTTGAGCATGAACATTATATCTGGATCTTGTTTAATGCGAGACGGTTATTCATTTAAATCAGAGAATAATGGTTGTTCTATTTATATGAGTAATATCTTTTATGGTCATGCACCCTTGAAGAATGGTCTATTCTTGTTGAATCTCGACAGTAGTGATACACATATTCATAATGTTGAAGCCAAAAGATGCAGAGTTGATAATGATAGTGCAACTTATTTGTGGCAATCGCCGTTTAGGTCATATCGGTGTAAAACGCATGAAGAAACTCCATCTTGATGGGCTTCGGAATCACTTGATTATGAATCACTTGGTACTTGCGAACCGTGCCTCATGGGCAAGATGACCAAAACGCCGTTCTCCGGAACTATGGGCGAGCAACTGATTTGTTGGAAATCATACATCTTGATGTTTGTGGTCCAATGAATGTTGAGGCACGCGGCGGGTATCGTTATTTTCTCACCTTCACAGATGATTTGAGCAGATATGGGTATATCTACTTAATGAAACACAAATCTGAAACATTTGAAAAGTTCAAAGAATTTCAGAGTGAAGTGGAAAATCATCGTAACAAGAAAATAAAGTTTCTACGATCTGATCGTGGAGGAGAATATTTGAGTTACGAGTTTGGTTTACATTTGAAACAATGTGGAATAGTTTAGCAACTCACGCCACCCGAACACCACGGAGAAATGGTGTGTCGAGCGTCGAATCGTACTTTACTAGATATGGTGCGATCTATGATGTCTATTTCGATTTACCGCTATCGCTTTGGGGTTATGCTTTAGAGACGGCCGCATTCACGTTGAATAGGACACCGTCAAAATCCGTTGAGACGACGCCTTATGAACTGTGGTTTGGCAAGAAACCAAAGTTGTCGTTTCTTAAAGTTTGGGGCTGCGATGCTTATGTAAAGAAACTTCAACCAGATAAGCTCGAACCCAAATCGAAAAATGTGTCTTCATAGGATACCCAAAGGAGACTGTTGGGTACACCTTCTATCACAGATCTGAAGGCAAGATTTTCGTTGCTAAATTCGGATCCTTTCTAGAGAAGGAGTTTCTCTCGAAAGAAGTGAGTGGGAGGAAAGTAGAACTTGATGAGATAATCAGTATCTGCTCCCTTATTGGAAAGTAGTTCATCACAAGAAATGGTTCTGTGACAACTACACCAATTAGTGAGGAAACTAATGATGATGATCATGAAGCTTGAGATCAAGTTACTACTGAACCTCAGAGGTCAACCAGAGTAAAATACGCACTGAGTGGTACGGTAATCTTATTTCGAAGTCATGTTACTTGACCATGGCGAACCTACGAACTATGAAGAAGCGATGGTGAGCCCAGATTCGCAAAATGGCTGGAAGCCATGAAATCTGAGATGGGATCCATGTATGAGAACAAAGTATGGACTTTGGTTGACTTGCCCGATGATCGGCAAGCCATTGAAAATAAATGGATCTTTAAGAAGAAGACGACGCCGATGGTAATATAACTGTCTACAAAGCTCGACTTGTTGCGAAAGGTTTTCGACAAGTTCAAGGGGTTGACTACGATGAGACTTTCTCACCCGTAGCGATGCTTAAGTCTGTCCGAATCATGTTAGCAATTGCGCATTTTATGATTATGAAATTTGGCAAATGGATGTAAAACTGCATTCTTGAATGGATTTCTAGAAGAAGAGTTGTATATGATGCAACCAGAAGGTTTTGTCGATCCAAAAGGTGCTAACAAAGTGTGCAAGCTCCAACGATCAATTTATGGTGCAGTGCAAGCCTCTCGGAGTTGGAATAAACGCTTTGATAGTGTGATCAAAGCATATGGGTTTATCTGAGACTTTTGGAGAAGCTTTGTATTTACAAGAAAGTGAGTGGGAGCTCAGAGCATTTCTAATATTATATGTGGACGACATATTATTGATTGGAAATGATATAGAATTTCTGGATAGCATAAAAGGATACTTGAATAAAAGTTTTTCAATGAAAGACCTCGGTGAAGCTGCTTACATATTGGGCATCAAGATCTATAGAGATAGATCAAGGCGCTTAATTGGACTTTCACAAAGCACATACCTTGATAAAGTTTTGAAAAAGTTCAAAATGGATCGAGCAAAGAAAGGTTTTTACCTGTGTTACAAGGTGTAAGATTGAGTCGACTCAATGCCCGACCACAAGCAGAAGATAGAGAGAAAATGAAAGATGTTCCTATGCTTCAGCCATAGGCTCTATCATGTATGCAATGTTGTGTACCAGACACTGACGTATGCTTAGCTGTAAGCTTGGCAGGAAGGTACCAAAGTAATCCAGAGTCGATCATCGACAGCGGTCAAGAACATCTGAAATACCGAAAAGGACTAAGGATATGTTTCTCGTATATGGAGGTGACAAAGAGCTAGTCGTAAATGGTTACGTCGATGCAAGCTTTGACACCGATCCGGACGATTCTAAATCACAAACCGGATCGTGTTTTTATTAAACGGTGGAGCTGTCGGTTGGTGCAGTTCTAAACAAAGCGTCGTGGCGGGATCTACATGTGAAGCGGAGTACATAGCTGCTTGAAGCAGCGAATGAAGGAGTCTGGATGAAAGAGTTCTTTACCGATCTAGGTGTCATACCTAGTGCATCGGGACCGATGAAGATCTTCGTGACAATATGGTGCAATTGCCTTGGCAAAGGAATCCAGATTTCACAAGAGGACCAAGCATATCAAGAGACGCTTCAATTCCATTCGGGACCAAGTCCAAGTGGGAGACATAGAGATTTGCAAAATACATACGGATCTGAATGTTGCAGACCCGTTGACTAAGCCTCTTCCACGAGCAAAACATGATCAGCACCAAGACTCCATGGGTGTAAGGATCATTACTTTGTAATCTAGATTATTGACTCTAGTGCAAGTGGGAGACTGAAGGAAATATGCCCTAGAGGCAATAATAAAGTTATTATTTATTTCCTTATATCATGATAAATGTTTATTATTCATGCTAGAATTGTATTAACCGGAAACATAATACATGTGTGAATATATAGACAAACAGATGTCACTAGTATGCCTCTACTTGACTAGCTTGTTAATCAAAGATGGTTATGTTTCCTAACCATGAACAAGGAGTTGTTATTTGATTAACAAGGTCACATCATTAGTTGAATGATCTGATTGACATGACCCATTCCGTTAGCTTAACACTTGATCGTTTAGTATGTTGTTAATGCTTTCTTCATGACCCATACATGTTCCTGTAACTATGAGATTATGCAACTCCGTTTACGGAGGAACACTTTGGTACTACCAAACGTCACAACGAATCGGGAGATTATAAAGGAGTACTACAGGTGTCTCCAAAGGTACTTGTTGGGTTGGCGTATTTGAGATTAGGTTTTGTCACTCCGATTGTCGGAGAGGTATCTCTAGGCCTTCTCGGTAATACACATCACTTAAGCCTTGCAAGCATTACAACTAATGAGTTAGTTGTGAGATGATGTATTACGGAACGAGTAAAGAGACTTACCGTAACGAGATTGAACTAGGTATTGGATACCGACGATCGAATCTCGGGTAAGTAACATACCGATGACAAAGGAACAACGATGTCGTTATGCGGTTTGACCGATAAAGATCTTCAGTAGAATATGTAGGAACCAATATGGGCATCCAGGTTCCGCTATTGGTTATTGACCGAGAATGGTTCTAGGTCATGTCTACATAGTTCTCGAACCCGTAGGGTCCGCACGCTTAACGCTTCGATGACAGTTCATTATGAGTTTATAAGTATTGATGCACCAAGTTTGTTCGAGTCCCGGATGTGATCACGGACATGACGAGGAGTCTCGAAATGGTCGAGACATAAAGATTGATATATTGAAGCCTATGTTTGGACTTGGAAGGGTTCCGAGTGAAAACAGGATGTTATAGGAACACCGGGGTTACGGAACCCCGGGGTATATGGGCCTTAATGGGCCACAAGGAGAAGAGGAAGGGCGGCCAAGGTGGGCTGCGCGCCCCCTCCCCTCTAGTCCGAATAGGACAGGAGAGGGGGCGGCGCCTTCCTCTTTCCCCTCCCCAATCCTACTCCAACTAGGAGAAGGGGGAGTCCTACTCTCGGTGGGCGGGGGCACCCCATGACACACAAGTTGATCTACGGATCTTTCCTTAGCCGTGTCGGTGCCCCTTCCACCATATTCCACTTCGGTCATATCGTCATGAGCTTAGGCGAAGCCCTGCGCCGGAGAAGTCATATCGTCGCGGAGCTTAGGCGAAGCCTGCGTCGGTGGAGCATCAACATCGTCACCACGCCGTCGTCTTGTGGAACTCATCCCGACACTTTGCTGGATCGAGTCCGGGATCGTCATCGAGCTGAACGTGTGCAGAACTCGGAGGTGCCGTACGTTCGGTGCTTGGATCGGTCGGATCGTGAAGACGTACGACTACATCAACCGCGTTGTTATAACGCTTCCGCTTTCGGTCTACGAGGGTACGTGGACGGACACTCTCCCGTCTCGTTGCTATGCCATCACCATGGTCTTGCGTGATCGTAGGAAAATTTTTGAAATTACTACGTTCCCCAACAGATCATTTGGAGCAATACATTGGAGTGAGTTGCACTTTCAATACCTATGTGGGTTAGTCCCACAAGGAACATACACGGATATCCATAGACATAGAGTGAAATACACATATGATGTTGTCCATGGAAGCCTTAGGTTACCTTGTCCATTGTCTTTCCAACAAGAGGGTTTGTGACTCCTTGAGCTAGTGCAAGATGTGAAAGTTGATTTCACTTGTCCTTGCCAAAATGAATATGAGTGAAGTATGTTGGCGGAGTCACCCTCAAGAACTCTCTAGTTCTTCTTCTTTGGGACCCACATCAACTTGATGGGAATCCTTGGAGTTGTAGTCGTACTTGATGAAGTAGAACTTGATGTAGTCTTGGGAACCCACTTGACCAAGGCCTTTGGAGCTTCTTCAAATGAATCAATCTCTTCTTGAAGCTTGTCCTCGCCTTTTAGCTCTTGGTCTTGTGGTGTAAGATCATCTTGAGCTTGTGTTCCCTTGAAAGAAGTGGGATCATATTTCTCTTGTTGAGGAACAAACTTCGCCTTGGGGTATTGATCTTCTTACCAATCAACTCAATTGGCATTAAAATTGCGTTCAAAACCAATACGTTGATTCTTCCGGTGCCTTCCTTGCTTGCGTACAATTTCCTCAAATTGCTTACTTCTGGCACGGCTCTTGTAAACACCTTTCTCTATAATTCCCTTCAATAAGCTATTTTCTTTCTCAAGTGTAACTTGGCTAAGAGAATCATTAGTGGAATCAAGAGAACTACTAGAAGCAGAATCTTTCTTGCTCTTGTTGCTAGATTTTACTTGTGGCATGTAAGTAGATAATAGTAAACGCTTGGCAATGTAAGACGAACTTTTCTTACGAAACTCATCATTGATTGCTTTTAAGAACCCATGCTCTTGCTCTAGATTGAGCTTTTCAAAGCGTAGCTTCTCATGAGTCTTTAAAAGCTCTCGATGATCCTCTAAGGTAGTTTCATGAGCTAACTTAAGAGTGTTTAGTTCTTTAGTTAGACGCTCAATATCTATCTTATCATTGTCTTTCGTTTCATCTTGATTAGCATGATTAATAGTAATTTCATCATAGTTTTCATCACTAGATTTGTCAACAAGTAAATCATCATCACCTAGCAAGTCATCTTCATCACTATTGAAATCAACATACTCGGGGTGTGATACCTTGGGGACTTTAGCCATGAAGAATCTTCCAATCCCTTCATTTGGTGAGTCGAATATGTTGTAGGAGTTGGATGACACAAGTGCAAGACCGACAACGCCTTCATCTTGAGTATATTCGGAGTCGGAGTGATAACCTCTCTCGGAGTAGTTGTCGGAGTCGTAACCGGATACCCATTCACCAAATGAACTTGATGTCTTCGTCTTGTGTAGCTCTTTGATGACTTGTCCTTCCTTTCTGAATCCTTGCTTCTGCGAGAGGGTCTTCGTTCATAACGATCATCTCTACTCCTTCTCTATCTTGGTGGTGATTCCTCTCTTTTACTTCTCCTTTTAGGTGAGTCTTCTCTTCTTTTGTAGGGGGGCGATCACTCACTAGATAGTGTCCGGGTCTTCCACAATTGTAGCAATTGCGATCATGACTAGAAGATCTTTTGTCATTGTAGGACCTTGACTTGGAACTTCTCTCTTTGCTTCTACTCTTGTAGAACTTGTTGAAGTTCTTGACCATTAGGCTTAATTCTTCATTGAAGGCTTGTTTCTCACTTGATGTTGTGGGGGAATCACATGAAGCTTTGTAAGCACCACTAGACTTGTTGTGAAGCTCTTCCTTATCCTTAAGTGACATATCATGAGCAATAATTCTACCAATGACTTCTATTGGCTTGAGATCTTTGTAACTGTGCATCATTTGGATTAAGGTGCACACGATATCATATTTTCCATCCAAGGCTCTTAGGATCTTCTTGATGATGAATCTGTCGGTCATCTCTTCACTTCCTAAGCCGGCAATCTCATTTGTGATGAGAGGAAGCCTAGAATACATTTCAGCGACTCATTCACCATCCTTCATTTTGAACTTGTCAAGTTGACTTTGAAGCATATCCAATATGGATTCCTTGACGGACTCGGTACCTTCGTGCATATCAACCAAAGTATCCCAAATTTCCTTTGCATTCTCAAGACGGCTGATTTTGTTGAATTCTTCAGGGCACACTCCATTGAACAGGATATCGCAAGCTTGAGCATTGTATTGCAACATCTTCAATTCTTCCGCGGTTGCTTCACGATTCGATTCTCTTCCATCTTCAAAGAATTCACCTTGCAAACCAATACACACAATAGCCCAAACGACGGGGCTATGTCCAAGAATATGCATTTTCATCTTATACTTCCAACTAGCAAAATTAGTACCATCAAAGTAAGGACCTCTACGGTGATAATTTCCCTCGCTAGACGTCATACCCTCCTAGGTTGTGAAACCAAGGCTATGATTACCAAAGCTATGAAAATCAAGGCAAATGGAGACCAAAGCTCTGATACCACTTTTAGGATCGAAAGTAGGTCTAGGGGGGTGATTAGACTACTTGACAAAATAAAAATCTAGCCTTTTACCAATTTTAAGTCTTGGCAGATTTTAGCAACTTAGCACAAGTCAAGCAATCAACCTACACATGCAATTCTAAGAGTGTAGCAGCGGAAAGTAAAATATTGCATATGAAGGTAAAGGGAAGGGTTTGGAGAGAGCAAACACAATGTAGACACGGAGATTTTTGGCGTGGTTCCGATAGGTGGTGCTATCGTACATCCATGTTGGCGGAGACTTCAACCCACGAAGGGTAACGGTTGCGCGAGTCCACGGAGGGCTCCACCCACGAAGGGTCCACGAAGAAGCAACCTTGTCTATCCCACCATGGCCATCGCCCACGAAGGACTTGCCTCACTCGGGAAGATCTTCACGAAGTAGGCGATCTCCTTGCCCTTACAAACTCCTTGGTTCAACTCCACAATCTTGACGAAGGCTCCCAAGTGACACCTAACCAATCTAGGAGACACCACTCTCCAAAAGGTAATAGATGGTGTGATGATGATGAACTCCTTGCTCTTGTGCTTCAAATGATAGTCTCCCCAACACTCAACTCTCTCTCTCATAGATTTGGCTATGGTGGAAAGATGATTTGAGTGGAAAGCAACTTGGGGAAGGCTAGAGATCAAGATTCTTGTGGTTGGATTTGAATGTCTTGGTCTCAACACATGAGTAGGTGGTTCTCTTGTTGGGGAACGTAGTAATTTCAAAAATTTTCCTACGATCACGCAAGACCATGGTGATGGCATAGCAACGAGAGGATAGAGTATCCGTCCACGCACCTCGTGAGACCGAAAGCGAAGCGTTATAACAACGCGGTTGATGTAGTCGTATTTTTCCCGATCCAACCGATCCAAGTACCGAACGCACGGCACCTCCGAGTTCTGCACACGCTCAGCTCGATGACGTCCCTCGAACTCCGATCCAGCCGAGTGTTGAGGGAGAGTTTCACAAGACGACGGCGTGGTGACGATGATGATGTTCCACCGACGCAGGGCTTCGCCTAAGCTCCGCCACGGTATGATCGAGGTGTAATCTGGTGGAAGGGGCACGCGACACGGCTAAGGAACGATCTAATCGATCAACTTGTGTGTCATGGGTGCCCTTGCCCTGTATATAAAGGAGGGAAGGGAGGGGCTGGCCGGCCAGAGGGAGGCGCACAGGGGTGTCCTACTCCTACTAGGAGTAGGATTCCCCCAAATCCTAGTCCAACTAGGGTTTGACCAAGGGAGAGGGAGAGAGGCCACCCCTTCTCCTAATCCTAATAGGACTAGGGAAGGGGAAGGCTGCGCCAGCTATAGGGCCCCTTTTCTCTTTCCCACTAAGGCCCATCAAGGCCCATTGACCCCGGGAGGTTCGGTAACCCGGTACTCAGTAAAATTCCCAATTTCACCCGGAGTGATTCCGAGTCCAAACATAGGCTTCCAATATATCAATCTTTATGTCTCGACCATTTCGAGACTCCTCGTCATGTCCGTGATCTCATCGGGACTCAACAACCTTGGTACATCAACATCATAAAACTCATAGTAACCGCCATCGAAACGTTAAGCGTGCGGACCCTACGGGTTCGAGAACTATGTAGACATGACCGAGACACCTCTCGGTCAATAACCAATAGCGGGACCTGGATGCCCATATTGGTTCCTACATATTCTACGAAGATCTTTATCGGTCGATCGATAACAACATCGTTGTTCCCTTTGTCATCGGTGCGTTATTTGCCCGAGATTCGATCGTCGGTATCCAATACCTAGTTCAATCTCGCATTGGCAAGTCTCTTTTCTCGTTCCGTAATACATCATCTCATAACTAACTCATTAGTTACAATGCTTGCAAGGCTTAGGTGATGAGCATTACCGAGAGGGCCAGAGATACCTCTCCGACAATCGGAGTGACAAATCCTAATCTCGAAATATGCCAACCCAACATGTACCTTCGGAGACACCAGTAATGTACCTTTATAATCACCCGATTACGTTGTGACGCTTGGTAGCACCCAAAGTGTTCCTCGGCAAACGGGAGTTGCATAATCTCATAGTCATAGGAACATGTATAAGTCATGAAGAAAAGCACTAGCAACAAACTATACGATCAGGTGCTATGCTAATGGAATGGGTCATGTCAATCAGATCATTCAACCAATGATGTGATCCCATTAATCAAATAACAACTCCTTGTTCATGGTTAGGAAACATAACCATCTTTGATTAACGAGCTAGTCAAGTAGAGGCATACTAGTGACACTCTGTAGGTTTATGTATTCACACATGTATTATGTTTCCGGTTAATACAATTCTAGCATGAATAATAAACATTTATCATGATATAAGGAAATAAATAATAACATTATTATTGCCTCTAGGGCATATTTCCTTCAGTCTCCCACTTGCACTAGAGTCAATAATCTAGATCACATCACCATGTGATTAACATCGATAGTTCACATCATCATGTGATTAACACCCATAATTCACATCGCCATGTGACCAAGACCCAAAGGGTTTACTAGATTCAGTAATCTAGTTCACATCGCTATGTGATTAACACCCAAAGAGTACTAAGGTGTGATCATGTTTTGTTTTGTGAGAGAAGTTTAGTCAACGGGTCTGCCACATTCAGATCCGTATGTATTTTGCAAATCTATATGTCAACAATGTTTCGCACGGAGCTACTATAGCTAATTGCTCCCACTTTCAATATGTATCTAGACCGAGATTTAGAGTCATCTAGATCAGTGCCAAAACTTGTATCGACGTAACCCTTTACGACGAACTTTTTGTCACGTCCATAATCGATAAACATATCCTTATTCTACTAAGGATAATTTCGACCGCTGTCCATCGATCTACTCTTAGATCATTATTGTACTCCTTGCCAAACTCAGTGCAGGGTATACAATAGATCTGGTACACAAGATGGCATACTTTATAGAACCTATGGCCAAGGCATAGGAATGACTTTCATTCTCTTTCTATCTTCTGCCGTGGCGGGTTTTGAGTCTTACTCAATTTCACACCTTTGTAACACAGGCAAGAACTCTTTCTTTGACTGTTCCATTTTGAACTACTTCAAAATCTTGTCAAGGTATGTACTCATTGAAAAACTTATCAAGCGCCTTGATCTATCTCTATAGATCTTAATGCTCAATATGTAAGCAGCTTCACCGAGGTCCTTCTTTGAAAAACTCCTTTCAAACACTCCTTTATGCTTTGCAGAATAATTCTACATTATTTCGATCAACAATATGTCATTCACATATACTTATCGAAATCTTGTAGTGCTCCCACTCACTTTCTTGTAAATACAGGCTTCTCCAAAAATCTGTATAAAACCATATGCTTTGATCACACTATCAAAGCGCTTATTCCAACTCCGAGATGCTTGCACCAGTCCATAGATGGATCATTGGAGCTTGCACATTTTGTTAGCTCCTTTAGGATTGACAAAACCTTCGGTTGCATCATATACAACTCTTCTTTAATAAATCCATTAAAGAATGTAGTTTTGATATCCATTTGCCAGATTTCATAAAATGTGGCAATTGCTAACATGATTCGGACAGACTTTAAGAATCGCTACAGCTTGAGAAAATCTCATTGTAGTCAACACCTTGAACTTGTCGAAAACCTTTCTGCGACAAGTCGAGCTTTGTAGATAGTAATACTACTATCAGATCTGTCTTCCTCTTGAAGATCCATTTATATAATATGGCTTGCCGATCATCGGGCAACTCCATCAAAGTCCACACTTTGTTCTCATATATGGATCCCATCTCAGATTTCATGGTCTCAAACCATTTCGCGGAATCTGGGCTCATCATCGCTTCCTCATAGTTCGTAGGTTCATCATGGTCTAGTAACATGACTTCTAGAATAGGATAACCGCACCACTCGTGCGGATCTTACTCTGGAAGACCTACGAGGTTTGGTAGCAACTTGATCTGAAGTTTCATGATCATTATCATTAACTTCCTCACTAATTGGTGTAGGAATCATCGAACTGATTCTGTGATGAACTACTTTCCAATAAGGGAGAAGGTACAATTACCTCATCAAGTTCTACTTTCCTCCCACTCACTTCTTTCGAGAGAAACTCCTTCTCTAGAAAGGATCCATTTTAGCAACGAATGTTTTGCCTTTAGATCTGTGATAGAAGGTGTACCCAACAGTTTCTTTTGGGTATTCTATGAAGACGCACTTCTCGATTTGGGTTCGAGCTTATCGGTGAAAACTTTTTCACATAAGCATCACAACTCCAAACTTTAAGAAACGACACTTAGGTTTATCGCTAAACCATAGTTCATACGGTGTCATCTCAACGGATTTAGATGGTGCCCTATTAAACGTGAATGCAGCTGTCTCTAATGCATAACCCCAAAACGATATTGGTAAATCGGTAAGAGACATCATTGATCGCACCATATCAAAATAAAGTACAGTTATTCTGACGTTCGGACACACCATAACGTTGTGGTGTTCCAGGTGGCGTGAGCTGTGAAACTATTCCACTTTGTTTTAATTGAAGACCAAACTCGTAACTTAAAAATATTCATCTCCACGATCAGATCGCAGAAACTTTATTTTCTTGTTACGTTGATTTTCTACTTCACTCTGAAATTCTTTGAACTTTTCAACTATTTCAGACTTATGTTTCATCAAGAAGATATACCCATATCTGCTCAAATCATCTTGTGAAGGTCGAAAATAACGATACTTGCTACTGAGCATCAACACTCATTGGATCGCATACATCGGTATGTATTATTTCCAATAAGTCAAGATCTCGTTCCATTGTTCCAACAACGGAGTTTCAGTCATCTTGCCCAAAAGGCACGGTTCGCAAGCATCAAATGATTCATAACCAAGTGATTCCAAAATCCCATCAAGATGGAGTTTCTTCATGCGCTTTACACCAATATGACCTAAACGGCAGTGCCACAAATAAGTTGCACTATCATTATTAACTTTGCATCTTTTGGCATCAATATTATGAATATGTGTATCACTACGATCGGGATTCAACAAACTATTTTTATTGGGTGTATGACCATCGAAGGTCTTTATTCATGTAAACAGAACAACAATTATTCTCTAACTTACATGAATAACCGTATTGCAATAAACATGATCAAATCATATTTATGCTCAATGAAAACGCCAAATAACATTTATTTAGGTTCCACACTAATCCCGAAAGTATAGGGAGTGTGCGATGATGATCATATCAATCTTGGAACTATTTCCAACACTCATCGTCACTTCCCCTTCAACTAGTCTCTGTTCATTCTGCAACTCCCGTTTTGAGTTACTACTCTTAGCAACTATACCAGTATCAAATACCGAGGGTTTGCTATGAACACTAGTAAAATACACATCAATAATCTGTATATCAAATATACCTTTGTTCACTTTGCCATCCTTCTTATCCACCAAATATTCAGGGGTAGTTCCGCTTCTAGTGACCAGTTCCATTGCAGCAAAAGTACTTAGTCTCAGGCTTAGGTCCAGACTTGGGCTTCTTCACTCGAGCAGCAACTTGCTTGCCGTTCCTTTTGAAGTTCCCTTCTTCCTTTGCCCTTTTCCTTGAGACTAATAGTCTTGTTAACCATCAACACTTGATGTTTTTCTTGATTTCTACCTTCGCCGATTTAGCATCGCGAAGAGCTCGAGAATCTTTTCGTCATCCCTTGCATACTATAGTTCATCACGAAGTTCTACTAACTTAGTGATGGTGACTAGAGAATTCTGTCAATCACTATCTTATCGGAAGATTAACTCCCACTTGATTCAAGTGATTGAAGTACTCGGACAATCTGAGCACATGCTCACTAGTTGAGCGATTCTCCTCCATCTTTTAGCTATAGAACTTGTTGGAGACTTCATATCTCTCAACTCGGTATTTGCTTGAAATATTAACTTCAATTCTGGAACATCTCATATGGTCCATGACGTTCAAAACGTCTTTGAAGTCCCGATTCTAAGCTGTTAAGCATGGTGCACTAAACTATCAAGTAGTCATCATATTGAGCTGGCCAAACGCTCATAACGTCGATCGCTCCTGCAATAGGTCTGCACCTAGCGGTGCATTAAGGACATAATTCTTCTGCGCAGCAATGAGGATAAACCTCAGATCACGGATCCAATCCGCATCATTGCTACTAACATCTTTCAATACAATTTTCTCTAGGAACACATATGAAAACATAGGGAAGCAATAACGCGAGCTATTGATCTACAACATAATTTGCAAAATACTACCAGGACTAAGTTCATGATAAATTAAAGTTCAATTAATCATATTACTTAAGAACTCCCACTTAGAAAAATATCCCTCCAATTCTCTAAGTGATTGCGTGATCCATTTCAACTACACCATGACCGATCATCACGTGTGATGGAGTAGTTTCAATGGTGAACATCAATATGTTGATCATATCTACTATATGATTCACGCTCGACCTTTCGGTCTCCGTGTTCCGAGGTCATATCTTATATGCATAGCTCGTCAAGTATAACCTGAGTATTCGCGTGTGCAACTGTTTTGCACCGTTGTATTTGAACGTAGAGCCTATCACACCCGATCATCACGTGGTGTCTCAAAGACGAAGAACTTTCGCAACGGTGCATACTCGTGGAGAACACTTCTTGATAATTTAGTAAGGATCATCTTATAATGCTACCGTCAATCAAAGCAAAATAAGATGCATAAAGGATTAACATCACATGCAATCAATATAAGTGATATGATATGGCCATCATCATCTTGTGCTTGTGATCTCCATCTCAAGCACCGTCATGATCACCATCGTCACCGGCGCGACACCTTGATCTCCATCGTAGCATCGTTGTCGTCTCGCCAACTATTGCTTCTACGACTATCGCTACTCCTTAGTGATAAAGTAAAGCAATTACATGGCGTTTGCATCTCATACAATAAAGCGACAACCATATGGCTCTCGCCATTGCCGATAACTCGGTTACAAAACATGATCATCTCATACAATAAAATATAGCATCACGTCTTGACCATATCACATCACAACATGCCCTGCAAAAACAAGTTAGACGTCCTCTACTTTGTTGTTGCAAGTTTTACGTGGCTGCTACGGGCTGAGCAAGAACCGTTCTTACCTACGCATCAAAGCCACAACGATACTTCGTCAAATAGACTCCGTTTAACCTTCTCAAGGACGGGCGTAGCCACACTCAGTTCAACTAAAGTGAGAGAGACAGACACCCGCCGGTCACCTTTAAGCAACGAGTGCTCACAGCGGTGAAACCAGTCTCGCGAAGCGTCACGCGTAATGTCGGTCCGGGCCGCTTCATCTCACAATACCGCTGAACCAAAGTATGACATGCTGGTAGGTAGTATGACTTGTATCGCCCACAACTCACTTGTGTTCTACTCGTGCATATGACATCAACGCATAAAACCAGGCTCGGATGCCACTTTGTTGGGGAACGAGTAATTTCAAAAATTTTCCTACGATCACGCAAGACCATGGTGATGGCATAGCAACGAGGATAGAGTATCCGCCCACGCCTCGTGAGACCGAAAGCGAAGCGTTATAACAACGCGGTTGATGTAGTCGTATTTTTCCCGATCCAACCGATCCAAGTACGAACGCACGGCACCTCCGAGTTCGCACACGCTCAGCTCGATGACGTCCCTCGAACTCCGATCCAGCCGAGTGTTGAGGGAGAGTTTCGTCAAGACGACGGCGTGGTGACGATGATGATGTTCCACCGACGCAGGCTTCGCCTAAGCTCCGCCACGGTATGATCGAGGTGTAATCTGGTGGAAGGGGCACCGACACGGCTAAGGAACGATCTAATCGATCAACTTGTGTGTCATGGGTGCCCTTGCCCTCAGATATAAAGGAGGGAAGGGAGGGGCTGGCGGCCAGAGGGAGGCGCACCAGGGTGTCCTACTCCTACTAGGAGTAGGATTCCCCCAAATCCTAGTCCAACTAGGGTTTGACCAAGGGAGAGGGAGAGAGGCGCCACCCCTTCTCCTAATCCTAATAGGACTAGGGAAGGGGGAAGGCTGCGCCAGCTATAGGGCCCCTTTTCTCTTTCCCACTAAGGCCCATCAAGGCCCATTGACCCCGGAGGTTCCAGTAACCCGGTACTCGTAAAATTCCCAATTTCACCCGGAGTGATTCCGAGTCCAAACATAGGCTTCCAATATATCAATCTTTATGTCTCGACCATTTCGAGACTCCTCGTCATGTCCGTGATCTCATCCGGGACTCGAACAACCTTGGTACATCAACATCATAAAACTCATAGTAACTCGTCATCGAAACGTTAAGCGTGCGGACCCTACGGGTTCGAGAACTATGTAGACATGACCGAGACACCTCTCGGTCAATAACCAATAGCGGGACCTGGATGCCCATATTGGTTCCTACATATTCTACGAAGATCTTTATCGGTCGACCGCATAACAACATACGTTGTTCCCTTTGTCATCGGTGCGTTACTTGCCCGAGATTCGATCGTCGGTATCCAATACCTAGTTCAATCTCGCATCTTGCAAGTCTCTTTTCTCGTTCCGTAATACATCATCTCATAACTAACTCATTAGTTACAATGCTTGCAAGGCTTAGGTGATGAGCATTACCGAGAGGGCCAGAGATACCTCTCCGACAATCGGAGTGACAAATCCTAATCTCAAATATGCCAACCCAACATGTACCTTCGGAGACACCTGTAATGTACCTTTATAATCACCCGTTACGTTGTGACGTTTGGTAGCACCCAAAGTGTTCCTCGGCAAACGGAGTTGCATAATCTCATAGTCATAGGAACATGTATAAGTCATGAAGAAAAGCACTAGCAACAAACTATACGATCAGGTGCTATGCTAATGGAATGGGTCATGTCAATCAGATCATTCAACCAATGATGTGATCCCATTAATCAAATAACAACTCCTTGTTCATGGTTAGGAAACATAACCATCTTTGATTAACGAGCTAGTCAAGTAGAGGCATACTAGTGACACTCTGTAGGTTTATGTATTCACACATGTATTATGTTTCCGGTTAATACAATTCTAGCATGAATAATAAACATTTATCATGATATAAGGAAATAAATAATAACATTATTATTGCCTCTAGGGCATATTTCCTTCATCTCTTTCATAAAATGAGTAGTGCAAGTGTAGGCATATTTTGATGGCTCTCTCTTTAATAGAGAAGGGGGTGGAGGGGTATAAATAGCCTCCACACAAAATCTAACCGTTACACACATTTGACCCAACTCGGTCATACCGAATAGAAGAACTGGTGAGAGCGATTTAGTTCAAAATGTGAACGTTAGGAATCTCGATGGGACCGACATGATCAACTCGGTGGGACCGATGTGCTAGGGTTAGGGCAAAACCTCATCTCGGTGTGACCGATTGCATGAACTCGGTGAGATCGATTTCAACAATGAGCAAACAGAGAGTTGGTCAGGCAAACTTGGTGGGACTGATCGCTCATTTCAGTGAGACCGAAACGTTACGAAGGGAAACGGAGAGTTTGCATTGCGAACTCGGTGGGACCGATCGCTCATTTCGCTAAGACAGAAATGTTACGAAGGGAAACAGAGAGTATGCATTGCATTCTCGATGAGAACGAGATCCCTATCGGTGAGGCCGAATTGATTAGGGTTTCTGGCAGTGGATATGTCAAAGGAACTCGATGGCGCCGGATAGATCAAATCGGTGGGGCCGAGTTTGACTTTAGGTTTTGGACATATTTGGAAATGAGAAAGTGGTTGAGGGCTTTGGAGCATATCACTAAGCATTTTGAGCAAGTAGACCGTTAAGCAACACCTCATCCCCTTTTAATAGTATTGGCTTTTCCTATGGACTCAATGTGATCTTGGATCATTGAAATAGAAATGAAGAGTCTTGAGCTTTTGCCAATCTTTGTTCTTAGCATTTTGAAGGGTCCACATCTCTAGTCCATGCCATGCCAATCATTGAACTTTCTAAAATATTTAACTTGAATGGATATTAGTTCAATGAGCTATATGCTGTTATAAATTACCAAAACCACCCGGGGATTAGTTGCACTTTCAGGATCCTAGCTGTCGGGCGCCACAAGGGTCAGCTGAGGGAATTTCTTTTGAAAGCAGTTCAGTTTGTGAATTCGTTTGGTCCACACGTCAATTTTGTGTTTTTTGCCGGGACGGAACGAATTTGTTCGCAGGCACATCGATCAGTCACCGGGTGCTCAGGGAAAATGAACTATCGACCGGCGGCTTCGTCCTCGGCTGTAGTTGTCAGCTTGTGAAAAACGTGTGTGCTTGTCGTCTTCCTCATACCGAAATGGCCTTTGGTTAGCGCATCTTCAACGTCGACTCTAGAATCCTCTGCATCCGTCCAGGCCGTGGAAGTCATCCAATTGTGTCTGTATCGGTCCGCGGCGCGGATCAGATGCGTTTTCACCCGCAAACCAAAGACAAACATATAGGGTTTTGTGGAAGTCCGGACCGCTCTCAAGCCCGCTTCTGACCGTATTGGCCCACCCAAACCCTCCACCCTCCCATCTGCGCTTTTCATCCCATGCCCCGCGCTGCTTGCCGCGCAGGATTAATGCCGGCCCAGAGCATGCAGCGGCCGACATCGATGTCACGATTTGACCGTACAGGCAGGCGGCGCACACGGACGCGACCTCTCACACGTCGCCCCCACTTCAATGCGGACGACGCGTCCCGAGAAACCAACTCCAGCCGCTGCGCCACATTGAAGCGGGTTGAGTGCCCCTCCGCATGGTCTGGCCGCGGCTATTTAAGCCGCGCTCCAGCGCTGTCCAGATCCCCCCTCCCCCCTCCCCCGCCCAAGCACCGCTTCATCCTCCTCCCCCTCGCTGAGCCCTTCCTCCTATTCGAGCCCAGTGGCGATGCCGAAGTCCTAGTTCTCTGCGCAGGCAGGTGGCACCGGTGGAAGTTCGTCGTCAGGAGGATCGTGGCGTCGCCGCCCTTGCTCACCGGGACCATCTGTATCCACGGTGGCGGGCTCCTCCGGCAAGGAGATATTCATCGGCTTCGACGACGAGTAGGACTAGCAGCAGCAGTGGCCCCGTCTCCTCTCAGAGGCAGCTCTAACGCACGAAGAATTAGTCCGTCAGATGGACCGGGCGCCGCCGGCACCGGCGCGCGTGAAGGAGGAGCCATCGTCACCGTCGCGGGTTCGCGTTAAGCGGGAGCTAGCATCCCCACTCCGGCAGGTGAAGGACGAGCCGGCGTCCCCGCCGCGCAACCGTGGCCTCCACAATGGCGACTGCGTGAAGCAGGAGCCGGGCCCCCCTCCCCGCGTAACAATGAGGATGTCGCTTGATTTCTCTATAACAGGTGGCCATTTGATCATCTTTTGTTTTGTTTGATCACGCATTTGTAAGGCTAAACTTGCAACCTCATATGTTCGCATGATTTTGGATGTGATGAACTAGTATGACGATGAGGTCGTGATGTATTTATAAATTTCGTGTGTTCATGTGGAAGCACTTGTCAATATCTGCCCACTGAATTTTTTGCGGTACCGTGAGCCCTCTGGCACGGAATAGATCCCGTAAACCCATATGCTAGAGATGCTCTAAGCCCCCCCTTTCTCCCCCAAACCGGACAAATAGGGATTTTTCTGGTTAAGGATTGAATGGCTACCTCCCACATCATGTCCGTGGACCATCTCTGGATAAGGAAATGGACATTTGCGGTGTCCGTTTAGAGGCTAGCGTCGAAGATACCCTTACTCTTTAAAAAGAAAGAAAAATATATGACGAAAATGTTGCACAAACTTGCTCACTCACTACTAGGAAAAACTATTAATATAATCGGGTAATTTTTGCATGTATTGCATATTATTTCTGTGTATACATTTACACTCATCCAACAGACAAAAATACCTAAAATTACAACTAATAAAGTAAGCTAAAAAAAGGAGAAAAGGGGGAAAAGAGAGAGGGGAGGGCTGGGCGGTACAGCTGATGGGTTTCAACCTAGTAGCAAATCTGACTTACCCGAAAATGTGGCCAGTAAAAAAAAGCCCAAACCAGATCGCAATACAGCCCATGGAAAAAAACAGCACAGATTTCAAAGCCGAAATCAATGACCAAAATATCGATTGACCTAAGAAATGGCAAAATTTGTTGCTAATGTTTTTTTTAGTGAACTAGGGAATTGAAAGGTGTTGACATGTGACGGCTCTGATCGATCGTCTTGAACACAGGGCACGCATGTCTAGTCCGCAGTACATAGCATTGACGCGAAATGCTCCGTTATTTTCAGTGTGAACTGTGGAGTATGAACAGGGGGGCCGTTCCTACGATGAAATGCATGCATGTTGGCTGGATACGTGAAAGAGCTAATCAAGAGGAACCTGCAGATGGAAACTGACAGGAACTGGACAGGCAAGGTGTGAACTCCTCTATTTTTGCAGCTATGCTTGTCTTCCATCAGCCCAATCTTTGGCAGCCTTGAGCTATACTGCATAGGAGCACCACCGTGCACAGTGCATGACAGCCGTGATTTTGCCTTGAGAAGCCACTAATTGATCTCCGAGCGTCCAGTTTTAGCTAACCCACCCGAAATATCTCCTTGCGTCAGACGCCATTGTGTCAAGTACCAACACCCTCAGTGCTATCCGCGGGCCGATGCATCATTTCGTTGACCCCGATTGGGAACCTCAGCACTGTGGCTAGCCAGGACGCACGGACAGTATGCATGCCGCCCTGGTCTGCGCGGCGGCAACCACGACAGCAATTTATCATGTCGATGCAAAGGGAGTACTACATTTCTCTCTCACCACGGTATCCGAAAATGACTCCTGGTCTGGTCTGTCCACATAACCTGGACCCTATCATTGAGGAGCTAATAGCATCTGCAGTACTTGACGTGAAAAAAAAAACCTGACGTGCATGCGACCGTTTCGTACATACACTTTCAAACTATAGCAGACCGTATTCACAGTAGCACCGCCTACTCCTACCGTTGCACAGTAGCACTGCGTGGTGGGTGAGCTGTGAGCAGTAGAAGCGGAAATCGAGGTGGTTGCATTGCAGGAGGAATTGGGTTCCAGTTCGCCGCGAGCTGGCTGGCCGAGGACGCCAACGCCAGCGCCAGCGGTGGTCCGTCCGTCCGCGCTTGTCTCGTGTCGTCGTCGTCGTCGTCGCACGCCGTGCATGCTCCCCGATTTCCCGGTTGTCGTGCTGAGGGGACATGGGATCCGACGGGTCAGCATGGACGTGACCGGCAGCTGTTCCGGACCACGTAGGCAAGGCGACCGCAGTGCCGGGACCGAGCTGGAATGTCCAGCTGTGTGCCTAAGGCCTGTTTGTTTCAGCATCGCTTGTGATTTTAATCACATGTGGATTCGCTTCATCGGCGAATCTGCTTCTGAGAATCAGCTTCATCATTAAAGTATATTTTGAGGTGCTTCGGGTAATTGCACTAAAAATGATCCAAATCTAGATTCGGCTTCACTGGCAAAGCTAATTTCAAATAACTATTTGTTTCCGATTTCAGATTCGGTTTCACTGACAAAGCTAAATCTTCTTCCAGAATACGAAACAAACAGGGCCTAAGCCCTGCACAGAAGCACATCGAGAGCAGACGAGAACCAAACCAATCGAGAAGGAAAAAAAGAAACTAGACCGGATTACGGGAGCGATGCCAGCGTGCATGGTGCATGGAGTCAGGACTCGCCCACTATCGCAATCCTGCCCGGAACTGCCCGGCCAATCAGCCAGCCCCCAGCAGTGGCAGTTTCGCAAATACCACGTGACGGCATGGGCGTTCACGGAGTCATACAGTACATGGTTGCGGCACCACATATCCTGGTATCCATTATCGAGAGATCGACCTTTGCATGCTGCCCAGCCGACGATCAAGTCGGAATCAAAAGGACGGGCCATCGATCGGTCGGGCAGCCGGGTCAGAGATTTCAATACGAGCCCACCCACGCACGCACCATCACTACCTCGCCACCCCAGCCCGACGCCGCCTCTATCAAGCTTAACCTCCACTTGATTCCCTGTCCTGGATCACGCCACTAAGCCCCATCATCAACCACTCGCACATTTCCCTTGCAAACATCGCACACTGTGTATATAGTACCCATCACGATCCGTTTACTGCTTTGCAAGAGATACCGATGTATACCGCGCTTGAATTACACCCGCCCACAGACACGGTCGGCGTCCGTATAACTGTCGGCCACCACGGCTCAGGGCAGCTATAGCATATAGCTAGCCAGGGGTTAGGGCGCTCGCCCGCCCTGCACTGCACAGCGACGACGAAGTAATCACGATGGATGTGCACCGCACGTACCACGCCGCCGCAATCCCTTTCCCTGTCGCCGTGCTAACCGATAAGGACTCCCGATCCAACCCAAATGAATAGGCAGTGAAAAGATCTGTCGATGAGCGTGAGAGAATGTTCCAATCTGCCTATCGGTTCCTGCTGGTTATGAATCCTCATCCATGCACGGTCCAGTAAAAAGGATGACCATGCGGGAACGGTGGCGCATTCCCGCGTGCGTACCGGCTGCATGACAACAACCTGCCGGGCTGTGGTGATAGACCGGCCGGAGCAGCTAGCTACCGCCTCCAGGAAAGGGTGCCCGCATTTGTGCACGTACCGCTGGGTACTACTCGTCTGTTCTCCGCTTGTTACCATCAGCAAAGCATCACAGAGTCTGTTTTTTTTTTTTTTTTGAAGAAAGGCCATCATCACTAGCTTTATTGCAAATTAAACTAGTAATACATCATCCACAAGTCTCGAGACAAGACAACCCGGGGGTTCGTCCGTCCAACTACTAGAAATCTTATTATAGAAACTATGTTTAGCTAGAACATGCGCTGCATCATTACAAGAACGAAAACAATGACTAAAACTGACCTTCCCAATAGACGTAGCCATATCCACATACTCCGCAAAAATCGCTGCTGCAGCGTCCCACCATCTTGTTTGACCGTTGCAATAATTAATCACAGTTAAAGAATCGGACTCCGCTTCAACTCGAGAAAACACCAAGGCATTAGCAAATACTAGTCCATCACGCATTGTCATTGCTTCTGAAGTTACTACATCTGCTGCAAAAGGAATCTGCACTGGGCTGCAACAAAATTTCCTTTACAATCTCTAATAACAGCTGACGTAGCTCCAGTTCCCTCTTCCAGGTGAAAAGAAGCATCCACATTTACTTTCACAAACTTGGGATCTGGTTTTCTCCATGTGTGCTCCTGTGCCTCACGTATTTTCTTATTCATCTGGTGGTAGTTGTTCGAAATTGCTAAGACAGATAGTGGCCATCTCCTAGGCGGAGGTGGTGATCCACCGTGAGTGAGCTCTCGCCGAACCCACCACAAGTACCAGGATCCAACAGCTAGGACCTGTTTAACATCAAGGCAAGGTTTCAGAGGCTGCGACCTGGCCTCCGCCAACAGAAGATATTCTAAGATGATCGAGCCCGAACGGTCAATTTTCTTTACTTCTTCAATAATATGAAGAATTCCCAATCTATGCCATAAACCTTGAGCATGTGTACAGTCAAACAGTAGATGGCGCACATCTTCAGCAGCCTGATGACAGATCGGACAAGAGCTATTCGAGCCTACATGTCTGTTTGTGAGAATTGATTTCAAGGGGATAATTCCATGAAGGGTCCGCCAGCAGAAAATCTGTATCTTACATGGAACCTGCAATTTCCAAACTTCACTCCATATTTCTGGTGCATTCGAACCAGAAGGACGTGCCAATAGATTTGCCTGTGCACGGTAAGTTTGAATCCATTGAATGCGATATGCCGACCGGACTGAGAACATCCCTCTCCGGTCTGGGTTCCAGGCAATAAAATCCTCAAATGCCCCATGGTTCAAAGGGATTTGCATAATCCTTCTAACGTCAACAGGATTAAATATAGACCGAATTAGAGGTTCATCCCATACTCCAGTATATGGATCGATGAGATCGCTCACTGTCGTGAGGATGGACTGTCCTCTACTGGAGATTACCATCCTATTAGGGCTTGAAGATACCCAAGGATCACTCCAAATTTTCACATTCTCACCAGTTCCAATACGCCAGATATATCTCAATTTAAATGTTTCCAATCCCTTTATTATGCTCTGCCAGGTGAAAGATGCCCCACTTTTCAAAGTTGCTTGAAGTAAACTTCCATTAGGGAAGTATTTTGCTTTCAACACTCGGGCACATAGGGATTCTGGGTTGGTAATGAGACGCAAACATTGTTTCGAGAGCATAGCCAAATTGAAAGAATAGAGGTCTCTAAAACCCATCCCTCCATTTTTCAGGTAGCATAGTTTCCACCAAATGTACCAATGCATTCTTTTATGATCCTCGTCATCGCCCCACCAGAATTGGGCTATCAAGTCTGTGATCTCCTTGCAGATGCCCTTTGGTAAACTGAATACTGACATGGCAAAAACAGGGATTGCTTGGGCGACAGATTTAATAAGTATTTCCTTGCCACCAGTAGATAGTTGTTTCTCCATCCATCCTTTCAACCTTTCTTTAATTCTTTCACAAAAGTGTCTAAAACAGTCACTCCTATCTGCTCCCATCATTGCAGGCAGGCCAAGATATTTATCAGACAGAGCTTCAGTGTCGATATTCAACTGTTGGCAGATCATAGAGTCTGGTTTAATTTAAAGAGGGTCATGGTCGAGCTAGCCTCCTCGGGACGAAATTACAAATCCGTTGTGCATGCATGCACGTGAACCGGGAGTTGGCAAAATGTCATGGACTTTGTCAGAGCTTACGTACTACTCGTCTTTGTCGAGGGAGTGCTCTGCTGCGCACCACAGTAGGACTGCATTGTTGTGGTTGAAATTGAAACAGGCGGGTGTGAGAATCCCGGGGACGGGGAGGGTGTAGGACAGTCGGTGGTTCCGTTTCATTTGGGTTCCAGTTCACAACGAGCTGGCCGGCCGCGGTGGTCTCGTCTAATCGTCTTTGAATACGTACTTTTCTTGCTCCTTTCACATTCACCGTCCGCTGTGAGGGTACACGAAACACTCGACAGAAGAACCGGCGCCGAACAATCGGGGCTGAGCTGTGTGCCAGGAAAACTCGACGGAAGACACGGCCTCCACCTACAAGTAGCTGCACGTACTAGTACTCCATGAAAAAGATAACCAAAACCAGTTAAGTAGACCGGGTTACGCGAATCACTCTGCCACGTAGCAGTGGCAGTTCCGCGAATACCCGGCGACGGCATGGGCGATACCACCACACCTGGACTACACGAGCTGAGCTTTCATGCCTTCACCCGCCATGCGGACGCGGAGACGGCAGGGCCGGTCCCCGCGGAGATGATAGAAAGAGACGAGTTTGTAGAGCCTAGAGCCCCGATTATTGTTGAGTCAAAGTCAAGTGCCAGCGATTGATTCCCAATACCAATACGGAAATGCCTCACATACGATGAAAGCTGGTCCGATTTGGCAATCCACCGTGAACCCACCTTGAGCCAGCATTGATCAACCGAAATTGCTTTGCGTACTACTAACTTCATCGTATTTGCATAGGGCATGATGATCCTATGTCTGTTTCTAAAGTAATGATTTGATCCAAGGATGACTGGCTAATGTCGTACAACATCGGATGAAAAGTTGTCGTACGTGTTGCACTGCTCTTGATCAACTGTGGCCATACTACTTCGTACGGAATTCGTACATATTCTGTCGTGTAGCAATGCTCTTCCCAATACGGGTAGCACAGCAGGTGAAAATGGACAAAATTGGCCCTTATCTAAAACTTCAACACAAAATGGCCCAATCTGAAAATATTTCACGAAATGGCCTCTTTTACATGACGCCCGGGGCTAGGGCGCCATGCTAGAGAGCATGATGGGCGTCATGCTATTTAGCATGACGCCCTAGGCCGGCGCGTCATGCTACATGTCGCTACCATGACGCCCTAACCCGGGGCGTCATGCTCTCTAGCATGGCGCCCTAGCTGCGGGCATCATGCAAAAGAGGGTCATTTCATGAAATATTTTCAGATTAGAGTCATTTTGTGTTGAAGTTTCAGATGAAGGCCAATTTTGTTCATTTCCACGCACAGCAGCGCCACCCCAACCAAATGCCGTCTTTAACCTTGCCTTAACCTCAACTTACCTTAACCTCAACTTAATACCACGTCCAGGTTCACCATTAACTAGCGCTTTTCCCCCATGGCCAGCCAAGCCGACCTGTTCCTTGCAGCTCCCCGTTATTACTAGGCGCAGCATTCCCTACACGAAACCGAAAAAGAAAACAAAAGAAAAAGAGCAGCAGCAGCAGTATAAATTGTGCAGGAAATACGATCGTGATGAAAATCCAGTTCAGGGAGAATGCTTTGGTGCTTTAAGGCACCTACCTTTGTGTCTATGACATGTGGGCCCAACAAATGGCTGGCCCACATGTCAATGACCCAAAGGTAGGTGCCTTTAAGGTACCGAAGCTGTGTCCCCAGTTCAGATAAACCCAGAATTTCCAACGGGCCGGTGCGTGCACGTCAAGTAGTTTGCTTTAACTACGTAGGAGTAGTACTTTTTATACTAAAGGAATGGCTGACAAGTGACAAGGACTCGCCTGTCTACCGCCGATCGCTCGATCCGCACCACTGTCGTATCAGGCTATCACTTTTAACTTGCTGCCGTCTCGTTTACTGATCTGGCCGGCCGCCTCTGTCTATCTATACGCACGATGCGTTTTCTACAAGAATATATTCAGTTCGTTAGACGATCCAAACTGTTTTTCCTTTTCCTTGTAGTCGTAGTTGCCGATCCAGACTGTTGATATCGACGAACGGAGAGAGGATTTTATTCCGACAAAACTCGACGCCGAACCTGTTCCGTCCCGGATAGCATAGCATAGGATCCAGGCCCGACGAGGTCTCAAAGACGTACGGCCTTCTTCCTACCACTGCGCTTGCTTATCCGGACCCCGGGACGGGCCGGAACGAATTTGATTTGTTCGCCCTTCGCCGGGCACATCGATCAGTCACCGGCCGTGTGCATGGCGAGATAATAAGCCCGGCCCCGGGAATCGTCCTCGGCTGCCGCTGTCAGCTCATCCGTGGAATATATGGCTTTGCCAAGTTGCGCCGGCGAGCGCACGGTCACGAGACGTCGACCGGTCCGCCCCGGCCACCATCCACCCCCACCCCCGGTGGCGCGCGGGCGGGCGGCAGCAGTGCTTCGCGCTGTACGCGAGGCGACGGGAGCCGGCCATGTCGCGCACGAGAGGATTAGACCCGAAAAGCTGAGAAAAGGTCTCTCCTTGTCGTCTTCGTAGTACCGAAATGGCCTTTGCTTAGCCCGCATTCCCTCGCCGCGCTTCTCCTCCTCTCCCAAGCTACCGCCACAAATACCAGGGGCAAATGGAGAAAGCAGCCGAACCTTTTTTTAAAGTGCAACAAATGCAACTGAATTTACGCGTGGGCGTAGCAAAATATACACTCCATTTAGCTAGGCATCGATCTGGTCATTCGGCACGGCATTTCGTCAAAGACTATCCCTTTTTTTTTCGAAACGGAAAAGACTATCCCATTCAAGGCACAGTGCAAGACAGTAAGGTCTGTGGGTCCCACCCGTCAGCCATACAGGGGGACAATGGCGTCCAGTCCAGATTTCAGACAGACAGCCCTTCCATGGATCAGATCAAAATAATACGCAATGCAATGTGCCTACGCGTCTTTCTTGTACATGTGTGCACTAGAACGTGCAGCAGTAGCTACAGCTATGCAGAGTTTGTTCAGCCTTCCCCCAACTACACTAGATTAGCATTAGTCAAACCAAATCTCCCTCCGGTGGATTTGTTTACACGTAACTCTACACTCGGGTTATTTTCTCATGCCGCGCGTCTGGTTCGGTCTCATCCATCTCCCCGGCCGGACGGCGAGAGCTGAGCGGCGGCTACTCGGCAATGGCGCCGAGATCCGGCACGAAGTCGCGCCCCAGGCTGGGGGCCCTCCGCGACCGCCGGCGGGACCCACCCTTCACGCCGCTCCTCGCCGCGGGGGCGCCGCTGGCCGAGTCGGGGAACACGAGCGGGCCGTCGTGGTCGCCCGCAAGCGCGGCGCTGGCGCGGATCGCGAGCGCGGCCATCTCCTCCGCCAGCAGGGCCCGCCGCCGCATCGCCGCGGGCAGCACGAAGTAGAGCTGCCCGGGCTGCAGCTCCTCGTCGGGCGCCACCGCGGCCACCGCGCCGCCGAGCTCGAGCCCGTCGGCGCTGCACAGGAAGCACGCGCCCGCGGGAGCCGCCGCCGCCGCCGCCGCCGCCGCGGCCTTCATGGCCTGCGACGCCCGGGTGCCGCCGGGGAACCGCTGCAGCTGGCCGTCCGCGAGGACCACCCTTGCCGCGGTCGCCTCGCCCACCGCGGAGGCCCCCGTCACCGCCGCCACGGCCGTCGCCTCGCACGAGTTGCACGCGCCCATGGTAAAGATATTATAGTGAAAATCGCCGCCGAAGGTTATTAATCCGAGCCGAGGTGAAGGGAGGAGCTCGGGCTGCGGGCGCACGGCGGTGGTTGTGTGGGGAGGAGTGAGCCGTGAGCGTATATATAGGGGGCGACGACCCGCCGGGAGGAGGAGGAGGATGCCAACCTGGAGGTTGTTGGGGACAGCTTGCATGCGGGGCGCGCGCGTAAATGCGTGCACTGTGCGGACGTGTAGCTAGGGACGTCCCGTCTGGTAGAGTACGTGTACACCACCTAGGCTATAGCCTACTGGAACGTACTACTAGCGTCGCGTTGTGCGGAGCTGTGCTGCATGCATGGCACATTGGCAGTGCGGCGGCCCACGGTTCAGTGGCTCCTGACGTGTCCATGCGTCCTTCCCCACGGCGAAATCGTTTCTCCCTGTGTCACTGACTGTGTGCGTGGGAAACAGAGGGAGTGAACGCGCCAGGAGCAGAGTGCTGCTCCCACGAGCTGAATGCTTCAGCGAGTGAGTGGGATCACATCACTGCATGTCAAGTCCCAAGCACGAGCTGAAGCGCTACTACTGCATTATGTCGTGTGATGCTTCTTTTTTGCCGGCGAAATCATTCGCTCATGTGTGCTGAGAATCATCACTGGGCAAAACAAGGTGTTTAGTTTTTTGATCTAGGAGTATTAGATTAGAGCTTTTGGAAGCCGAGGAAACGGGGAGGAAGAAGAAGCAAACGGGCAAAAGGAGATGGCTGATGATTGCAGTGGGGGAGGGGCCGCTTGCATGCAGGATCACAGAATCGGCGGAGGATCCGCCAAAGTTGGCAGCTTCGCGCCATTTTCTCCGCCATGTTGGATAGGGATTTTGCTGGATCTCCTGCGCAAAATACCAACATCACGCACATCATGAGGCGCCAATGCATGAATAGGTAGACAGTAGTACTAGTACCTCGGTTTTTAAATATATTTCGTTTTAAAGTATTATTTTTTAAAGTCCATCTTTGTGAGGTTTAACCAAATTTATTGGAAAACACTACGAGTATGCACTATATATAATATCAAATTAATATCACGAGAAGAACCCCTAAAAAATCATGAGTATCTTATATTTTATTTATGTGAGAAAATGATATATTTTTATATTCTTGACAGTGAAATTAAATGAAGTTTAGGGTTCGGTACAAAATCTACACCCTACATACTTCTACAGCCGAGGGGGGAATTAAGTACCAGAATCTCCCTCCCTCTATATATAGCACATCCTTTTGAATGGAAAGAGGTAAACGGTTCCCGCAAGAAAAAATGGAAAGAGAGAAATGATTGATCTGCAAATCGTTTCTCTTTTTTCTTTTCCAGCATCAGTGATTATGGTCAAATATTTCTAAACTTAGGCATAGGATTCCTTGCAGCCATGCGCGTACACACGCCAGTGCTCTACAGATCATGAACGGGCCTGGCTGTACAATTGTCAGATTTATACACCCACATACATACTCAGTCCCGGCCCCACGCCCTGCCCTGCAATCGCTCTGAGATCTCTCGCTCCCACGCTTTCATGGCCTGTATGTACAGTGCGGCAAAGCTTAGCTGGGCGCCCAGTCCTGCCATGCCCCATAAACCATCGGCCATACACCATGCGTGGACTCCGGAGCCAGCCAAGAGGAAACAGGCCGATGAGATCGAGATCGAGAAAAAAGAGCGCCAAAACTCTCGAAAACATGCTACACTGTCCATGCTAGACGTACGTACAACCAGAGAACAGAGAAGAAGCCCATGCTCTGGCTATCATTGGCACTGCACAGCGCACAGTTTGATTTGTTGCGTCCGTGCGTGCGGATCCCGCAGCATTTCCTCCTCCTCCTCCGACACTCTCCAATCATCCGTGCCCCCGAGCGATGCACGCACCTAGCCGGAGTCCCGGAGCCCCGGCCCGCCTAGCCGATGGCGTGCGTCTAGGCCCTACGCGCCCCGCGTATGGACGCTACGTGGACGCGCCCGTTGAACTGGTGAGCTGAATCTCTTGAATGAAACATCGCGTCCTACAGCTCATAGCAGCACCCGGTACATGAACCATCGTACGTCGATCGCCATCTTCTTCAGTCCTTCACCCGTTACGGTGTATTTAAACTGGACAGTCTGTTACAGTGCAGTATCTTCTCTTTATCTCTTCTGACAACTGGGTTAGTTAGTGTGTGCAATCAACCAATTTTTTTTAATCTCAGTACCGGATTGCTCGCGTGATGCACTTACACTAACTGTCCTGAATTTCCTATGCAAAAGATTCCACGTGCAACAAACGCAGCTCCCGAATAACCTCTGCTCCCGTCTCGTCAGTGCTCTGAACCAAGCTACCGAACACATTTCTCTGCACCGCAGCGCCAGGCTTGCGGTCAAACGGCTTGGATTATCTTAGTGCTGTCGCTCCAACACAACGGCGACATGTACCTTTGTTTAAAAACCTTGATCAAGCCCATCATCATGCAGTGCACGCGACCGGAGAAGCGTAGACGCGCGGGGGAGAAAAGGTTCCCCATGTTGGGCGACGGGTGATCACGCCGAATCTACGGCCAGCTCGCCTGTTCTCTCCGGCGGTACCGTGGTGCCGACACCGGAGGGACACCCGAATTCTCGGTCATGTGGCGGATCCAACTTGCCTCCGCGACGAGAATCCGTCAGGGCACGTACCTACGCTTGCCAATGGCTCATGGCTGGCTGGCTGGCTGGCTACCTTGCTGATTCTGATATATGAAATGAAACCTGTCGCTGTCTGTCAGGTATCAACGCGAGGAGGACGTGAACAAGGAAATGATGCGGGTGGAAACGGTTGGCTCTCACGGCGGAGGCGTGCAGGTGAGGTGCAGGATTTAACAAAGATCGGACTGGCTATTCTCATCTTATCTTACGCCAAGCGCCCAAGCCGCTGTCATGTGGAATCGTTTTCGTTGCGCTGTGGTTAACGATGATGATTGATGAGTTTTCTCTTTCCTTGTCCGTTGATCTCTCGGGTCGTTGTTGCTGTGGCCGTGGGGCGCAGCTGCACGAGCCCGCAATGCTGCAGATGGCTACCCTGCAAGTTGCACCGCCCGTTCGCAATCCCGTGTCGACAGTTTGTCGAGGAAGATGATGCAATCTCAAACTGGGAGACCATAATTTGCTACGCAGTTCTCAGACCGTTTCGGCTCAGGCCCGTCTCTTGGGGAAATAGTACCATTCGTGCCATGTTCAGCTCCGCAACTTGGACTGGTGAGCATCCGTGGCCATCCAATCCATCGTCATGTTGGGAGGAAAAGTCTTGACGTCTAGTAGTAGATCGCATATCGGCATATGGATCATGGTTCCATATGCGACAGACTTTTGATTTGAGAGGTAATATGTGACACATTGTTCTATCTGATCTTACTCTTGTACAGTTTTGCATGGCCTGGCCTGGCCTCGTCAGAGTTGTTTCCGGCTCAACGTTAGCATCACTAAGGGCATATCTCCTCTTTTTTTGTGTGAGGGCGCTTAAGGGCATCTGTCGTGGAATTGTCACGGCAGATATCCTCGTGAAAGGACTTAGTCGCAGGGTCATCGTACGGGTTAACTTAGAGGGGTTAAAGCGGACACAAAGACACGGGAGTTATACTAGTTCGGCTCCTTCGATGAAGGAAAGGCCTACGTCTAGTTGTGATGGGATTGATATAGTTTCGACGACTTGGAAGCAATAGCTTCGCCTAAGCCTCGAATTGTCTGTTTTTAATCCGCCACGGGTCGCCCCTTATATACACGGGTTAACCCGGCGGTCTCTGAGTCCCGATCCGCTCATACAAGTGTCCGCTCGGTCTCTTCTCTCTTATCTTACAAAGACAAGTTACAACACTAAGGCGGTTTACATAAACGAACCTTAATTCGCCTCGGGCTCGGGCCTCCTCCGTGGGCCCGGATCATGGATTTAGGGTAACCCGGCCTCCAGGCGGTTCACACTCGAGTTGTATCCCCAACATTAGGCCCCAGATTGACTTGAACGGTTCATGTTAATCTTCAACATCTTCGAAACTCTTGATCTCCTTTCATATTTTGTAAACCGCCATCTGCTTGAACCGCCGTGATGTCATCCTCCGATCCCGTGTCGTAGGCGCCTTGACGTCATCTTTAATAAAGAAATCCAAACAAGAAGATTCCTTCATTTAATGCTATCCCGAAATCGAGGCGACCGCTGCACCGTCCGCCGCTTTTGACTCCTCGATTCTCGCTCGTTGATTGCTCCGGTTCCTTATAAATAGACCGCCGGCCCTTTCTCTTCTTCTTCTTCCGCTCTTCTCCTTCCTCGCGACGCTCCAGCCACAAGCTCCGCCGTCGCCTCCGACCTTCAACGCGCGTTAACGCCGGGCATTGCATCAACTTTGACCGTATCGAGTTTTGGCGCTCCTCCACGGTTTTGCTCATCGTAAGATCCTTTCAAGCCCTAGATCCCATCTCAAGACCCTGTTCATCTCGTAGTTCATAGGTGTTCATATCAGTTCTTCATACCTGCTCCGCCATGGCAGACGACTCAGCCGCACCGTACATCCTGTGCGGTGGCTGCCCGCCGTCCATTTAACTCTTTATGCACCTTTCCTTTTGTTCAGATCCTCTAGTTCGAATACCCGAACCTCCCGCTCTTTATGAGGTTTGCATAGGTCGAGAGGTTTTCTTCTTTGGAACTTGGTAGATCTAGATTACTTCCATTCGCATGTGAAAACTGTTTCATCCACACTTAGTAGATTTTTCAGCTCTGTCTCATTTGGCGGTTTGACTTTTGATAGCTAATCCGCTACTCCATTAGTCCTCGCTAAACCGAATTGGAAGCCGGCTGCTGAATCGCCGTTCAACAATGTATAATATGCTGAACCGTTTTAACGGTGAACCGTTTCTCCCTTTCTTTCGCAGCTTAGTCTTCCGGAATGGCTCCTCAATTCTCAGCTTGCAATTGGGTTCGGTCCAAAATCACTGAAACGCAACTCAACGGCTATGTCACCACTGGCGCCTTGGCTCCAAAAAATGTCCTCCACTGGCGTGTTCCGGATGGCGAGTTCCCTCCCGAGCCGCAAGAGGGAGAAGTAATTGTGTTTATGCAGCACTTAGACCGGGATTCGCCCGCCCGGTTCAAAATTCTTCCGGACGCCCTTGCAAGTTTTAAACTCCATCCGCAGGATATTGGCCCGAACTCGTGTCAAACATATGCAACTTTCAAGTCTTCGTGAAGTCTATCTTCAAGAAGAACCATCTGTGGAGCTGTTCCGGATTTTTCCACTTGAACCGTCGTGCAGAATTTTTCGATGGTCCCAACACGAGCTGGGCGGCGTTTCAATCCGAAGAGGAAGGAAGTGGATTTTCCTCACGCCAAACACCACAGCCATCCAAAGGATTGGAACCAAACCTGGTTCTACCGCGGACCACTGCTCCTCGCCAACGAGAGCCCTTGCGGGTTATCGTCCTCACTGCTCAAAGAACAAAGCATCCGCTGCCTTTTACGCTTAACCGCCATGAACGGAAGAACTTCGCGCCTCAAATAATCAAGCTCCGGGCTCTAATGGCCAATGGCTTAACCGGCGTGGACCTTGTGCGGTGTTGGGTTTCTTGGGGCGTCTTGCCACTAAGCCGCCGGCCCGGATTGATGCACGAGTACACCGGCAGCCTCAAAGACCCTCAAAGACGTCACGAGCTACC
Organism: Aegilops longissima; assembly: GCA_021605205.1. NCBI lineage: Eukaryota > Viridiplantae > Streptophyta > Magnoliopsida > Poales > Poaceae > Aegilops > Aegilops longissima. The sequence goes on from CM038680.1 coordinate 595,771,336, forward strand.
CATAACCGAACTTGAGGTCACGGAGATCGTAAAGAAGATGCTTGATGAACCGATCTCCGCTCGCAGCCTAATCGGGTTGGCTCCATTCGTGTTGCCAACAAACCGCCGCGGTAAAGCTCTACTCACCGCTTTTGGGCCCTTAATACTTTGTTGATATACATTAATCCTTGTTACTTCTCGGTGACAGCTCTTACGAAACGTACCAAACCGGTTGGGCGCCGTGTGAAGTCCAAGGCTACCAAGAAAGGGCAAGAAGAAAACCGCCGAGTCCTCCGATCCGCGGAGGACGAAGAATCGGTTGAGGTAAAACTTGACATTCTTACGAGGAGCCGCCGTAAACCGCTTTCCGCTTTGTGTTTCTTCTTGCTTATGATTTGTCCCTTTGTATTCCTTTTATCGACAATTTTACCTCCTGTGATGATCTTGAAGCTACCATGCCGACCTCGTTGAGGTAATCTTTCTTTCTTCGAATCCGACCTTGCGCCGGTTAAAAGAATTCGTCATACCGTCCGAAAAGTGAAAAATATCATTCCGTGCTTACTTGAATCCAAACCTTTCCTTAAAGACACAAAGAGGTGAAGAGCGCCAGACGACCCGACATAGTGGCCAACGGATTACCTCATCCGGTTTACGGACACACCAACCGAAGCGTCGCCCGAGGTGACTTGTTCTCTGAAAAGCGTTATCCCTTAAAGGGTTTCTTCCGATGTCCTCTCAATCCATCGACCAATTATCGGGCCTCCTCCAACTCGTCTGGCGGTTCATCAACCACGCAACGCCTCCGCTTAAAGTTGCTGCGCAGGTACGCAATCGCTGTCCCGTCAATTCGGTTTACAATTGCTTTGGCCAATTTGTCTTAATCCAATTCGAATATTGCAGCACCAAGGCTCACTTGAGTAAGAAAGCGAAAACCTTGACCCTCATGCGGATGTTGATCCGGAAAAGACCCCAGAACAAACCCACGAAAATCTCGAAGTCGCAAAAATAGCTCGGCGAGTTGTACAAAGACGACACTCGCTGATCCGCGGAAGCTGAACCGGAGGTCCAAGTGGAAACCTCGCAGCTGCTTCCACCGAACCCGCCCACGTAAGCGGGTCGTAATTGTTGAACCGCCGAGCCGAGTAAGAAGACATCAAGCCCAAAGAAGACCGCCGGGTCGCCAGCCCCGCCAAAAATGACGATGTTATTGTGACAGCGCGGCTACACCACTCCTAGCTAACTGGTCGCTTTAGCAAAGCACAGCGTCAAGGAAGGTTCCACTACTATGAGCAAAGATAAGGGAAGACTGATCGCCGGCTTATGACAACTTCTCGCCCAAGAACTTCACTCCGGCTTTCGAACCGCTCTACACAAGCCGTGACTTTGAAGCCGGTCCGTAAATCGCATGAAGGACCGCTATGAGGTAATGAGTTATGCCTTTCTTGTACTTTGGTCGTATAGTAGCCCCCAAGGGTCGGTTCAACTTTGCAAAGTTAAACCGAGACTTAATTTGTGTCTCCCCATAGCAAACCGAGATCAACTAGCCATTAGCCCCCAAGTGCCAAGTTGAATACTTGTATTGAGCTTGGGACTTGTATAATGAAACAACTAACGTGCTCCCTTTGTTATCGTAATGATATATACCAAGAAACCGTGCAACTCAAGGACCTTCGAGCCAACTGAAACTCAACAGCAGAAGCCACCAAGGCCAAGGATGAATTAAAACTGCCCCGACCACTATGGAACAATTTGAAGGAGTGGTATAAACCGGCGGGTCAATGGGACACCGAGAAGGCGGTTTAATAAAACGGGCGGAAGATGTGAAGCAGCTCAAACCGTGATCAAGAGCTTACGGACTCAAGCGCCAAGTGCATGCCATGACCTCTGCCATCTTTGGTAAGAAAACTTGCACTTATTATCTCTATTTTGATATGTCCGCCGGTTTAACCTGAGCTGTTTGAAAATCGGCGCAGGCAAGCGTCTTGCTCATCTGGGCTCTGATGTGCGGAAGAAGCTCAAGGCCGCTTATACGCTGATTGAGCAGCTGTATACCGGCGCCCAGCGAGTCATATGTGCCACATCATACGACAACACGGCTCCATCCCTGATCAAAGATACACTGGACCGGCTGTCCATGGTTCCGGGGCAGCTTGAAGAGTTGAAGCGATTCGTGGCCCGGGCTGGCACTCTACTGGCTCTGACTCGCGCCAAGGCGTGGATAGCAGATCTTGATCCGGCTGACATAGCCAAGGGTTTCCCCAGCGCTCAAGAGAACGGTGAAACCTTTGACAACGACGCTCAAACGGATAACAAAGGAGATCGTCATTGGCGAAGTCAATCGGCAGCAGGTTAACTGGCGGTTCACCGTTCTTTTATGACGCAAACAACAAGCGGGTGGAGTTTGTCATTCCTGAAGTGCGAGCCTTGTTCCTCCAATCCGTAAGCACACTTATGCCCCGACGTTGATCGGTTGAGCTTATAAGTGAAGAGGCTGTCTTTCGTGCCTTAACCCGGATTGATTTGGTCTACCAATGACTTCCGGGCTTTGGGTGAGGAAGAAGAAGAAGTTGAACCGACGCCAGCGCCTCTACCTCACGCCAACCCGGCGAAGAAGCGTAATCCGTCAAGCCGGGTGACGCCCCAAACTTCAAGGCATAACACCACATGAAACACCGGCCTTGAAAGGCTTTGTAATAGGATAGTCAAGCACTTTGTTTTGAACAATGCCTTTATGACTCGATCAGAACCTTTGCATGGTGGTGCGTCATCGTGGATTGATGAACCGTCAACTTATTTCGCTGCAATCACAAATTTTTAAACCGCCACGGCGGCTTGTGTCGCCAGCCGGCTTGTGACGCTCATATATTTATATAAGAAAATATGGATGTATATGACCAAATTTTATGATACAAAAATACCTGCCAGCGTCGGGCATGCAGTTGGCTTAGCCAATATTGAGGCGGAGGTTTATAAACCATTACCCGCAAAGGAGAAAACAACTCCTGTGCTTAGAATGCCGGTTTACCGTGTAAACCGTGTCGGGCATGACAAGCCCCCTGTTACTCCATAATGGGATGTTAACAGAAAAAATCAAACCGAAACAAAATCGCCGGATTAAAAAAATGGACTGAATTCCGTGAACTGACAACTTGAATCCGGTTTAAAAAGTTTTGTCGGTTTAAGAAGGCAAAAATCAAATAATTGGTATGAAATCCACATGGAAGCAAAGGCAATGATAAAAACCGTTTGCAAGAAGAGGCTTTATCGAGCCTCGATCGGATGGTGTTACCATGGTCGGACAGACCAAGCTCCCCATAAGGTGTAGCGATGGTTCAAGTCAGCCAGCCCCCAACCGAAATCGTGGCATTATGCCGATCAAGTGGCATGGCAATGGTTGGGTTCACCAAGCCCCAAGTGATTCTATGGCCTTAGGCCGACCAAGAGGCGTGATCGGTTCAGACGTGACCATGTCCCCAAGTGATCTGGTGGCTTTCGCCTGTCAAAAGGTGCTGCGTTGGTTCGGACACGACCAAGCCCCCAAGTGACAAAAACTTCTGAAAAGCAAGACCAAGGGTTAAACCGGAGGCCGCTTTACAGCAACATCTCCATGTACCCAAACCGGACTTTTTACAGAACGGATACCCCGCTGTAGCCGAGGATCCGGTTTATTGCTTTTATTCATAATATATACATTGTCTTAATATGTACATAAGTGGAGCCGATGGCTCAGGTATAATAAGGCCGAAGATGAGCTATGTTCCACGGCCTGTTGGTCTCCTCTTCTGACGTGCGTGAGTCTTTTCGCTCTCGAACATCAATCAAATAGTATGACCCGTTGTACAGATTCTTGCTGACCACACATGGCCCTTCCCAAGGTGGGGATAGCTTGTGCATATCTGTCACGGTCTGAATGAGCCAAGCACCAAGTCTCCCTCCGAAAGGTTCTTGTTCTAACCCGCCGATCGTGATACCGACGAAGATCCTGCTGGTAAATCGCCGAACGAGCAGCCGCCATATCTCGCTCTTCATCCGGCCGATCCAAATCGCCCCGCCGGGCTGCCTCACTATCGGCCTCAACATAAGCCGCCACGCTGGGCGTAGTCATGACGGATATCACAGGAAGGACCGCCTCCGCCCATAGACCATAAAGAACGGTGTGTATCCAAGTGGATCTGTTAGGTGTAGTATTGATACTCCATATCACGATGGCAGCTCCTCGACCCAACAACCCGGCGCCCTTAATAAAGGGACCATAAGCCGGGTTTAATACTTCTCAAGATCTCCGATTAGCTCGTTCCGCTTGACCATTGGACTGCGGGTGGGCCATCAAGAAACGCAAGCGGATGTGCTCTCGCTCACAAAACTCCTTCATGGGTCCCTTGGACAAATTGGTGCCATTGTCCGTGATGATACTGTGGAAACCCAAACCGAAAATCACCTTTTGATGAACTGAACCGCCGTGGCGCATCACACTTGCTAATGTGCTCGCTCTACCCACTTTGTAAATTTATCAACCGCCACCGGCGGTGGGTCTTCTTGTCCTTGGACCTTTGAAAGGTCCAACCATATCCAACCCCAAGTCGCAAACGGCCACGTAATTGGAATCATTCTCAATTCTTGGGCGGTAAATGAGCACGTCTCGAGAACTTTTGGCAACCATCACATCGTCGACCAGATCTTCCGCATCAAGCATGGGCAGTCAACCAATAGAAACCGTGGCGGAACGCTTTGGCCACCAAGGATTTTGAACCGGCGTGATGACCACAGTCCCCTTCATGGATCTCATGCAATATCTCACGGCCTTCCTCAGGGGACACACAACGCTGAAACGCCTCGACACGCTGCAACGATGCAACTCGCCTTATGTATGGTCATAGACTTAGACCGCCGAACTATCTGTCGGGCCGTTGTCTCATCTCGCCGTAACTCGCCCGGTTCATGTATGCCAAATAAGGGAGCGTCCAATCCGGAATGACATGCAAAGCTGCCACCAAATGAGCCTCCGGATCAGGAATAGCCAAATCGACCTCATCAGGGAGTTTAACTGACGGATTGTGCAGTACGTCAAGGAAGACATTGGGCGGGACCGGTTTACGTTGAGAACCCAGCCGGCTTAGAGCATCCGCCGCTTCGTTCTTCCGGCGATCCACATGGTCCACCTGATATCCTTTAAAGTGTCCTGCAACCATATCCACCTCCCGACGGTACGCAGCCATGAGTGGATCTTTGGAATCCCAAGTACCAGATACTTGCTGGGCCACCAAGTCCGAGTCACCAAAACACTTAACCCGGCTTAGATTCATCTCCTTAGCCATCCGGAGACCATGGAGCAAAGCCTCATACTCAGCTGCATTGTTAGTACAGGGAACATTAAGTTAAGAACGAATGAACTTGTCACCTCGTGGGGAAGTTAATACGACTCCAGCCCCGAGCCCTCCAATTGCTCGGACCCATCAAAGTGGATGGTCCAATAGGTATGATCCGCTTTTCTTCGTGTGCTTGCAACTCCGTCCAATCATTAATGAAATCCACAAGTGCTCGAGACTTTATGCCGTCCGAGGCACATACCTTAAACCGTATGCCCAAGTTCTATAGCCCACTTAGCAATCCGCCGATCGCTTCCGGTTGCTCGTATGATATCGCCCAAAGGAGCTGAATCGACCACCGTGATGGGGTGCCCTTGGAAATATTGCTTCAGCTTCCGCTTGCCATAAAAACTCCATATACCAGCTTCTGCCAATGCGGATATCTTTGTTTAGACTCAATGAGGACCTCGCTGATGTAATAAACCGGTCGTTGAACCGGATACTCCTTCCCTGCCTCTTTCCGTTCCACCACAATGGCTATGCTGACTGCCCTGGCATTAGCAGCAACATATAACAGGAGTGGTTCCTTGTCAATGGGAGCGGCGAGAACAGGCGGGTTGGCCAACTGCCGCTTTAAGTCCTCCAATGCTTCATCAGCGGCTGAACTCTGCATTTAACCGATCCGTCTTCTTCAAAGATCTGGTACAAGGGAATGGCCTTCTCTCCTAGGCGGCTGATAAACCGGCTTAGCGCAGCAATCCGACCCGCCAAACGTTGGACATCATTGATACACTTTGGCTTAGCCAGGGAGGTGATAGCTGTAATCTTCTCCGGATTAGCTTCAATTGAAGGAAATATGCCCTAGAGGCAATAATAAAGTTATTATTTATTTCCTTATATCATGATAAAAGTTTATTATTCATGCTAGAATTGTATTAACCGGAAACATAATACATGTGTGAATACATAGACAAACAGATAGTCACTAGTATGCCTCTACTAGACTAGCTCATTAATCAAAGATGGTTATGTTTCCTAACCATAGACATGTGTTGTCATTTGATTAATGGGATCACATCATTAGAAGAATGATGTGATTGACATGACCCATTCCGTTAGCTTAGCACTTGATCGCTTAGTATATTGCTATTGCTTTCTTCATGACCTATACATGTTCCGTAACTATGAGATTATGCAACTCCTGTTACCGGAGGAACACTTTGGTACTACCAAACGTCACAACGAATCGGGTGATTATAAAGGAGTACTACAGGTGTCTCCAAAGGTACTTGTTGGGTTGGCGATTTCGAGATTAGGTTTTGTCACTCCGATTGTCGGAGAGGTATCTCTGGGCCTTCTCGGTGATACACATCACATAAGCCTTGCAAGCATTACAACTAATGAGTTAGTTGTGAGATGATGTATTACGGAACGAGTAACGAGACTTACCAGTAACGAGATTGAACTAGGTATTAGATACCGACGATCGAATCTCGGGTAAGTAACATACCGATGACAAAAGGAACAACGATATCGTTATGCGGTTTGACCGATAAAGATCTTCGAGAATATGTAGGAACCAATATGGGCATCCAGGTTCCGCTATTGGTTATTGACCGAGAATGGTTCTAGGTCATGTCTACATAGTTCTCGAACCCGTAGGGTCCGCACGCTTAACGCTTCGATGACGAGTTCATTATGAGTTTGTAAGTTTTGATGTACCAAGGTTGTTCGAGTCCCGGATGTGATCACGGACATGACGAGGAGTCTCGAAATGGTCGAGACATAAAGATTGATATATTGGAAGCCTATGTTTGACTTGGAAAGGTTCCGGATGAAAACAGAAGTTACCGGAACACCGGGGTTACGGAACCCTCGGGGTCAATGGGCCTTAATGGGCCATAGGGAGAAGAGGAAGGGCGGCCAGGGCAGGCCGCGCCTCCCCTCTAGTCCGAATTGGACAAGGAGAGGGGGGCGCTCTTCCTCTTCCCTCCCCAATCCTATTCCAACTAGGAAGGGGAGTCCTACTCGGTGGGAGTAGGACTCCTCCAGCGCGCCTTTGGGCTGGCCGCACCCCCTTGCTCCTTTATATCTGAGGCAGGGGGCACCCCAGACACGAAGTTGATCTACGGATCGTTCCTTAGCCGTGCTGGTGCCCCCTCCACCATATTCCACTTTGGTCATATCGTCATGAGCTTAAGCGAAGCCCTGCGCCGGAGAAGTCATATCGTCGCGGAGCTTAGGCGAAGCCCCGCGTCGGTGGAGCATCATCATCGCCACCACGCCGTCAGGTCTTGACGGAACTCATCCCCGACACTTTGCTGGATCGAGTCCGGGATCGCCATCGAGCTGAACGTGTGCGTAACTCGGAGGTGCCGACGCTCGGTGCTTGGATCGGTCGGATCGTGAAGACGCTCGACTACATCAACCGCTGCTGTTATAACGCTTCCGCTTTCGGTCTCACGAGGGTACGTGGACGACACTCTCCTCTCGTTGCTATGCCATCACCATGGTCTTGCGTGTGCGTAGGAAATTTTTGAAATTACTACGTTCCCCAACGATGGCATCCGAGCCTGGTTTTATGCGTTGATGTCATATGCACGAGTAGAACACAAGTGAGTTGTGGGCGATATAAGTCATACCGCTTACCAACATGTCATACTTTGGTTGGCGGTATTGTGAGATGAAGCGCCCGGACCGACATTACGCCAGACGCTTACGCGAGACTGGTTTCACCGCTGCGAGCACTCGCTGCTTAAAGGTGGTGGCGGGTGTCTGTCTCTCTCACTTTAGTTGAACGAGTGTGGCTACGCCCGGTCCTTGTGAAGGTTAAAACAGCACCAACTTGACAAACTATCGTTGTGGTTTTGATGCGTAGGTAAGAACGGTTCTTGCTCAGCCCGTAGCAGCCACGTAAAACTTGCAACAACAAAGTAGAGGACGCCTAACTTGTTTTTGCAGGGCATGTTGTGATGTGATGTGGTCAAGACGTGATGCTATATTTTATTGTATGAGATGATCATGTTTTGTAACCGAAGTTATCGGCAATCGGCAGGAGCCATATGGTTGTCGCTTATTGTATGAAATGCAAAAGCCATGTAATTGCTTTACTTTATCACTAAGCAATAGCGATAGTCGTAGCAATAGTTGGCGAGACGACAACGATGCTACGATGGAGATCAAGGTGTCGCGCCGGTGACGATGGTGATCATGGCGATTGTTGCTTGGCGATGGAGATCACAAGCACAAGATGATGATGACCATATCATATCACTTATATTGATTGCATGTGATGTTTATCCTTTATGCATCTTATCTTGCTTTGATTGACGGTAGCATTATAAGATGATCTCTCACTAAAATTATCAAGAAGTGTTCTCCCGAGTATGCACCGCTATGCGAAAGTTCTTCGTCTTTGAGACACCACGTGATGATCGGGTGTGATAGGCTCTACGCTCAAATACAACGGGTGCAAAACAGTTGCGCGCGCGAATACTCAAAGTTAAACTTGACGAGCCTAGCATATAACAGATATGGCCTCGGAACACGGAGACCGAAGGTCGAGCGTGAATCATATAGTAGATATGATCAACATAGTGATGTTCACCATTGAAACTACTCCATCTCACGTGATGATCGGACATGGTTTAGTTGATTTGGATCACGTAATCACTTAGATGACTAGAGAGATGTCTGTCTAAGTGGGAGGTTTTAATATGATTAATTAAACTTAAATTTATCATGAACTTAGTACCGATAGTATTTTTGCTTGTCTATGTTTATTGTAGATAGATGGCTCGTCTTTGTTGTTCCGTTGAATTTTAATGCGTTCCTTGAGAAAGCAAAGTTGAAAGATGATGGTAGCAATTACACGGACTAGGTCCGAATTTGAGGATTATCCTCATTGCTGCACAGAAGAATTACGCCCCGGAAGCACCGCTGGGTGCCGTGCCTGCTGTAGAGCAATGCCGAAGTTGTGAACGTCTGGCGAGCAAAGTGATGACTACTCGATAGTTCGATTGTGTTGGAAATATGCCCTAGAGGCAATAATAAAAGCATTATTATTATATTTCCTTGTTCATGATAATTGTCTTTATTCATGCTATAACTGTATTATCCGGAAATCGTAATACACGTGTGAATACATAGACTACAATACGTCCCTAGTAAGCCTCTAGTAGACTAGCTCGTTGGTCAACAGATAGTCATGGTTTCGACTATGGACATCGATGTCATTGATAACGGGATCACGCCATTAGGAGAATGACGTGATGGACAAGACCCAATCCTAAGCATAGCACAAAGATCGTGTAGTTCGCTTTTGCTAGAGCTTTTCTAATGTCAAGTATCTCTTCCTTAGACCGTGAGATCGTGTAACTCCGGATACCGTAGGAATGCTTTGGGTGTACCAAACGTCACAACGTAATCGGGTGACTATAAAGGTGCATTACAGGTATCTCCGAAAGTGTCTGTTGGGTTGACACGGATCGAGACAGGATTTGTCACTCCGTATGACGGAGAGGTATCACTGGGCCCACTCAGAGTGCATCATCATAATGAGCTCAAAGTGACCAAGTGTGTCCGTCACGGATCATGCATTACGGTGCGAGTAAAGTGACTTGCCGGTAACGAGACTAAACGAGGTATTGGGATACCGACGATCGAAGTCTCGGGCAAGTAACATACCGTCGACAAAGGGAATAGCATACGGGGTTGCTTGAACCCTAGACATCGTGGTTCATCCGATGACAACATCGAGGAGCATGTGGAGCCAACATGGGTATCCAGATCCGCTGTTGGTTATTGACCGAGAGCGCCCCGGTCATGTTCGCATGTCTCCGAACCCGTAGGGTCTACACACTTAAGGTTCGGTGGCGCTAGGGTTAATAGGAAGACTTGTATGTGATTACCGAATGTTGTTCGAGTCTGGATGAGATCCCGGACGTCACGAGGAGTTCGGAATGGTCCGGAGGTAAAGATTTATATATGGGAAGTCGCCAAACGGACACCGGAAAAGTTTGGGTCACATCGGTTTTATGGAGGGTCCACGGAAGGGTTCCGGAGGACCACCGGGGGGCCACCCTTTGGGGGCCACTTGGGCTGCGTGGGGCAGCCAGCCCCTCATGGGCTGGGCGCACCCCTCCCTTGGCCCATGCGCCTAGGGTTGAGGGGGAACCTAAAGGGGCGCCTTGCTTGGGGGCAAGCCCCCTCCCTTAACCGCCGCCCCCTCTAGATGCATCTAGAGGGGCCGCCCTCCTCCTTTCCCCTATAAATAGAGGGGTAGAGGGGAGGGCTGAAAACACCATTGAAGGCGCAGCCCCTTCCCTCCCCAACACCTCTCCTCCTCCGTGATACGCTTGGCGAAGCCTGCCGAGATACATCCCTCCATCTCGCATCACGCCGTCGTGCTGCCATTGGAGTGATCTTCCTCAACCTCTCCTTCCTCCTTGCTGGATCAAGACGAAGGAGACGCCACGTCTCCGCACGTGTGTTGAACGCGGAGGTGCTGTCCGTTCAGCACTTGGTCATCGGTGATCGGAATCACGTTGGGAACGTCTTCATCATCACCACTCCCTCGAACGCTTCCGTACTCGATCTACAAGTGGTATGTAGATGCAACCTCTCTCTCATGACTCGTTGCTTAGTAGAACTCATAGATGGATCTTGGTGAAACCGTAGGAAAAAATTTTAATTTTCTGCAACGTTCCCCAACACAGTGTGCCATGCTTTACGGCTTAGAACCGGGTCTTCAACGACGTTTTGAACGTCATGGAGCATATGAGATGTTCCAGGAGTTGAAGTTAATATTTCAAGCAAATGCCCGGATTGAGAGATATGAAGTCTCCAATAAGTTCTATAGCTGCAAGATGGATGAGAATAGTTCTGTCAGTGAACATATACTCAAAATGTGTGGGTATAATAATCACTTGATTCAACTGGGAGTTACTCTTCCGGATGATAGTGTCATTGATGAATTCTCCAATCATCGCCACCAAGCTACAAGAGCTTCGTGATGAACTATAATATGCAAGGATGACCAAAACAATTCCGAGCTCTTCGCAATGCTAAAAGCAGCGGAGGTAGAAATCAAGAAAGAGAATCAAGTGTTGATGGTCAACAAGACCACTAGTTTCAAGAAAAGGGCAAAGGAAAGAAGAAGGAACTTCAAGAAGAACAGCAAGAAAGTTGCTGCTCAAGAGAAGAAACCCAAGTCTGGACCTAAGCCCTAAACCGAGTGTTTTACTGCAAGCAAACCTGGACATCGAAGCGGAACTGCCCCAAGTATCTGGCGGATAAGAAGGATGGCAAGGTGATCAAAGGTATATGTGATATACATGTTATTGATGTGTACCTTACTAATACTCGCAGTAGTACCGGGTATTTGATCTGGTTCATTGCTAATATTTGCAACTCAAACAAGAACTACGGATTGCGAAGATTGGCTAAGGACGAGGTGACGATGCGCGTGGGAAATGGTTCCAAAGTCGATGTGATCGCAATCGCACGCTACCTCTACATCTACCATCGGGATTAGTTTTAGACCTAAATAATTGTTATTTGGTGCCAGCGTTAAGCATGAACATTATATCTGGATCTTGTTTGATGCGAGACGGTTATTCATTTAAGACAGAGAATAATGGTTGTTCTATTTATATGAATAATATCTTTTAATGCACCCTTGAAGAGTGGTCTATTTTATTGAATCTCGATAGTAGTAGTACACATATTCATAGTGTTGAAACCAAAAGATGCAGAGTTGATAATGATAATGCAACTTATTTGTGGTAATCGCCGCTTGGGTCATATCGATTGTAAAACGCATTAAGAAACTCCATACCGATGGGCTTCGAATCACTTGATTATGAATCACTTGGTACTTGCGAACCGTGCCTCATGGGCAAGATGACTAAAACGCCGTTCTCGGAACTATGGAGCGAGCAACTGATTTGTTGGAAATCATACATACCGATGTTTGTGGTCCAATGAATGTTGAGGCACTTGGCGGGTATCGTTATTTTCTCACCTTCACAGATGATTTGAGCAGATATGGGTATATCTACTTAATGAAACACAAATCTGAAACATTTGAAAAGTTCAAAGAATTTCAGAGTGAAGTGGAAAATCATCGTAACAAGAAAATAAAATTTCTACGATCGGATCGTGGAGGAGAATATTTGAGTTACGAGTTTGGTTTACATTTGAAACAATGTGGAATAGTTTCACAACTCACGCCACCCGGAACACCACAGAGAAATGGTGTGTCCGAACGTCGAATCGTACTTTACTTGATATGGTGTGATCTATGATGTCTCTTACTGATTTACCGCTATCGCTTTGGGGATATGCTTTAGAGACGGCCGCATTCACGTTAAATAGGGCACCATCTAAGTCCGCTGAGACGACACCGTATGAACTGTGGTTTGGCAAGAAACCAAAGTTGTCGTTTCTTAAAGTTTGGGGCTGCGATGCTTATGTGAAGAAACTTCAACCAGATAAGCTCGAACCCAAATCGAGAAATGTGTCTTCATAGGATACCCAAAGGAGACTGTTGGGTACACCTTCTATCACAGATCTGAAGGCAAAGTTTTCGTTGCTAATTCGGATCCTTTCTAGAGAAGGAGTTTCTCTCGAAAGAAGTGAGTGGGAGGAAAGTAGAACTTGATGAGATAATTGTATCTGCTCCCTTATTGGAAGGTAGTTCATCACAAGAAACGGTTCCTGTGACAACTACACCAATTAGTGAGGAAACTAATGATGATGATCATGAAGCTTCAGATCAAGTTACTCTGAACTTCAGAGGTCAACCAGAGTAAAATACGCACAGAGTGGTACGGTAATCCTATTCGGAAGTCATGTTACTTGACCATGGCGAACCTACAAACTATGAAGAAGCGATGGTGAGCCCAGATTCGCGAAATGGCTGGAAGCCATGAAATCTGAGATGGGATCCATGTATGAAAACAAAGTATGGACTTTGGTTGACTTGCCCGATGATCGGCAAGCCATTGAGAATAAATGGATCTTTAAGAAGAAGACCGACGCCGATGGTAATGTAATCGTCTACAAAGCTCGACTTGTTGCAAAAGGTTTTCGACAAGTTCAAGGGTTGACTACGATGAGACTTTCTCACCCGTAGCGATGCTTAAGTCTGTCCGAATCATGTTAGCAATTGCCGATTTTATGATTATGAAATTTGGCAAATGGATGTAAAACTGCATTCTTGAATGGATTTCTAGAAGAAGAGTTGTATATGATGCAACCAGAAGGTTTTGTTGATCCAAAGGGTGCTAACAAAGTGTGCAAGCTCCAATGATCAATTTATGGTCCGTGCAAGCCTCTCGGAGTTGGAATAAACGCTTTGATAGTGTGATCAAAGCATATGGTTTTATATGAGACTTTTGGAGAAGCCTGTATTTACAAGAAAGTGAGTGGGAGCTCAGAGCATTTCGATATTGTATGTGGACGACATATTGTTGATTGGAAATGATACAAAATTTCTGGATAGCATAAAAGGATACTTGAATAAAAGTTTTTCAATGAAAGACCTCGGTGAAGCTGCTTACATATTGGGCATCAAGATCTATAGAGATAGATCAAGACGCTTAATTGGACTTTCACAAAGCACATACCTTGATAAAGTTTTGAAGAAGTTCAAAATGGATCAGCAAAGAAAGGTTTTTACCAGATTATAAGGTGTAAGATTGAGTCGACTCAATGCCCGACCACAGCAGAAGATAGAGAGAAAATGAAAGATGTTCCTATGCTTCAGCCATAGGCTCTATCATGTATGCAATGCTGTGTACCAGACCGACGATGCTTAGCTGTAAGCTTGGCAGGAAGGTACCAAAGTAATCCAGAGTGGATCATGGACAGCGGTCAAGAACATCCTGAAATACTTGAAAAGGACTAAGGATATGTTTCTCGATATGGAGGTGACAAAGAGCTAGTCGTAAATGGTTACGCCGATGCAAGCTTTGACACCGATCCGGACGATTCTAAATCGCAAACCGGATACGTATTTTTATTAAACGGTGGAGCTGTCGGTTGGTGCAGTTCTAAACAAAGCGCCGTGGCGGGATCTACATGTGAAGCGGAGTACATAGCTGCTTCGAAGCAGCAAATGAAGGAGTCTGGATGAAAGAGTTCATTTCCGATCTAGGTGTCATACCTAGTGCATCGGGACCAATGAAGATCTTCTGTGACAATACTGGTGCAATTGATTTGGCAAAGGAATCCAGATTTCACAAGAGGACCAAACATATCAAAAGACACTTCAATTCCATTCGGGACCAAGTCCAAGTGGGAGACATAGAGATTTGCAAAATACATACGGATCTGAATGTTGCGACCCGCTGACTAAGCCTCTTCCACGAGCAAAACATGATCAGCACCAAGACTCCATGGGTGTTAGAATCATTCTTGTGTAATCTAGATTATTGACTCTAGTGCAAGTGGGAGATCAAGGAAATATGCCCTAGAGGCAATAATAAAGTTATTATTTATTTCCTTATATCATGATAAAAGTTTATTATTCATGCTAGAATTGTATTAACCGGAAACATAATACATGTGTGAATACATAGACAAACAGATTGTCACTAGTATGCCTCTACTAGACTAGCTCATTAATCAAAGATGGTTATGTTTCCTAACCATAGACATGTGTTGTCATTTGATTAATGGGATCACATCATTAGAAGAATGATGTGATTGACATGACCCATTCCGTTAGCTTAGCACTTGATCGCTTAGTATATTGCTATTGCTTTCTTCATGACCTATACATGTTCCGTAACTATGAGATTATGCAACTCCTGTTTACGGAGGAACACTTTGGTACTACCAAACGCCACAACGAATCGGGTGATTATAAAGGAGTACTACAGGTGTCTCCAAAGGTACTTGTTGGGTTGGCGATTTGAGATTAGGTTTTGTCACTCCGATTGTCGGAGAGGTATCTCTGGGCCTTCTCGGTGATACACATCACATAAGCCTTGCAAGCATTACAACTAATGAGTTAGTTGTGAGATGATGTATTACGGAACGAGTAAAGAGACTTACCAGTAACGAGATTGAACTAGGTATTAGATACCGACGATCGAATCTCGGGTAAGTAACATACCGATGACAAAAGGAACAACGTATATCGTTATGCGGTTTGATCGATAAAGATCTTCGTAGAATATGTAGGAACCAATATGGGCATCCAGGTTCCACTATTGGTTATTGACCGAGAATGGTTCTAGGTCATGTCTACATAGTTCTCGAACCCGTAGGGTCCGCACGCTTAACGATCGATGATGATTCATTATGAGTTTATAAGTTTTGATGTACCAAGGTTGTTCGAGTCCGGATGTGATCACGGACATGACGAGGAGTCTCAAATGGTCAAGACATAAAGATTGATATATTGGAAGCCTATGTTTGACTTGAAAGGTTCCGGATGAAAACAGGAAGTTATCGGAACACCGGGGTTACGGAACCCCGGGGTCAATGGGCCTTAATGGGCCATAGGGAGAAGAAGGAAGGGCCAGGGCAGGCCGCGCCCCTCCCCTCTAGTCCGAATTGGACAAGGAGAGGCGGCCCCTCCCTCTTCCCTCCCCAATCCTATTCCAACTAGGAAAGGGGGGAGTCCTACTCGGTGGGAGTAGGACTCCTCGGCGCCTTGGGCTGGCCGCACCCCTTGCTCCTTTATATCTGAGGCGGGGGCACCCCAGACACGAAGTTGATCTACGGATCGTTCCTTAGCCGTGTGCGGTGCCCTCCACCATATTCCACTTCGGTCATATCGTCATGAGCTTAAGCGAAGCCCCGCGCCGGAGAAGTCATATCGTCGCGGAGCTTAGGCGAAGCCCCGCGTCGGTGGAGCATCATCATCGCCACCACGCCGTCAGGTCTTGTGGAACTCATCCCCGACACTTTGCTGGATCGAGTCCGGGATCGCCATCGAGCTGAACGTGTGCATAACTCGGAGGTGCCCGACGCTCGGTGCTTGGATCGGTCGGATCGTGAAGACGCTCGACTACATCAACAGCGTTGTTATAACGCTCGCTTTCGGTCTCACGAGGTACGTGGACAGACACTCTCCTCTCGTTGCTATGCCATCACCATGGTCTTGCGTGTGCGTAGGAATTTTTTTGAAATTACTACGTTCCCCAACATCAATCCCCCTGTTGGACACAAGGAAACCCAATAACTTGCCTGCCGGAACACCAAAAACACACTTGGCCGGGTTAAGCATCATCTTGTACACCCGCAAGTTGTCAAAGGTTTCTTTCAAATCCTCAATCAGTGTTTCCTTCTCCCTTGACTTAACCACAATATCATCCACATAAGCATGCACATTACGGCCGATCTGTTTATGCAAGCAATTCACACGCATAATGTTGATAAGTTGCTTGGGCGCCTTGAGCCCAAAAGGCATAGATACATAGCGAAGGCTCCAAAGGGGTGATAAATGCCGTCTTCTCCTGGTCCTTAACCGCCATCTTAATCGATGATATCCGAATACGCATCCAAAAGCTCAACGCCACAACCCGCCGTAGCATCAATAATCTGATCAATACGGAGGGCGAAGGATCTGTTGGACAGGCCTTGTTAAGATCAGATAGTCCACGCACACGCGCCAAGTGCCATTCTTCTTAAGGACCAACACCGGATTAGCAAGCCACTCGGATGGAAAACTTCAACGATAAATCCTGCCGCTAAGAGCCCGCAACCTCCTCTCCAATGGCCTTGCGCCTTTCCTCATTAAACCGGCGAGAAACCGCTTTACCGGTCTGTACTTGGGATCAACATTAAGAGTGTGCTCGGCGAGTTCCTCGGTACACTGGCATGTCGAAGGCTTCCATGCAAAATGTCCCGATTCTCACGGATGAACTCGATGAGCGCGCTTTCCTATTTAGGATCCAAGTTAGCGATGGTGAACTGCTTGGACGAATCGCCGGGCACAAAATCAACAAGTTTAGTCTCGGCCGCCGACTTAAACTTCAAACCGGATCGTGCTCTGTAGTTGGCTTTTTCAACGGGTCATATCCGCCGGATCAACATTGTCTTTATAATACTTTAACTCTTCGTGGCACAAACCGACTCTGATAAGCCGCATCACCTTCCTCGCATTCCAACGCAATCCGCGGCTCCGTGAACCGCTATCGCCCCTTGTGACCCGCATTTTCAGCTGCAAATAAACATAACAAGGTCGTGCCATAAACTTAGCATAAGCCGCCGCCCAAACAAGGCGTGGTAAGGGCTTTGATTTTCACCACCTCAAATGTCAACGCTTCCGATCCGAGTCATGTTCATCTCCAAAGGCTACCTCGAGCTATCTTACCGACCGGGTATGCTGACTTGCCGTGCACCACGCCGTGAAACACTTTGTCTTGGACGGCTGAGATGCTTATCCGTCAACCCCATACGTCGGAAGGTCTCATAGTACGTGATGTTGATGCTGCTCCCTCCATCCATGAGTACTTTGGTAAACTTGTATCCTCCCACCGAGGTGCCACCACTAGGGCTAGCTGACCCGGATTGTAAACCCGGGAGGATGATCCTCTCGCTCCATACAATAGGTTGCTCGACCAGCGCAGTAATGCGGTGCGGCCGGTTCAACAACACCGACCTCCCGCTTCAAGTTTGCGGTCTCGCTGTCCAAGCTGGTGGTAAAGACATGGTATCGTCCACCGCTTAAGCGCTTTGGATTACTTTGGTAACCCGATCGTTGCTGTTGTTGATTGTAACCCCTTGGTTACGATTGTTCGATTGTTTTGATTGTTTTGATTGTTTTGACTGCCTTGCCCGCCCGGATTACCACCGAACCTCGGGCCGAATTTCTCCACAGTAACCGGGCGGACCTCGAACCGCCCGGGCCCTTGATCATACCGAAAGCATTAGAATTTTTGAACTCCTGCATAATATAACAATCCTTCCGAGGTGATTCGCGGTTCCTCCTTCGTCCCATGCTTCGGACAAGGTTGATTCAATAAGTAATTCAAACGCCCGGATTGTGACCTTGTGCACCACCCGGTTTGATTGCCTACCTTTGCGCCGCTGACCCTTGTCCTGCGAGCGTTGGTGTTGGCCACGAAGCCCATGTTACCGTTAGCTTTACGCTTGCTTCCCCATTGCTCGCCGAATGATCTCGCTGGCCTCTCGAATTGCTATTCGCTTTCCCTTCCCTACTTCGTCATCCTCGGACTCGGGATCCTTGGTACTATCGTAATCAGCATACTTTACCAAAACGCCCATGGCGTGCCCATGTCATTGCAAAACGCTTCATGCGACTCCAGCTTTAACTTCAACGGTTTGAACCGCGGTTGGCTTCTAGGGTTAAGATAGCATAATCAGGGTTGATCCGGTCGATGAATGTAAAACCTCCAAACGCGGCGCACCCAATGTGTTGTAGATTCTCCTCCGCTCGACACAAGCCGCCAAATCCACCACGCATATAGGCTGCTTACAGGTGTCTTTGAAATTTGAATGAACCGGTCCAGAATCGGGTCCACGAACTAACCGAGTTGGGTGGCAAATTTTTCAACCAAGTACGGGCCGTACCTTCCAACATCATGGTGAAATACTTCGCACACGCAGCTTCGTCCACATCCAGCATCTCCATGGCCATCTCATAGCTTTCTATCCACGCTTCTGGAGCCAAATCGGCGGTATAATTGGGCACCTTGCGTGGCCCTTTGAAGTCCTTGGGCAAACGCACATTGCGTAAAGCGGGGACGAGGCAAGGCACCCCCAATGAGCCGGATGTGACCCCCGGTTCGAAGATGGTCGGACGAACCGGCGCGAGCTGGTGGTCCTCATGTTGTGCTGCTAACTCCGCCTCCCTACGTGCCCTGGCCCGGTCTACCACCACTTGAGCGTCTTCGAAGCCACCGGCCGGGTTGTTGCCTCGAGGCGGACCGCGCTGCGTGTTGCTTGATACGGCCGGTTAAATGCTGCGCTACGGCTATAACTCCGGCTTAGGCGGGGTGGAGTGGATCCGATCCCGATCGTATGAATACGCTTCTGCCGAGCTGGGCCGTCCGAGGAGCTCCTTGACCCGGCGAAGTTTCTACCGCTGTGGTGAGTCGCCCTCGATCGAATCGCCTCCAATCGTGCCGCAGCCGCGACAAGGTTATCCATCGGGTTAGAGTAGTGACCGGAGGTGTTCGCTGACAACTGGGCGCCGGTGTGATGGCGAGGCAGATCTATCACACGGGCTGAACGGCGCGGCCGCCCCAGTGCTGCTTCCGCGGTTTACCACCGTGGCGGATTATGGTCCTCGCCTACGGGTATCAAGAGCTCTCTTCCTCGAAAACCGAAGGCAAACGGGATCTGTACTTCTTTTTCATGACTTCATGTGATGCACTCGATCCAAAGATGAGCCTATAAGCTGCGCATCCAAAGCGGCCCGCTCGCCGCCATCCTCACGTCCTCGGCTGCCAGATCCGCTTTAGCTCTAGCGATCTGTTCCTTCACCTCGCAATCTCTGCGTTGTGTAGGTCCTGATCCGCGGGTTAGCCTCCGCCATGAGCGTAGCTAACGCGTCGAATAACTCGATAAAACTTGAGCGGCGGGCGACGGGCCTCCTTCCCGGCCGCCACCATCATTCTTGAACCGGCGACGATGGGCGCCGCGGTCAAGAGTGAAGCGTCCTTGTGTACCGCCATGAAAATTCCAACCCGGTGGGTAGATCAAAGGTCCGGAATACTCTCACCGTCGGAACAGCCTCGATCCGCCATCTTGCGGTGGTACAAAGACTTCGGTTTCTCCGGCGGATGACTCGTCGCCAGAGTAGACAACGGTTTCGCCGCCAGATGCTGATCCGCCCTCGTAGTCTCCGTGGACGACTCCCACGAAAAGCACGCTTGACGGCCGGTTTAGCCGAGGCAGGACTCTTCTTCGCTCACGAGCTGTCTCGGCTGTGGTCGGTGCAAATGTCCGCCCAGCCCACGCTCGCCGATCTTGCCGATGAAAACGTGTATGCCACCAAAGGGGACCCGGTACCAGACTCGATCGAGCCGCCTCGGGCCCCAATCCGCATCGTCGATGTAGAGTTTGCCGCGACGACTCTTAGTCATCCGCCCACAAGATAGCCTTCGAGTCCGCCGAACTTGCCCTCTAAGATCATCAAACCATCGTGCGATAGCCCCACGGTGGGCGCCAACCGTCGTGGAATTGTCACGGCAGATGTCCTCGTGAAAGGACTTAGTCGCGGGGCCATCGTGCGGGTTAACTTAGAGGGTTAAAGCGACACAAAGACACGGAGTTATACTAGTTCGCCCTTCGATGAAGGAAAGGCCTACGCCTAGTTGTGATGGGATTGATATAGTTTCGACGACTTGGGAGCAATAGCTTCGCCTAAGCCTCGAATTATGCGTTTTAATCCGCCACGGGTCGCCCCTTATATACACGGGTTAACCCGGCCGGTCTGCATAGTCCCGATCCGGCTCATACAAGTGTCCGGCTCGGTCTCTTCTCTCTTATCTTACAGCACAAGTTACAACACTAAGGCGGTTTACATAAACGGACCTTAATTCGCCTCTGGGCTCTGGGCCTCCTCCGTGGGCCCGGATCATGGACGAGGGTAACCCGGCCCCTCCAGGGCGGTTCACACTCAGTAGTTGTATCCCCAACAGCATCTCTAACAGAACTCGCATCCTAAATTAATAGTGTAAAGTTTCTCTTCTATCCCATCTTTCTAATTTTTCTAGGGAAATAACTTTTGCTCACCTAACAGATCCCCAAAAATCTAATCCATTTTAGAGAAATTGAACATATTTTTGCACACAGATTCATTTGAAACACATATTTAAAATACTAAATCGCATAATTGGATAGCGACACAACATTAGCATCTTACATACCATACTTAAATAGTCCATCTGTTAGCTGCACTATGCTGCTTAAATTTTAAGACCTCACAGTCAATTAAGTGAGGCCTCCAGTTTAGAATAGGGTCACCCAAGTTAACAATTTCTCAAAGAGTTCTGTCATTTAATTCTCTTAATTCACTTTGCTTCCTAATTTTGGAGCTCTCTCATTTGATTACTATAGTATGATCCCTAATTTTTAAGGCCTCCCAGTCAATTGAGGTCTTCAATTTAGAAATGGGTCACCCAATTTTGACTGGATCAGTAATTTCTCAAGGAGTTATCTCATTCAAATCTATTAATTCACTATGCCCCATAACTTTGGAACTCTCCCATTCGATAGAGGTATTCTTTTTGGGAGGGGTTGGGGGGGGGGGGGGGGGGTTTGATTGAGATATTTAATTTGGAATTGGTTCACACTTTGACCGGGTTTTAGATCAATCGACAACGACCACCCTATAAAAAAATATCAATCCCGCGCACCCTCTCATTGACCGGGCCAATAATTTTTTAAACCAATGGACAACAACCACCCTAGAAAAAGGGAGCACCAACATGTGATACCGTAGGACCAATATAGTACATGCAGCCACCAACACAAAAAAATTCCCCACATAAATATGCGTTCATTAGTAGATAACATAGAATCACACTGCAAAAGGCCCACCAAAACACCGTATTATAAAAAAATAGAAAACTAATTCCATCATCTTCCCACTCGCCAAACCAAATATTTCAACGGTTTCAAAATGTAAGATGTATTAGTTTTTTGAAAAGTCAAATTTCTTGAACTTTGACCAAGTTTAGAACCAAAAATATCGACATCCACAATATTAATTAAATAAAATATGAAAATTCATTTCATAATGAATCTGATGCTACCAATTTGATATTATGGATATATTTCTCTATAAATTTGTTCAAACTTAAAGAAGACTTTTCAAAAAACTAATCATCGTAATTTTACAAACTTACAGAGTAAATTTTTTATGAAAAACAAACAACACCAACGGTGCAGCAAAACACGTCCAACTCTTCTACATGATCAAATGGACATCAAACTAGCATAAAAACTATATGATGTGATGTAGACATATGCACATGTCTTTTCTATTTTTGTTTACTGAGAAAGGGGGACGATTAATAATTTTCGAGAAGAAGTTTATGGAAACTCACAAAACATTGCTCTCAGACAACTTCCCCAAATTTTACGGGAATATTTTTAGGGGAAGGCTGGAGTTGCTCTAAAGCACCCACCCGCACTACTCAACTCTCGACCCCGTCTCTGCGGGTGAAGCCGCGGCGAGCCGCTTCATCCCTATCTTCACCAAATCGTTGTCCATGAAACTGAGAAGTGATCATTCAAAAAAAAAATTCAATTGCCCGAGCAATAGCAAATAAGGCCTTGTTTGGTTCATAAGTCCTAGGACTTTTTTTAGTCCCAACTTATAAGTCACAAGTCCCTAAAAAGTCTCTACTTGTTTGGTTCCTGGGACTTATAAGTCCCTATAAGACCATATTACAACTATAAGTCTTTATAAGTCCCTCCTTGAGAGTCTTATTTCATAAATCCCAAATGTCCACTTTAAGTTCCTATAAGTCTCTCCTGTTTGGTTTAGATGGACTTATAGGGACTTTTTTAAGTCCCTAAGCCAATAAGTCCCTGGAAACAAACACCCTCTAAGTCTAGTTGAAACTCTCTCAGAGAGACCTCATTAGTACAAAGAATTCAGTCCAAAATCAAAATCAACCACACTGGATCAAGCCGAAGGGTAATGTGGCAGGAACGCTAAGCGGACGAGAGCCATCCCTTTCCCACCCCTAGAAAACTCAGCGTCAGAGAACAGAGGCAGTGGCTGGTCCAGCCGCCGACACAAGATCCAAGCGGGCGAGTTGTTCGCGGACTGACGGAGGATGCGTGCGCCGAGTACCCAACCCAAGGTGGTGACTGGTGGCGGGGCACAAGTCAACCCCTCGCCCAACCCAAGTGCACCTCCCTCCTGTGCAGATCCCCTATCCTGTCCCTCTGCACCCCGCGAACATGCGTGTGCTCCTCCTCCCCTATTCTCCGCCTCCTGTCCCATGATCCCTCTGCCTCCCCCTAACTCGCCGTTAGACTAATCCACGCTCCTGATGGTGCCTTCCTTGTGCGAGAGATGTAGAATGGATCTCGATGGGATCCACTCGCACAGTGCACTGAACATTGCCCCAATGATAGTCGGGCTTTGGTCCGGTCCGGATCTGATTGGGTGCCCTGCATGGATCCCTCCCTTGATGGCCCTGGCAAACTCCCCCTCCCAATCATACGGAGGACCTCTGTTTTTTTCAATTGTTTTTGCGCTGGATTGCAATTCTGTTCGTTGGGTGCGCGCCCTTGGCCCCTTGTAGGCTTCTGTTGCTGTTTCCCGCGTGCATTATTGTGGGGCTATGCCAAGCGTTTGGACTTGTGGTGGATGCGAGAGTTTGGCCGATCCTGCTGCTGCTGACACTTCCGCGTGTGTAGTTTATGTAGCATCTCTCGTTATTATTATTTTTTACATCAAATCAGCTGGTCTCATAATTGGTGTTAAGCCACTGTGAGCCGGACTGTGTGGTGGCGTTTGCACCACATGCTGGATATCGCAGTTTTGTCTCGTCGATGGAAATCAGACTCGCTTCTGATTTGAGTGATTTGAAATCTCGCTCACCAAACCTTGCCCTTAACTGCCCTTGTCTAGTTGTAGTTGCGTCATCGCTCGGCTCGCTGCCCCACCTGAGACTCGGATTGTGATACTCACACGGGAAATCTGGAGCACGCATTCGGAAGGCGTGTGCAGATCACAGTTCCATTGCTTTTCTTTTCTTTTTTAGCATATCACACTTCCATTCATGTGAGATTGATTTCTAGTTGTGTCAACAAGGATTGGCGCAGGCATCAGCATGATAATAATTGATCATATGAATCCAGCGGGGACAACGAACAGTGTGGTCAGTAGCCATGCACTGCTGCCCGCATCTTCAAACAAAAAAAAACAATAATCCAGGAATGGACACCGAGCAAAAAATATCAACTGATGCCAAAGTTTGGATTTTGAAGTTCCAATTGTGCGCATAAAAAAGAAGATGAATTAGCCAGCAGTTGCACACGCCGATGCTCCACCGGCCCAACCGCACTAATAACACCGTGTCCATACCATACGTAATCGACGTCGCCCCTTTCGTCAGTGGTTTAGTTAACGCTTGACCCTATGCGTCATAATAATGGATTAAGTAGGAGTACGAGTAGTAGTAAACGCAACCACTCTTGCAGCATGATCACTAGCTAGGACCCTCGCCACACCACGGCGGACAGTACTCCTGCTGAATTTTGTCTCCACAGCCACAGGGTAACCGAAACTAAACCACGGGACAGTATGAGTCGGCCGTGATAATGCTAGGCAGGGTCATCTTCTGCGTGGTGATCGCCGCGGCCGTCCTCGCCGTCGTCCTGCTCGCCACCGTCTCCCCTCTCCCCCACCGGTCCACCGCGCGCCCCCGGGGCCTCCCCGATATCACGGTGTACATCCATCCGGCGGCGTCAGCAGCCGCGACGCAGCAGCAAGGCTCCAAGCACGGAGGCGAAAAGGTGGCGAGCGCGCTGGTGTTCCGCCACCGGATGACGGCGGGGCCTGAGGTCACGTCAGCGGCCGTCGGCGCGGCCTCGGGGTTCGTGCTCCCGGGCGAGCGCGGCTCGCCGATGTCGGCGTTCGACACGGTGCACCTGGCGTTCGACGCGCCCGGGCTGTCGGGCAGCCTCTGCGTGGAGGTGGCCAGGAGCAAGGAGGCGCCGCGGGAGGAGGCGCTCCGTGTGGTGGGCGGCACGGGCGCGTTCGCGTTCGCGCGCGGGCACGGCGCCGTCCTGCGCCCGGAGCGGGGGAAGCGGCTGGGCGGCGGCGGCGCCGCGACGGCGTTGCGTCTTGAGCTGAGCCTGAGCGTCTCGTCCGCTGACGCTGGGTAACGACGACTGACAGGTGTGCGTGCGTACGAGTCTACTACGAGATGTGAGCGGATTAGCGTTCCTTTTTCATTTCGTTTTTGCTGTTTTTGATTCCGCGAGATATATATATTCCCGGAACTGTAAGCCTGTAATGCTAATGCAGCTTTGAGTTGATTGCGTGGGAGTGATACGCCAAACATTGCGTAATCACTAGTTTGTTTCCCCTAAAAATGAAGAAGTATTTTGAGTGGAGACTGGGAACACAGGTTATGACTTATGAGTTCATCAGAGTTTTGTAGGAGCAGTATGTTTTTCTTCACCTCTTTGCACAACGGAGTATGGAACTTCACCGGTTCAAGTTCGTACGTTTTTTGCTGTTTGGAAAAAAGAATATAAAGGACGGAGGTCCAGCCGGGGGAGCTCCTTTTTTTTTAGCACAATGCGCTTGATTTTATTGGTTAATAATCGCAGGAATACAAACATGGTCATAGAGAAGACCAAGCAAGGTGTTCATGGACAAAATTACACAGGGTAGATTAACAGTAGTACTAACATCGACCTCAAGACTTTCTTGTTCCTAGCATCCCAAATCTTCCAAAGAATGAGGAGGTACATGAAGGCGTTAACCGAGGTAGGCAGAGCATCCGGAAGTGATGAGCGAAAGAGCATACAAATCAATGAAGAGAGTGGGTTGATACCAATAGCCCGCCAAATTTTGCGGGGCCAGGCACGAGAAGAAAAGGTGTTCACTGTCCTCCACAATGTGAGAGCACCTTGGGCAAACATCTGTATCCAGAAAATTCTTCTTGTGGAAGTTCCTCCTCGTGTTGAGGCGGTCTAGGTAATGAAGCCACCCGAAAATCATAACTTCCTTCGGCACATTGGAGTCCCGAATAATAGTAAGAATTGGGTCCAAGAGCTGCTCAGTAAGGGTTGCGTATGCCCTACTAGTGGAGAAGGTAGCACCGTTTAGCAGCCTTCGAGTGTCCGGAACTTGCGAGAGAGCCAAATCCCTACAACATGGTGTTTAGAGAAGCAAGTTCTACGATCGCAGTATTGGTTAGTCGATTACCAAGAGCAAATTTGATCCCAGCCTACAATATAGTGGCTACCATGGCATTTGGTTGGGTGTGGTGGGAGAAAAGAGCAGGGTATACTAAATCCAGGGGTTCTCGCTTCAGCCAACGATCTAACCAACAAAAGGTGGAGCGACCATCATCGATGATGCACTGTGAAATCTCTCTCTGGCTCTACAAATGTTTAAACATATTTTTTGCAAGGAAGGTGCTTCTTTTACCATGCCCAATCTGGAGGGGGGAGTACTGTAGGATCCAGTCCTTCCAGGGAAAATTAGTGGAATATAAAAACTTATAAGCAAATTTCAGCTGCAGACAAAATTTGATCCACGGAGGTTTTCAACTCCTAGACCACCAATACACACTTTGTCCCAGGCAATCAGGCACTTTTACCCAGAACATGTCTCGTCATTGGACCAGAAGAAGGTACGTCTAAGTTTGTCTATAGCTTCCAGAACTTGGATCGGGAGGGAAAAGCAGAGCATGAAGTAGGTAGGGAGGCTGTCCAGGACTACCGAGAGGAGAACCAATTTGCCTCCCTGTGAGAGGAGAAGCGCACACCAACCGACAAGACAAGTATCGCAATGGTCAATAACAGGTTGGAAAGCTGAAGGCGGTAGTTTGTGGGGAGAAAGAGGCAGTCTGAGGTACGTTTGTGGGAAGGACGAGATGTTTGGACCAAGATCCTTGGCCATAGTGGCCGCGTCAAGGGGGTCAATGTTGAGAGGGATGAAGATTTTAGAGCTATGATTTCCTCGATGACAACTTCACGACATTCAAGCAGTTAGAAACAAAGGTGTAATCTTCGGAGATGAATGTAGTTGGATCGGTCATTGGAAGAACTAGGGCCGATGCTCCCAGATATAGTTCTTAATCATCTCGACATAATGAAACTGCAGCACCAGAGAGCTCCTTGTTAGCGCATCAAGTGCGAGTTGGCTAGATGGCGCCCGCATAGAACGCTCATGGGCCACGCCCCATTATCATGCTAGTGCGCAGCTCGATCAACAGTTGACCGGCAGATAGTTGAACAGTTAACCAGTCAAACATTGACTTTTAGAAACAGCAAGAAAAAGAAAGAAAAACACATGAATTAAAAAATCATAAAATTTACTTAAAATATGAATTCAAAAAATTTAATGATTTTGAAAATTATTTTATGAAAAATAGTTCGTGAATTTCAATAAAAGTTCATCAATTTTGATTTTTTCGAGATTTTGAAAGAAGTTCATCATTTAAAAATAAAGTTCAAAAATTTGAAGAAAATACATCTATTTTGAGCCTTTTTATCGATTTTGCAGAAAAAAAATATGAATTTAAGAAATGTTAACAATCTAAGAAAATTTAAGCAATTTCAAAAAAAAATCAAAACAATTCAAGATTTAAGAAATAAGTCCATGTATTTGGCAAAATGCAAAAAGGAAAAAGAAAATGGAAAAGGAAAAAGAAGCCAGGCAACACCAAGAAAACCAGAAAATGGAAACACATAAAGAAACCAGCTGGGAAGCTTCTGGAAGATTCCCAAACCGGTGGGATTTCTGAAAACTGAACACGATAGATGGGCCGTCCCCCCACTGACGCACCCTCCTACTTTTTGATGTCTCTGAAAACAAAAACTAACCCCTTTTTGGCGGGGGTTTGGGTAATCCCTATTGACACATTCTGCATCAAACAAATGCTTTTTTTTTAAACAATGACGCGAAGCTTTATTTAATTTGTGCCAATGTTCAAAGGTACAAAAGAGAGATTACCAGGATTGCTTAAACACACATGGCGGCCAACCCCTAAATTCAAACTATGCTTAAGTATTTTCAAGTTGGGCCAGCCTGCTTAAGTATTTCAATGTCCCTGGTTTTTGGAATCTTCTAGCGGTCCCCAGGCATTTTTTCCCTTTGGGAAAGTTCTAGAAGGTTTTCGGCCGGCCTTTTATGTTTATTTTGTTATATATATTTCCTTTTTTTCTTTAATTTCACTTAGTTTTTCATTTTGAAATTATTTTTATTTCTTGAAAAATGTTCAATTGTTTTAAAAGTCTTTGTGTTTTAAAATTCTGTTCATTAATAAAAAAATTGCTCATGATTTTATAAAATATTTTTATTTTTTATTAAAATTTTCAGATGTTTGGTTCAAAATTTTCACAGCTTTTCAAAAAATTCCCTTTATCAGAAAATATTCAAAGTCGAAAAATCATATTTCAAAAATTGTTCGCAACTGTCCATTTTTTCAGGGGTTCAAAAAATATTCAAGTCAAAAAAATGTTTGTAAATTTCAAACAATGTTCGTGTTTTTCATGTTTGTTGAGAATGTTTTTCTTTGAAATGGTCACAATTTCAAAAAAAAATAATTTTTTTAAAAAAATGTTCATGTTTCCATTTTTCATGAGTTTGAAACATTTTTCGCAAGTTTCAAAACATGTTCGTGTTTTCCAAATTTGTTTGTGTTTTTCATCAATTGTTCTTAAGTATATTAAAAAAATATTCCCGTTGTTAATCATTTTTAAAAATGTTGGTGTTTCCATTCTTTTATTAGTTTCAAAAATCGTTCACGGTTTTCAAAAAATGTTTGTGTTTCAAATTTTCTTTGGGATATTAAGATGATGTCTGCCTTTCCAAATTTATTGGTGCAATTGCAAATTCCCACTTCAAATCATTATTCACCATTTTCTAAAAAGTGATTTGCGTTGGCTTCAAAAAAATTATGTTCGTGTTGTCTTACGATTAGTAAAGCTCATTAGCTCAGCTGGGTGTGTTGCCTTGCCTCTTCGGACAAGATCCTGGGTTGGATAGGCCTCGTGGCGCATTTTTTGTCGAGCTATAAATCATAGCCCGCCGCATACCGCCCAGTCGTATACTGCCCTAGGCGTGCGGGCGACAACCTGTCGCAAAGAGCAACAGATAGGAGCTCCCGCGGGTTTGGGGCAGCAACTGTGGATTTGCTATATAGCGCGCTATGCACGGATAGCTCACATAAGTTTCCCATTTGGCCAACCCAGTATAGCATCATTCCTTATTTTTATTGAGCCTGGTGTTCGTAACCATTTAGAATGGGTTTCCTTTTTTTCCGTTCTGGTTTTCTTCACGATTAAACCAATGAATATTTTAAAACTTCATGAACTATTCACGAATTCAAAAAAATACTTGTGAATTAAAAAAAGTTCTTGGATTCAAAACTGTATGCAAATCTAAAAATATATTCTAAAATTCAAAAATATTCCATAATCAAAAGAAATGTTCTTGAATTATAATAATGTTCACACATTAAAAGTTATTCAGGAATTTTAAAATGATCATGAGTTTAAAGATTCCTATTAAATTTAAAAATGTTCAAGAATTCAAAAAATCTTGTGAATAATTAAAATGTTCGCAATAAGGGAAAATCAAGCAAGAAAAAAGAAACAGACAAAACAAAGAGTAAAACAAAGAAAACTCCAAGAAGGGAAAAAATAGGAAATCGGGAAAAACTGAGTGAAAAGCAAAACTGCTGCTATACAGCACCACACGCATACAGTAACCGCGCAGACATTGCTCCTGGGCCAGCCCACCTCGGTTGCTCCTATTTAGCGTTTAAGGCGCCGATTTCAGAGACGCCCCCTATGTCTTGAATTAAGGGGTACCTCTTGCAAAGGTCGATATATGAGTTTTTCTTCTTTTCACAGATTCATTTTTTCAAAACATTTTATCTCTTGGTTCGTGCGTCCATATCCTGAATCTTTTCACCATTCGATTCCGCGCGTCCAGATTGTGGAACCTAGTTCCATATTAAGAGGTGTCTAAGAATTTTGTTTTCACCAAAACCCTCGGAAAAAACTGATAGAAAAAAAAAATCATAGCCGGAAACATGTTTTTCACTTGTTTCCCTTTCCGACAGGCACAATTGTGTTTCTCACGGAAAATCTATGCCTCCTAGGGAAGCAAATATGTGCCTCTCGTGAAACAAAAAGAAAATGTATTTCTTTTCTTTTCCGAGAAAAGCACAGCTATGCCACACAAGAATCAAACCTACGCCTCTTGTGATAGCAAAAACAAAGTTTTTTTTTATGCATCTCGTGGAAGTAAATTTGTGCCTCTTCAGCTGTGCCTTCCGCAAAAGAAAATATGTGCCTCCACAAGAAGCAAACTTGTGTCTCTTGTGAAAGCAAAAAAAAAACCATACATTTTCTCCATTTGTGAGAGGCACAACTATACTTCTTTGCGAACAAAATATGTGACTCTATTGGAAGCAACAAAAAAATCACTCGGAAATCGAATAGCCAAAAAATGGGAAAGGAACCATCTAAACCCAAAAACGTGTACGAAAAAAAACCCCAAGGGAACGCCCACAATGCACCATGCGGCCTTGACGCGCTCTTAGGCAACCAAAAGTGTCCCTTGAGAGGTTCCCACAAAGGGTACCCTTTAATTAGTTGCCCCCTCATGTCTCGATTATTGTGAAATGTAGGAACCCTCTCTTCAAGGCGAGCGTCCGATGGGCCAGACCATCTCGCAGGAGGCAGCACCCTCTTTTTTGTTTTCTGTCTTTTTTTTCATGTTTTTCTTTTTCTTTTACTTCCAAATACTCCTAGGAAATATATTACAAAAAACATTTTGCATAAAAACATTTGTAAAAGAATGTTAACCAAGCATTTGAGACATGTTAAATGTGCATGGAGAATATGTTTCCCATGTATACAAAAAAACAATGTGTATGAAAAAATATGATCATTTATGTAAAACAATTTAATCAAATATTTGAAAAAAAATGTTAAACACGTATTTGGAAAATGTTAATCCAGCACCGAGAAAATGTTAAATGTGTAAAGAAAAAATCTTGACCATGTTTTTTTAACAATAATCTTGCATATGGAAAATTGTTGAAGGACAAGGAGAGAGTTGCTCTAAGCAATTGCGAGATGGCCATCGTAGGTACACCCGAACGGATCGATGAAAACGGGAGAGGCGCGCCGCCGTACGTGACAGCAGATGAAAACGCCGACGAGACGCACTTGGCGTGTCCGTCGCACAGCGGAAACGTTCGCTGCGTACCTACCACCAGTCACGCCGCCCGTGCGGCCTCGCGCCACGTCCACTTCACTCTCTCCCCGATCGCCCGGCTGCTATTCTGAGATTCTGCCCAGCCGCCGCCCCGGCAGAACCTACCAGTGCCACTACCACTACCGGTGCGCCGGTCCAGCCGATTCCGAACACGAACCAGCCGCCGTCGCCGGTTAATTCCATGGCCATGAGGAGCGCGACGCAGCAGGTCGTCCCGGCCTTGGAGCCGCCTCCCACCATTGTTGATCGTGCTACCACGGGGCTGATTGCGCTGGTCTGTTTCCTCCTCCAGGGCAGCAAGAAGATCGTGGGCTTGTTCTACAAGGGCGGCGAGCACGCGGCGCAGAACCCCGACTTCGTGGGCTGCGTGGAGAATGGAGTGAAGTCTATTTTAAACGCGAGTTTGTAGGCCGTCGAAACAAACCTCACCTCCAAATCCTCAAGTTTGACTCGCCCTCTGTAATCTCAGTCGTTTTCAACCCTAAATCCCACCCTAGACTGTTTGTAAGCACAATCCTGGTCGGGATCACTCGTTCCACCCCAGATTGCAGTGCTACAGCTGAGTACTACGCATGTGTATAAACACAGAAAACGAGAAACGCATACATGCATGCAATGTCTAGCTAGCAGCACGGGTGCATGATCGATCTTGGATAACGTCGCTAGGAAGGAGCAGGACTGTGAACAGGAATCATCTATGACTGAGACAATGTGTTTGATAACGTGAAAAATGCAATTCTGGTTCGTCAAGCAACACCGATCGCGATAATATTTCATCCGGCATCCGTTATTACACTTATTATTCTCGGTCGGACAAGTTACTTCCTTCACACCATCGATTCCAACACAAGCGAAATATGGCAGTCCAAGCCAGTCCTCCTACTCGCCTTCTATCTGCGGCGACCAGCGGCAAGGCTCACGACGATCACCAAGGTAGGCGTGCAGCCGACGACGACTTACGTGACACTTTCCGCCAACTCCACCAACGGCAAGAACCGGCTGTCCCCGGTCTCTTCGCCGCTGCCACCTGCGGGCTGCCCCTCGAGCACCGTCTCGGGCTCGGCCGCTCAAGTGCCTCTTTCCGGCCCAGATGGCCATCACGCGAAGGTGGCGAACTTGTTCGTGCTCTCCTCCCAATCGACGGCAGCACAGATTCAGCGGCAACGGCGGGCGCGCCATCCGTCATCTTCGGCGGCGGCTCGTTCTTCCTCGCATCCTGGCGAACGGTGCCATCCATCACGATGAACCTCTCCGACGGTGTCTCGATCGACAACTCTTCGCCAGGACCCCGACTACTTCGATCGCCGAGAACGGCATCACCATCGATATGGGACGCGCGCACGGCCGTCTCCGTGGCGCTTGTGGTCGGCCTCACCACCACGATCGTCAATAGCAACAGCTATTACACTATCCACAGTGGGACGCGCTGCCACCGTTCATGTACAGCAAGCTGTCCGGCCCGGCGTGAGGGGAGACTGCACAGATCATCAGTTGCATTTTTGGGAGAGAGGAGATGGCAACCGTGGATGGAAAATGAACATGACATGTGGGCCAGGGTAATAAGTGAGAGTAAAGATTGATCCCGGCAAGGATAATCTTTTTCCTGACCCGCCAAACGGATTCAAGGTCGAGATAGACCGGGATCAATGAATATAGGGTACATATTTCAGGGATTTGAAGATGAAGGTTCATTTACGACGAGCTCTACAACCTTAAGGTTTAAAATAGACTTCATTCTGGAGAATGCGCTGGGCATCCGCGCCTGGCTCGAGTCGCAGGGCCACCACTACGTCGTCACCGACGACAAGGACGGCCCCGACTGCGGTCAGTTTGCTTTGATCAACACACATCATTTCCATGAGAGTGTATCACGCTAACCGATCATGCCATCCTGGGCGCGCGCGCGCGCGAGCAGAGCTGGAGAAGCACATCGGGGACGCGCACGTGCTCGTCACCACGCCGTTCCACCCGGCGTACGTGGGTGCGGACCGGATCGGCCGCGCCAAGAACCTCGAGCTGCTCCTCACGGCGGGGATCGGCTCCGACCACGTCGACCTGCCGGCGGCCGCGGCCGCGGGGCTCACCGTCGCCGAGGTCACGGGCAGCAACACCGTGTCGGTGGCGGAGGACCAGCTGATGCGCATCCTCGTCCTCGTCCGCAACTTCCTGCCGGCGCACCGCCAGGCCGTCGACGGGGAGTGGGACCTGGCCGCCGTCGCGCACCGGGCCTACGACCTGGAGGGCAAGACGGTGGGCACCGTCGGCGCCGGCCGCATCGGGAAGCTGCTGCTCCAGCGTCTCAAGCCCTTCGGCTGCACCCTGCTCTACCACGACCGGCTCCGCATCGACGCAGCGCTGGAGGAGGAGCTCGGCGCCGCCTTTGAGGAGGAGCTGGACGCCATGCTGCCCAAGTGCGACGTCGTCGTGCTCAACATGCCGCTCACCGACAAGACAAAGTAGTACGTTGCAGCCAGCAGTTAACCGACCATGCATGATGAGGATCCATGTTCTTGTCCTTGTAATTGCTTCCCTGTTCTCCTTCCAGGGGCATGTTCGACAAGGAGAAGATCGCCAAGATGAAAAGAGGCGTCATCATCGTGAACAACGCGCGTGGCGCCATCATGGACACGCAGGCGGTGGCAGACGCCTGCAAAAGCGGGCACATCGCCGGTAAAAGCACATGAATTCCGGGCTGCTCCCGAACATAACTGCTTAATCCTTGTGCTCTTCTGATCAGGATACGGCGGCGACGTGTGGTACCCGCAGCCGGCGCCCAAGGACCACCCGTGGAGGTACATGCCCAACAACGCCATGACCCCGCACATCTCATTTGCTTAACTGCACTGACTGATAATGGTAAACGGTTGACCTGTTGTGGTGCATGCTGGACAACTACATTGTCAAGGAAGGCAAGCTCGCCAGCCAGTACCAGTGAAGTGAAGCACACCTTGCACTTGCACGGATCGTCGTGTGCCAGTTGCCACAAACTAAATAAGTAAATAAAGATGCTTGGTCCTTGCAATGGCCATCAACCTCTGCCTAAATAAAATGGGATAAAAACTGGTTGCTTTGAGTTGCCATCGCTGTGTATTTGGTTGCAACTATAATCAACACAAACTGTTGCAGAAATGTTGTGCAGCTCCATTTGTGACGTTGTACTTGTACTGACATAAAAAATATTGCCGCAAAAAAAAAAAAAAAAGATTGTGGCAGTGGCGTCTGTATTTACCATAGAACCTCCAACTTCCCATGGCCAACCAAACAAGCAGCTATATGTATGTTGGCTCAGAAAGAAGCAACACCAGTAGGAACTCAACCTCTACAAATAGTCTTTCTCTGTACAATAACTTTGCTCAAACAGAGTATAATTCTTTAGGATTACCAAAATAGCATCATTAGACTGGTATTGGACCACTTAAAAACAAATTAATAGAGAGGGGCTCACGAGATCTTATGGGTACAAAGTTTCGTGGCTGTTCGATGCAAGAATGCCGTAGCCCATGATCTCCAGCGATGAGGAGATGGTGGAGGAAGATGAGCAGCAACAATGGCGCCACCTGCCTTGGGGTGGCCGGCAGTGGTAATCAATCTTCTGAGCCCACCTACCGCCCCTTTAGGATCAGTTGTTAGGAGTTTGATTTTTTTATCCAGTATGTGTGTGTACTTACCCGAGAGGGACACGGCCTCCATCTTTATATATGTGGCGCTAGGTGCATCACAGACCGATCGTTATGGGTGTCTCTGATCAAAGCACAATCGTTAAGAGAGGAGACTTTTTCTCCCATATTTTTGTCACGATTAACAACATCCTGAGATCAACTCCAACAGAATGTTGCCCACTAGCTCCACTAGGTATTAATTGCAGTTGTTACCCTATATATTAGTCACAAGTAGAAACAGTCGGCCACCAATGGGCCATTACATGTAGCATTTATACCAGTGTTGTAGCTATACTTCATGGTGAGGTCGCCACTCTATATAAACCATGGAGGGGAACCAGGCTGAGGGTTCATATCATTTGTAGGCATCCTTATACACAAGAGATAAACCCTCAATAAGAAGTAGGGTATTACCTTCACCGTAGAGGGCCTCAAACTATATAAACCCTTGTGTATGTACATCCATATGCGTTTATGATAGTCTCTACACTCCTAGCGTTGGAAGATGGTTTTGTTCCTCTGTTTTTCTAATGGTGATCTCTCTGTTGAGAATTAGGCGTCGACCCCTTTATATAAGTTGGTCAGGCGGACCTCCTAGCGTCGGTGGCAAGCGCTACGACTATGAGCACATGCGCTTGTATCAACCACCGTCTTGCACTGTGTTGACTCTGATGCGCCTCCAATTGCTTGCTCTTTTCCACCAAACTTTTGTGTTTCCACATGATGATCACCTTTCATGCTTAGTCCCTTTTCCTATAGAAACACACTAAAATAAATTGCGATCTATCGCCTTCATTAGTCATTAGTGGCAATATTAGAGTGATTTTCTTGAAAAAATCAGGATTATCTGGTTTAAACAACGATGTGATGAGCACAAAATATCACTCATCAAGGAGCGCCCCCCATCTTGGTGGCGGCCAGGGGAGAGGAAAATTTTTGACGATGGATGGCCTCCTCAAAATCTAGGGTTTCACAGACAGGCATCGCCCCTCTCCACCCCTCTCCCGCGTCAGCCTGTGAGTGACCGGGGGAGGAAGCTCACCGTCGGGACTCGGTCCTCCCTCCTTCCTTCATCCCCTCCTCGCCCCCACTGCGACACATTGATGGGCAAAGCCCATCGGCATCAGCGGCAGCAGGTTTTTTCCGCTCGCTTGGGGCGGCTGGCGCAGGACGGCGACGTCGAGTGCTGGCGTCATGGGCGCATGACAATGAAATGGTGGGATTTGTAGTCGGGCTTGCGTCCGTGGAGGAGGTGGCAGCCTGTTCTGGACGAATCCATATCTCATGGTCCGACGGCTGTGTCCAGTGCGGTGCCTCGCCGGCGGGTCTCTTTGGCCACGGGTGTGTTTGTAGTCGACGACATGTGTGCTGGCACGAGTCGATGCAGCACCTCTGGTGCCTGTCTTTGGGGGCAAACTCAGCAATTCAACGCCCACATCTTCGGGCGGTTGTTCGGTGTGGGATCCTCATGCTTCTGGTCTGGCGACTGCGATGGGGCATTGCAAGAGGCAACGTGGGGCGGGTAGGAAGAAGGGATGGGTGTCCGACCACCCATCACTAGTGCTAGGCACATCGATAGAGGTCTTGCGCTGCTTATCCTCCTCCTCTTCCTCGACCTTTTGTGCCTCCGAATCCAGATTAGTATAGTGGAGGTGTGTGGTTGCTTGTATCTGCATTGGTAATTCCCCGAAGAGGAGAGGATGATGCAACACAACAACGGTAAGTATTTCCCTCAGTTATGAAACCAAGATTATCAATCCAGTAGGAGAACCAAGCAACACTATGTAAACAACACATGCACACAAACCACAAAAACTTGCAACCCAACGCGTAAGAGGGGTTGTCAATCCATCCTCGATATTGAGATATATTAAATTGTATGAGATTGGATAAATAGATCTAGCAAAAACATAAAATAAAACAAGTAAAGAAAAAGTGCAGCAAAGTATTTTTGGATTTTTGGATTTTTGGATTAATAGATCTGAAAATAATATGATAGGAAATAGACCCGGGAGCCATAGATTTGACTAGAGGTTTCTCTCAAGAAAATAACATATGGTGGGTAAACAAATTACTGTTGGGCAATTGATAGCAGAGCAAATAATTATGATGATATCCAAGGCAATGATCATGTATATAAGCATCCGTCCAAGATTAGTAGACCGACTCATGCCTGCATCTACTACTATTATTCCACACATTGACCGCTATCCAGCATGCACATCTAGTGTATTAAGTTCATGGAAAAATGGAGTAATGCAATAAGAACGATGACATGATGCAGACAACATTTATTCATGTAGGAATAGATCCCGTCGTTCTATCCTTAATGGGAACGATACATGCGTGTCATGTCTCCTTCTGTCACTGAGATTGAGCACCGCAAGATCGAACCCATCACACAACACCTCTTCCCATGGCAAGAAAAATCAATCTAGTTGGACAAACCAAACCAAAGTTTCGGAGAAGAAATACGAGGCTATAACAATCATGCATAAGAGAGTTCAACAAAGACTCAAATAATATCCATGGATAGAACTGATCATAAACTCACAATTCATCGGATCCCAACGAACACACCGCCAAAAGTCATTACATCAAATAGATCTACAAGAACATCGAGGAGAACATTTTATTGAAGATCAAAAAGAGAGAAGAGGCCATCTAGCTACTGCCTACGGACCCGTAGGCCTGTGGTGAAGTACTCACGCGGAAAGGTGAAGAACCTCTCTGAGATCGTTGACCCCTCCGGCAGAGTGCCGAAGAAGGCCTCTAGATTGGATCTCGTGGTTCTGGAACTTGCGGCGTCTATAATTGTGTTTCTTCGACTCCCCTAAGGTTATTTGGGATTTTAGAGTATTTATAGAGATGATAGTCGGTGGAGAATCCTCCCGTGGGCCCGACTACCCACCAGGGGGCGCCTGGGGCCTTCTGGCGCGCCCTGGTGCCTAGTGGGCCCCACGGGCCTCCTCTGGTGCACTTCTTTGGCTCCCTAGGTGTCTTCTGTGCAGAAAAAAATCTCCAAAAAGTTTCGTGGCATTTGGAATTCGTTTGGTATTGATATTCTGCAAAGTAAAAAACAAGCAGAAAACAACAACTGGCACTGGGCACTATGTCAATAGGTTAGTCCCAAAAAATGATATATAGTTGCTAGTAAATGAGTATAAAACATCCAAGAATGATACTTTAATAGCATGGAACAATCGAAAGTTTTAGATAGGTTGGAGACGCATCAAAAGTTATAGCTTTTCCCGTCAACGAAAATGACCGAGAATTCCCAATACTTTCCATGCTAGATACATCATAGGCAGTTCCCAACATAAAATAAAGTTTATTCCCTTTTCCACCATCCTTTCACAATCCATGGCTAGCGAAAGTGCAACTAATCCCTGGGTGGTTTGGTAATTCATAACAACATATAGCTCATTGAACTAATATCCATTCAAGATAAATGTTTCAGGATGTTCAATGATTGGCATGGCATGAACTAGAGATGTGGACCCCTTAAAATGCTAAGCAGGAAAAATCTGAAGACTCTTCATCTTTAGTTTAGTGATCCAAGATCACGTTGAGTCCATAGGAAAGCCAATACTATTAAAAGGGGATGAGGTGTTGCTTAATGCCTTACTTGCTCAAGTGCTTAGTGATATTGCTCCAAAACCCTCAGCCACTTTCTCCATCCAAATATGTCCAAACCCAAAACTCCAACTCGGCCCCACCAATTCTTTCTATCTGGAGCCACCGAGTTCATATGACATAGCCACTACCAGAAGCTCTAACAGTTCGGTCTCACCGATACGGATCTCGATCTCACCGAGATGGCCTTGCCAGCGCTTTGTGACTTGTTGCATTTACTTCGATCTCACCGTGTTGGCTTGACAGATTCTCTGTTGCTTGTTGCTTCACTTCGGTCCCACCGAGTTGATGCAATCTGCGCCTCCGCGATGATGTTTGCCCTAAGCCCTAGCACACCGGTCCCACCGAGTTGTTCCAGTCGGTCCCACTGAGATTCCTAACGTTCACATTTTTGAACTGATCGGTGCCATCGAGTTTAACCATTTGGTCTCACCGAGATCTCCATTTGTGAGAGAGCCATCAGAATGTGCCTACACTTCCACCATTCATTTTTCGAGAGAGAACCACCTACTCATGTGTTGAGATCAAGATATTCCAATCCTACCATTTGGATCTTGATTTCTAGCCTTCCCCAAGTTTCTTTCCACTCAAATCCTCTCCCACCATAGCCAAACCTGAGAGAGAGAGAGAGAGAGAGAGAGAGAGAGAGAGAGAGAGAGAGAGAGAGTTGAGTGTTGGGAGACTATCGTTTGAAGCACAAGAGCAAGGAGTTCATCATTAACACATCGTTTATTACCTTTTGCAGAGTGCTGTCTCCTAGATTGGTTAGGTGTCGCTTGGGAGCCTGCATCATGATGTGGATTTGAACCAAGAAGTTTGTAAGGGCAAGGAGATCACCTACTTCATGAAGATCTACCCAAGTGAGGCAAGTTCTTTGTGGGCGATGGACATGGAGCGATAGACAAGGTTGCTTTTTCATGGACCCTTCGTGGGTGGAGCCCTCCGTGGACTCGCGCAACCGGTACCCTTCATGGGTTGAAGTCTCCATCAACGTGGACGTACGATAGCACCACCTATCAAAACCACGCCAAAAATCTCCGTGCCTCCATTGTGTTTGCCTTCTCCAAACCCTTCCCTTTACCTTCATATGCAATGTTTACTTTCCGCTGCTATACTCTTAGAATTTCATGTGTAGGTTGATTGCTTGACTTGTGCTAATTGCTAAAATCTGCCCACAACTAAAATTTGGAAATGATAGATTTTTTATTTGGTCAAGTAGTCTAATCACCCCTCTCTAGACATACTTTTGATCCTACAAATGGTATCGGAGCTTTGGTCTCCATTAGCCTTGATTTCCATAGCTTTAGTGATCATAGCTTTGGTTTCACAACCTAGGAGAGTATGGCGTCTAGCGAGGGAAATTACCACCGTAGAGATCCTTACTTTGATGGTACAATTTTTCTAGTTGGAAGCATAAGATGAAAATGCATATTCTTGGTCATAACCCCGCCATTTGGGCTGTTGTTCGTATTAGCTTGCAAGATGAATACTTTGAAGATGGAAAAGAACCGGATCGTGAAGCCACTGCGGACGAATTGAAGTTGTTGCAATACAATGCTTAAGCTTGTGATATTCTCTTCAATGGATTATGCCCCGAAGAATTCAACAAAATCAGTCGCCTTGAGAATGCAAAGAAAATTTGGGATACTTTGGTTGATATGCACGAAGCACTACTAGAAAAAGGGCTATAGATGGGATTCACACTAATGGCGCACCAGAAAGTTGGTGCGCCATTAGTATATACTAATGGCGCACCACATTCGATGCGCCATTAGAGTTGAAACTACTAATGGCGCACCATGCAAAGGTGCGCCATTAGTATCAATTTTTTTTGAACTAGTGCGCTGTCCAAACATACTAATGGCGCATCCTTCTTAAGTCGCCATTAGTAGTTGTAACTACTAATGGCGCACCAGCAAGGTGCGCCATTAGTATAGAAAATTATTTTTTTGAACTAGTGCGCTTTGTCCAAACATACTAATGGCGCATCCAGATGAAGTGCGCCATTAGTAGTTGTAACTACTAATGGCGCATCTGCGCCAAGGGTGCGCCATTAGTATTTTTTTTGCAAAACTACTAATGGCGCACCGCTGAAGGTGCACCATTAGTAACCTGGATTACTAATGGCGCATTTGTTGCTAGTGCGCCATTAGTAAGTGGGCAACAACTAGATATTTTGGACAGCCTCTCCTACCCACACTCACTTTCTCCCCACTTCATTCTCTCCACCTCCTCCTTGTCTCGGTGCCTCCTCTTTTCACCTCATTTCCACCATAGATTCATTCAAATTAAGTGGTTAAATTACCTTGTTTTAATAGGTAAGTAAGGGGAAGCTATATTTATGTTGTTCTCCTACAACAATGTGCACATGCACTTTTTATGGCCTAGCTAGATCTATGTATGTTCGTGGTGTTGCATATGTTTGTGGTGTTGCATATGTGTTTGTGTTTGGAGGTGTACCGGTATTTGAAATGCGATAGTTGCCAATATTTTGCGGAATGTTGATTCATTTCCGTTTGGCGAGAATTTTGGCATTAAGCATTCTTTTGGTCCTATTTTAGGAAAGTCATGCCAAATTTTGTTTGGTTCTAAAATATCGTTTTGCTCTACCCATGACGACCATGGTCCGCATACGATGACCGAAGGCATCGTGAATAAGTTTTTGAGGTCATGAAGGCCGAGATGCTTCAAAAGAACGAGGCGGAGATAAGATGTCCGTGTCGAAGATGCAAGTGAAGATCCTTATTGCGGACCGGATTCCGGCAGGTCTTGGGACCACCTGCTCTTGCGTGGTTTCATGGATGGCTATCGGTGGCAAGGTGATGAAGATGACTACGAAGTCGTCCATGGGGGCCGGGCAAGAAATGAGGAAGGGCAGCAAGACAACCACCGCGGCTCGGGCGGGCGAGAAGACGAAGATGTTGGGGAACGTAGTAATTTCAAAAATTTTCCTACGATCACGCAAGACCATGGTGATGGCATAGCAACGAGCGGGAAGAGTATCCGTCCACGCCCTCGTGAGACCGAAAGCGGAAGCGTTATAACAACGCTGTTGATGTAGTCGTGCGTCTTCACGATCCGACCGATCCAAGCACCGAGCGTCACGGCACCTCCGAGTTACGCACACGTTCAGCCCGATGGCGATCCCGGACTCCGATCCAGCAAAGTGTCGGGATGAGTTCCGTCATCTGACGGCGTGGTGGCGATGATGATGCTCCACCGACGCAGGGCTTCGCCTAAGCTCCATGACGATATGACTTCTCCCGCAAGAGGCTTCGCCTAAGCTCGCGACGATATGACGAAGTGGAATATGGTGGAAGGGGCACCGCACACGGCTAAGGAAATCAACTTGTGTGTCTTGGGGTGCTCCCTGCCCGTATATAAAGGAGCCAAGGGGAGGTGGCGGCCAAGAGGAGGAGGCGCGACAAGGAGTCCTACTCCTCGGGAGTAGGACTCCCCCAATCCTAGTTGGATTAGGATTCGGGAGAGAGAGAGAGGGGCGGCCCACCTTTCCTAGTCCTAATAGGACTAGGGGAAGGGGGCGGACCACCTAGGGCTGGCCCTTCTCCTTTCCTCCAAGGCCCACTATGGGCCCATGTAGTTCCGGGGTTCGGTAACCTCCGGTACTCGATAAATTCGATTTCACTCGGAACCTTTCCGATGTCCAAATGTAGGCTTCAATATATCAATCTTTATGTCTCGACCATTTCGAGACTCCTCGTCATATCCGTGATCACATCGGGACTCGAACAACCTTGGTGCATCAATACTTATAAACTCATTATGACCGTCATCGAAGCGTTAAGCGTGCGGACCCTACGGGTTCGAGAACTATGTAGACATGACCGAGACACCTCTCGGTCAATAACCAATAGCGGGACCTGGATGCCCATATTGGTTCCTACATATTCTACGAAGATCTTTATCGGTCGGACCGCATAACAACATACGTTGTTCCCTTTGTCATCGGTATGTTACTTGCCCGAGATTCGATCGTCGGTATCCAATACCTAGTTCAATCTCGTTACGGCAAGTCTCTTTACTCGTTCCGTAATACATCATCTCACAACTAACACATTAGTTGCAATGCTTGCAAGGCTTATGTGATGTGCATTACCGAGAGGGCCCAGAGATACCTCTCCGAGCATTCGGAGTGACAAATCCTAATCTCGAAATCGCCAACCCAACATCTGCCTTTGGAGACACCTGTAGTACTCCTTTATAATCACCCGATTACGTTGTGACGTTTGGTAGTACCAAAGTGTTCCTCCGTAAGCGGAGTTGCATAATCTCATAGTCATAGGAACATGTATAAGTCATGAAGAAAAGCACTAGCAACAAACTATACGATCGGTGCTATGCTAATGGAATGGGTCATGTCAATCAGATCATTCAACCAATGATGTGATCCCGTTAATCAAATAACAACTCCTTGTTCATGGTTAGGAAACATAACCATCTTTGATTAACGAGCTAGTCAAGTAGAGGCATACTAGTGACACTCTGTTTGTCTATATATTCACACATGTATTATGTTTCCGGTTAATACAATTCTAGCATGAATAATAAACATTTATCATGATATAAGGAAATAAATAATAACTTTATTATTGCCTCTAGGGCATATTTCCTTCATCTCCCACTTGCACTAGAGTCAATAATCTAGTTCACATCGCCATGTGATTTAACATCGATAGTTCACATCATCATGTGATTAACACCCATAATTCACATCGCCATGTGACCAAGACCCAAAGGGTTTACTAGATTCAGTAATCTAGTTCACATCGCTATGTGATTAACACCCAAAGAGTACTATGGTGTGATCATGTTTTGCTTGTGAGATAATTTTAGTCAACGGTGTCTGTCACATTCAGAGCCGTAAGTATTTTGCAAATTTCTATGTCTACAATGCTCGCACGAAGCTACTCTAGCTAATTGCTCCCACTTTCAATATGTATCCAGATTGAGACTCGAGTCATCTAGATTAGTGTTAAAACTTGCATCGACGTAACCTTTTACTTATTTAACCTTTTTCACTTCCATAATCGAGAAACATATCCTTATTCTACTAAGGATAATTTTGACCGATGTCCATTGATCTACTCCTAGATCTCTATTGCACTCCTTGCCAATCTTAGTGGTAGGGTATGCAATAGATCCGTACACAACATGACATACTTTATAGAACCTATGGCTGATGCATAGGGAATGACTTTCATTCTCTTTCTATCTTCTGCCGTGGTCGGGTTTTGAGTCTTACTCAATCTCACACCTTATAACACAGGCAAGAACTCTTTCTTTGACTGTTCCATTTTGAACTACTTCAAAATCTTGTCAAGGTATGTATTCATTGAAAAACTTATCAAGCGTCTTTGATCTATCTCTATAGATCTTGATGCTCAATATGTAAGCAGCTTCACCGAGGTCCTTCTTTGAAAAACTCCTTTCAAATACTCCTTTATGCTTTGCGAATAATTCTACATTATTTCGATCAACAATATGTCATTCACATATACTTATCGAAAATGTAGTGCTCCCACTCACTTTCTTGTAAATACAGGCTTCTCCAAAAGTCTCATAAAACCATATGCTTTGATCACACTATCAAAGCGTTTATTCCAACTCGAGATGCTTGCACCAGTCCATAGATGGATCGCTGGAGCTTGCACATTTTGTTAGCTCTTTTAGGATTGACAAAACCTTCGGTTGCATCATATACAACTCTTCTTTAATAAATCCATTAAAGAATGTAGTTTTGACATCCATTTGCAGATTTCATAAAATGTGGCAATTGCTAACATGATTGAGACAGACTTAAGCATCGCTACAATTGAGAAAATCTCATTGTAGTCAACACCTTGAACTTGTCAAAACCTTTTTGCGACAAGTCGAGCTTTGTAGATAGTAACACTACTATCGGTGTCCGTCTTCCTCTTGAAGATCCATTTATTCTCAATGGCTTGCCGATCATCGGCAAGTCAACCAAAGTCCATACTTTGTTCTCATACATGGATCCCATCTCAGATTTCATGGTCTCAAACCATTTCGCGGAATCTGGGCTCATCATCGCTTCCTCATAGTTCGTAGGTTCATCATGGT
Organism: Aegilops longissima; assembly: GCA_021605205.1. NCBI lineage: Eukaryota > Viridiplantae > Streptophyta > Magnoliopsida > Poales > Poaceae > Aegilops > Aegilops longissima. The sequence goes on from CM038680.1 coordinate 595,815,939, forward strand.
CTAGTAACATGACTTCTAGAATAAGATTACCGTACCACTCTGGTGCGGATCTTACTCTGGAAGACCCACGAGGTTTTAGTAGCAACTTGATCTGAAGTTTCATGATCATCATCATTAACTTCCTCACTAATTGGTGTAGGAATCATGGAACTGATTCTGTGATGAACTACTTTCCAATAAGGAAGAAGGTACAATTACCTCATCAAGTTCTACTTTCCTCCCACTCACTTCTTTCGAGAGAAACTTCTTCTCTAGAAAGGATCCATCTTAACAACAAATATCTTGCTTTCGGATCTGTGATAGAAGGTGTACCCAATAGTTACCTTTGGGTATTCTATGAAGACGCATTTCTCGATTTGGGTTCGAGCTTATCGGTGAAAACTTTTTCACATAAGCATCACAACTCAAACTTTAAGAAGCGACAGCTTAGGTTTATTGCTAAACCATAGTTCATACGGTGTCATCTCAGCGGATTTAGATGGTGCCCTATTAAGCGTGAATGCAGCTGTCTTTAATGCATAACCCCAAAGCGATAGTGGTAAATCGATAAGATACATCATAGATCGCACCATATCAAAATAAAGTACGGTTCTGACGTTCGGACACACCATAATCTTTGTGGTGTTCCGGTGGCGTGAGCTGTGAAACTATTCCACATTGTTTTCATTGAAGACCAAACTCGTAACTCAAATATTCATCTCCACGATCAGATCGCAGAAACTTTATTTTCTTGTTACGATGATTTTCCACTTCACTCTGAAATTCTTTGAACCTTTCAACTATTTCAGACTTATGTTTCATCAAGAAGATATACCCATATCTGCTCAAATCATCTTGTGAAGGTCGAAAATAACGATACTTGCCGTGAGCTTTAACACTCATCGGACCGCATACATCGGTATGTATTATTTCCAATAAGTCATTTGCTCGCTCCATTGTTAGGAGAAGCGAGTCTTTAGTCATCTTGCCCATAAGGCATGGTTCATAAGCATCAAGTGATTCATAATCAAGTGATTCCAAAATCCCATCGGTATGGAGTTTCTTCATCGCTTTACACCAATTATGACCTAAACGGCAGTGCCACAAATAAGTTGCACTATCATTATTAACTTTGCATCTTTTGGTTTCAATGAATATGTGTATCACTATGATTGAGATCCAATGAACCATTTTCATTGGGTGTGTAACCATATAAGGTTTTATTCATGTAAGCAGAATAACAATTTATTCTCTTACTTAAATGAATAACCGTATTGCAATAAACATGATCAAATCATATTTATGCTCAACACCAAATAACACTTATTTAGGTTCCACACTAATCCCGAAAGTATAGGGAGTGTGCGATGATGATCATATCAATCTTGGAACTACTTCCAATACTCATCGTCACTGCCCCTTCAACTAGTCTCTGTTTATTACGTAACTTCCTGTTTGAGTTACTAATCTTAGCAACGAGCAGTATCAAATACTCGAGGGCTACTATAAACACTAGTAAGGTACACATCAATAACCTGTATATCAAATATAACCTTGTTCACTTTGCCATCCTTCTTATCCACCAAATATTCAGGGTAGTTCCGTTTCCAAAGTGACCAGTTCCATTGCAGCAAAAATACTCGGTCTCGGCTTAGGTCTAGACTTGGGTTTCTTCACTCGAGCAGCAACTTGCTTGCTGTTCCTTTGAAGTTCCCTTCTTCCTTTGCCATTTTCCTTGAGACTAATAGTCTTGTCAACCATCAACACTTGATGTTTTCTTGATTTCTACCTTCGCCGATTTTAGCATCGCGAAGAGCTCGAGAATCTTTTTCGTCATCCCTTGCATACTATAGTTCATCACGAAGTTCTACTAACTTAGTGATGGTGACTAGAGAATTCTGTCAATCACTATCTTATCTGGAAGATTAACTCCCACTTGATTCAAGTGATTGAAGTACTCAGACAATCTGAGCACATGCTCACTAGTTGAGCGATTCTCCTCCATCTTTTAGCTATAGAACTTGTTGGAGACTTCATATCTCTCAACTCGGGTATTTGCTTGAAATATTAACTTCAATTCCTGGAACATCTCATATGGTCCATGGCGTTCAAAACGTCTTTGAAGTCCCGATTCTAAGCCGTTAAGCATGGTGCACTAAACTATCAAGTAGTCATCATATTGAGCTAGCCAAGCGTTCATAACGTGCGCATCTGCTCCTGCAATAGGTCTGTCACCTAGCGGTGCATTAAGGACATAATCTTACTGCGCAGCAATGAGGATAAACCTCAGATCACGGATCCAATCCGCATCATTGCTACTAACATCTTTCAATACAATTTTCTCTAGGAACACATATAAAAACAGGGAAGCAACAACGCGAGCTATTGGTCTACAACATAATCTGCAAAATACTACCGGGACTAAGTTCATGATAAATTAAAGTTCAATTAATCATATTACTTAAGAACTCCCACTTAGAAAAATATCCTTCAATTCTTTAAGTGATTGCGTGATCCATATCAACTACACCATGACCGATCATCACGTGTGATGGAGTAGTTTCAATGGTGAACATCAATATGTTGATCATATCTACTATATGATTCACGCTCGACCTTCGGTCTCCGTGTTCGAGGTCATATCTTATATGCATAGCTCGTCAAGTATAACCTGAGTATTCGCGTGCGCAACTGTTTTGCACCGTTGTATTTGAGCGTAGAGCCTATCACACCCGATCATCACGTGGTGTCTCGGCACGAAGAACTTTATAGCGGTGCATACTCGGGAGAACACTTCTTGATAATTTAATAAGGGATCATCTTATAATGCTACCGTCAATCAAAGCAAGATAAGATGCATAAAGGATTAACATCACATGCAATCAATATAAGTGATATGATATGGCCATCATCATCTTGTGCTTGTGATCTCCATCTCCAAGCACCGTCATGATCACCATCGTCACCGGCGCGACACCTTGATCTCCATCGTAGCATCGTTGTCGTCTCGCCAACTATTGCTTCTCGACTATCGCTACTCCTTAGTGATAAAGTAAAGCAATTACATGGCGTTGCATTTCATACAATAAGCGACAACCATATGGCTCCTGCCGATTGCCGATAACTTCGGTTACAAAACATGATCATCTCATACAATAAAATATAGCATCACGTCTTGACCATATCACATCACAACATGCCTGCAAAAACAAGTTAGGCGTCCTCTACTTTGTTGTTGCAAGTTTTACGTGGCTGCTACGGGCTGAGCAAGAACCGTTCTTACCTCGCATCAAAACCACAGCGATACTTCGTCAAATAGACTCCGTTTTAACCTTCTCAAGGACGGGCGTAGCCACACTCGATTCAACTAAAGTGAGAGAGCAGACACCGCCGGTCACCTTTAAGCAACGAGTGCTCGGGCGGTGAAACCAGTCTCGCGTAAGCGTCTGGCGTAATGTCGGTCCGGGCGCTTCATCTCACAATACCGCTGAACCAAAGTATGACATGCTGGTAGGCAGTATGACTTGTATCGTCCACAACTCACTTGTGTTCTACTCGTGCACATGACATCAACGCATAAAACCAGGCTCGATACCTTTGTTGGGGAGCGTAGTAATTTCAAAAATTTTCCTCACGATCACGCAAGACCATGGTGATGGCATAGCAACGGCGGGAAGAGTATCCGTCCACGTACCCTCGTGAACCGAAAGCGAAGCGTTATAACAACGCGGTTGATGTAGTCGTGCGTCTTCACGATCCGACCGATCCAAGCACCGAGCGTATGGCACCTCCGAGTTCTGCACACGTTCAGCCGATGGCGATCCCGGACTCCGATCCAGCAAAGTGTCGGGATGAGTTCCGTCAATCTGACGGCGTGGTGGCGATGATGATGCTCCACCGGCGCGGGGCTTCGCCTAAGCTCATGACGATATGACTTCTCCGCGCAGGCTTCGCCTAAGCTCATGACGATATGACGAAGTGGAATATGGTGGAAGGGGCACCGCACACGGCTAAGGAAATCAACTTGTGTGTCTTGGGGTGCTCCCTGCCCCGTATATAAAGGAGCCAAGGGGAGGTGGCGGCCAAGAGGAGGCGCGCAAGGAGTCCTACTCCCTCGGGAGTAGGACTCCCCCAATCCTAGTTGGATTAGGATTCCCGGAGGAGAGAGAGAGGGGGCGGCCCACCTTTCCTAGTCCTAATAGGACTAGGGAAGAAGGGGCGACCACCTAGGGCTGGCCCTTCTCCTTTCCTCCAAGGCCCACTATGGGCCCATGTAGTTCCGGGGTTCGGTAACCTCCGGTACTCGATAAATTCCCGATTTCACTCGGAACCTTTCCGATGTCAAATGTAGGCTTCAATATATCAATCTTTATGTCTCGACCATTTGAGACTCCTCGTCATATCCGTGATCACATCCGGGACTCGAACAACCTTGGTGCATCAATACTTATAAACTCATTATGGTATCATCGAAGCGTTAAGCGTGCGGACCCTACGGGTTCGAGAACTATGTAGACATGACCGAGACACCTCTCTGGTCAATAACCAATAGCGGGACCTGGATGCCCATATTGGTTCCTACATATTCTCGAAGATCTTTATCGGTCGGACCGCATAACAACATCGTTGTTCCTTTGTCATCGGTATGTTACTTGCCGAGATTCGATCGTCGGTATCAATACCTAGTTCAATCTCGTTACCGCAAGTCTCTTTACTCGTTCCGTAATACATCATCTCACAACTAACACATTAGTTGCAATGCTTGCAAGGCTTATGTGATGTGCATTACCGAGAGGGCCAGAGATACCTCTCCGACATTCGGAGTGACAAATCCTAATCTCGAAATCGCCAACCCAACATCGCCTTTGGAGACACCTGTAGTACTCCTTTATAATCACCCGATTCGTTGTGACGTTTGGTAGTACCAAAGTGTTCCTCCGTAAGCGGAGTTGCATAATCTCATAGTCATAGGAACATGTATAAGTCATGAAGAAAAGCACTAGCAACAAACTATACGATCAGGTGCTATGCTAATGGAATGGGTCATGTCAATCAGATCATTCAACCAATGATGTGATCCCGTTAATCAAATAACAACTCCTTGTTCATGGTTAGGAAACATAACCATCTTTGATTAACGAGCTAGTCAAGTAGAGGCATACTAGTGACACTCTGTTTGTCTATATATTCACACATGTATTATGTTTCCGATTAATACAATTCTAGCATGAATAATAAACATTTATCATGATATAAGGAAATAAATAATAACTTTATTATTGCCTCTAGGGCATATTTCCTTCAGAAGAATCCCCAGGAGATGATCACGACGGTGATGCTGTACACAGTCATCATGTAGAAGATGCAGGACATGATGATGAGGAAGATGCGGAGCGGCGACGGGCATGATCATGAAGATGATGATGCGGCGGAGCGAGCGACGACGCTGGACCATCGATGGGCTGGGTGCAGGACCCTCATATTCAAGAGCTGCTTCTCAAGCGGGGCGGATAACGCTTTGAGCTGCCGCCGAGAGAAAGCCAAGATGGATCAACTTGAGTTAGACGCGGTTACTCCATTGTATGAAGGATGCAGGCCGAGGATACCGCTTTGAAAGTAGCGCTCATGGCTCGGAGATGAAGGTAAAACACAAAATGACCGGCGCATGCCGGCGAGAACATGTCATTCAGCACGAACATCTTCCCAAGGGAACAAGTGCCCGACCAGTTTGGAGGCGAAGAAAATCGTGTGTCCTCTCGATTTACCGCGACGTGAAATACCATGTGTGCATGAACAATTGCATCATTTATTGGGACGAGCACGCGAGTCTACCATATGTCCGGTGTCTTGGCGTCACTCGATACAAGAAGAGGAAGAAAGCTCCTCGAAAAGTGGTGTGGTACTTTCCGATCACTCCTCGTCTGCAGCGCTATTTCGCGGACCCTAAGGTAGCAAAGCTCCTGCGTTAGCAGCGGATAGGGAGGAGAAGAAGCGAGAAGATGGCGCAAATGATCCGGAGATAGATAAAAAGACAAGATGCTGAGTCACCCTAAGGATGCGAGCGGTGGCAAGCGTTGAACTTCAAGACTTGGAATTTGGGAGCGATCCAAGGAACATCGTCTTGGTAGCGAGCACCGATGGAGTCAATCCGTTTGGCAGCGGAGAAGCACACATAGCACCTGGCCTGTGTTTGTGTGGATGTACAACCTTCCCCCTGGTTGTGCATGAAGAGGAAGTACATTCACATGAGTATGCTAATTGAAGGGCGAAACAACCAGGAGCGACATCAATCAGTATCTGGGGCTGCTGAAAGAGGAGCTTGATACTGCTGTGGAAAACGCCAGCCAATCGTGGGACTCCGCAGAGAAAGAATATTTCCCTATGAGAGCCGCACTGCTCACGGCGGTGCACGACTATCTCGATTCACGGATATCTCGCGGGGCAGGTAGTCCACGGATTTTACGGATCGTAAGGTGCATGGATGACTGGCGTATCGCCAGCTAGATAGAGATCCGGGTCTTGAAAACCGTGTTCATGGGACATCGAAGGTGGCTTCGCGACGATGACCCGTGGAGAAACGCAAGGATCTGTTCGATGGTGAAACCGAACCCAGCGCCGTGTACGAGGAGGCGGCGAGGAAATAGACAAGCTGTTGAAAAATTGGAAAGACTGCCCACCGGGAAAGAAGCAAAAGGCGCGAGAGCGGAAAGAAGCGAAAGCGCCCGAGCAGCTGCTGAAGGTATGGAAAGCGAGGTCTGTTTTACGGGACTTGCCGTCTTGGAAGATCCACCGTGTGCCTCACAGCCTTGATGTCATGCATATCACGAAGAGCGTGTGCGAGAGTCTGCTTGGTACCCTGCTCAACATGCGAGAGGACCAAAGATGGGCGAAAGCAAGGGCGGACTTGAAATCAATGGGCATCGGGCAGGAGCTTCACGCTAATGATGATGATGATGATGATGATGATGATGATGATGAAGCGGGACACGAAGAAGTCATCGCAAAGGCAAAAGGCCAAGAAGACCGGAAATGACTACCCTCCAGCGTGCTTCACTCTAAGTCGGGAGGAGATCGAGCAGTTTTCACCTGCCTCCTAGGAGTAAAACTTCCTTACGGTTTACGGGAAGATAAGCGGATACCTAGACCCAGTGAGCGAAGTTCAGCGGGATGAAGTCTCACGGTATCACGTCTTGATGGCGCGAATACTTCCGGTTGCAATCCGTGGGATCATGGGACGCGCACGTCCGTGAAATGCTATTTGGCCTATGCAACTTCTTGATGTCATCTCTCGGAAGTCGATTGGCGTGAGGCAACTCGAAGGCTACGAGGAAGAGATCGTGGTGATACTATGCGAGCTTGAGATGTACTTCCGCCCGCATTCTTGACGTTATGGTGCATCTGCTGGTCCATATAGTGGAGGATATCATCCAACTCGGGCGGCGTTCCTGCACAGCATGATGCCGTTCGAAAGGATGAATGGTGTCATCAAAGGATACGTTCGCAACATGTCACGTCCAGACCGAAGAGTGCATCTCCTACTGCACGAATTATCTAGGCATCGAGAACTCCGTTGGTCTGCCGTCAGCAGGCACCTCGGCAGGCTCATTGGATGGGGTCACCGTGAGGTCGCCGCGAAATGCATGTCGACTTCGAGGGTCGACTTCGCCGACATTGAAAGAGCAAACCTAGTCGGCGCTACAACACATAGGCGTGGTCGATCCTTGGGTGGTAGAGCACAAAACCTTTATTAAGAAGGCGTACAATGACCGAGGCCAGCAGAGGACGGACGGAGATATACTCAAAGAGCACAACTCATGTTTCACGCGTTGGTTCAAGCGAAGCTTTTGTCGTACCCTTTACATGAGGATTCTTCCGCGGAAGAACAACTCATATTCGCCTTGTCACAGGCGCCGAGCACAACGATGACCTATGAGGCGTCACGATATCAACGACTACATTCTACACGAGGCCAAGGACATGAAGGCGATGGTTATCGAACTCCGGGTAACGATGGAATCCTACACGGTAACGACAAGGACAGATACTACGGAAGGATCGAGGAGATCTGGGAGCTGAGCTCTGTTGGAGAGAAGGTCCCAATGTTCCGTGTCGAGATGGGCCAAAACGTCATAAAAAGAAGACCGGTATTTCACCACCATGGTTATACCGAAGCCAAATCAAGACCCATGGCATAAGCGTCACCATGAAAAATGAGCCATGGGTACTGGCTTCCCAAGTGGACCAATGCTTCTTCATTACCGACCGCCAAAGCCCGGTCGTGTTGTTGTGAGGAGAGGCAAAGGAAGATCATCGGAATGGATGGAGTAGCCAATGAGCAAGACTTGACAAATCACGGTGACCGAGGATCGAACATGGCGGCGATGATGAAGTAGCAGCATACACCACAAGAAGAAGCAGGACCACCCTACCTAAGGGCGTCCGTTCCACAGAAGAACTCCATTTGCGAAAAAGAAGGGCAAGAAGATTGTGAGCAGATAGCTAGCTAAGATCGATTGTATTTAAATCGTAGCCTTCATTTCTCGATTGTATTTCATGGGTACTTTTGAACTATCATGAATATTTTAAATTTCATGGACACTCGATCTCGATCCCCTCCATCTCGATCGCTATCCCACCTCGCCAGATCCGGTCCCCTCGCGCCGAGCACCCCCAGTCCACCGGCCGCCGCCGCCGACCACCCGCACCCTCGATTCCCCTACTCAACCGCCGCCGCCGACCCCCGCACCCTCGATTCCCCTACAATAATAAAAAAATTATTACTGTCTTATAAAAAAAATATTACCGTTATGATTTAAACAAGTTTGAACATATTTAAACACAAATAAGTATCAAACAACTTTTTAAATGCTAAAAAAAAATTTGTGGAGCACAGGAGTCGAACCCGGGACCTCTGGTGTGAGCGGCTGCTGACCGGTCGAGCTAGTAGAGGACTTGATGTGGATCAGTTACGGTGGTAGATAACCTGTTGGCTCGGCGAAATAAAAAAAAATACTAATGGCGCACCACGGTGAGTGCGCCATTAGTATGGATGTACTTATGGCGCACCGAGGGTGAGTGCGCCATTAGTATTGTGCCCGATCCCCCTTCCCTCTCCCTCGCCAGATTCCCTCTCCCTCCCTCCACCCGCGCCGCCGCCGCCGCTGCCCTAACCCGACGCCGTCCGCCCGCGCCCGCTCCACCGCCGCCGCCCTGCCTCTCCGCCCTCTCCTCGCCCTCGCCCTCTCCCTCCCTCGCCCTCTCCTCGCCTTCCCTCTCCCTCGCCCTCTCCTCGCCTTCCCTCTCCCTCGCCCTCTCCCCGCCTTCCCTCGCCCTCGACGCCACCGTCGCCCCGCCCCGACACCCCCGTCGCCCCGCCGCCCTCGACGCCACCGTCGCCCCGCCGCCCCAGCGCCGCCCCGACACCACCGTCGCCCGCCGCCCTCGACCCGCCCGACGCCACCTCCCTCGCCCAAGCCTCGAGGGCACCCGCGTGGAACGGATCAGGCGAGACGCAGAGGCAGGCGAGTGGAGGAGCCCGCCGCGTGTCACCGAGCTTCAACGCCCAGCCGCTGCCGGAGCTACAACGCGGCGTCTTCCTCCATTCCTCCATCCCTCCCGGTGATTCCTCCTTCTCCTCCACCCCTCCCTGCAAACCCTAGAGCCATGGCGGCATGCTTCTTTCTCCTCAGTTCTACACGCATGGCCCCATCTTGCTCCTCAGATGCTCCTCAGTTCACTTTAGTGATTTAGTTGATAGGTCACAAGATGCATATTTGGTGATTTGGGATTCCTGCATTGAAACTTCAGTGATTTAGTTAGAGACCCAAAACAGTTTCTTTGAAACTGTTGTTATCCCGAAACAGTTCTTGAAAATATTGTAGTCTGAAAAAACAGTTTTCTTTGGCTGTTGCTTTTTTATCTTACAAAATTCTGATATTTAGGTTGTTCATCTGCTCCTGCTGATCTTCTTTGATGAGAATGTACCCTAGTCTTGAATGTGTTATGCACAATGTGCAGATGTTAGTGTAGAGTAGTACATCTATAAATTTTTGACACGTATGCCCTCATTAATTACAATTCTTGGTGCTCTAAGATGTCTTTGCTGAGCAATGAAGCCTAACACACACTATCAAGTGCTGTAGGAAGTATGTACAATACATTAGTTATGCACCATATAAAGTGGTAGGAGCAAGGTGTATAATTGTATATTTATGAGTATAAATCAACTTCCAACATTTTCTCTGTAGTCCATGTGGTTTAAGCATTTAAGTCTAGTGAGTGATTCTTGCTATGGGCTTGTAACAAGTACCTGCATAACCTGATGGTTATTTATGCCTCAAATACTGCAATATATGAGTTGGGGTGAGAGAGGTACAGGAAATTGTCATGAAACATCCCCTCTTTAGTTACAAGCATTGCTGCTCTAATCGTTTGAGTGCGCATTGAAGCCTAACACACACCATCGAGTGCTATAAGCATTGTGTATTTATATATAAAACAGTAACACTGCACAATATCAAGTCTTGAAAGCATTTGTGTGTAATTGGGTATTTATTAGTATCTTCAACTACTGAAATTTGCTATACAGTCCATGTGGCTGAAGCAATGAAGTGTAGTCGTGATTCTTGCTTTGAGTGCTAATGGGATTCTAACAAGTCCCTGCATATTATCGATGGTATTTCTACCGACAAAGCGTGCAAAATATATGTAGATGTAAGAGAGGTGGCTCTAGTGTTGATTATATCTAGGAGAAATGCTCGCGCGTCGATTATATATAGTGTTGATTATATCATTTTTTAAGTAGTTGGATGAAAATAGTAGGTGCCATGTCGATTTGTTCAGTCCTTGGATGAAACAGTTTTTCTTGCTACGATTAGCTGAAAATGTTCGGTGTTCCAATCTGTAGAGAAACTATAGTGCCTGTTATTCAGTTATGACTCCTTCACTTTGAAACTGTAGTGTTTGCTAAAACTGAGATGTAAACTAAAGGAGTTTGTGATTTGTAGAAGCTGTAGCATACTCCAACAAGTGATAAATGCACTCTTTGAAACTGTTGTATATCTTGTCATAAAGTTCAGCAAGAACAGGGCATCAATAGTGCTACTCTAGTATCTAGTTGGGGAGGGACAAATGGACATGGCATCCTTTGTGGCTGTCTTGCACAACAAACTATTAGTCTTAGGATTAACAATCCTCATATGAGATGAGAGGATTTTTTAATTGGCTTCTTGCAGTTTTGAAAATTCAGTTTATTGAGTTCTTGAAAATTCAGTTAATTCAGTTAGGCACACAAATTTCAGAACTTTTGTGTGCCCTAGTACTAGTGTTTGTAGAAAACCAGGAGTGTCAATGGGACTAGAATTCACTTGTTCTTATATGGGTGAAACTTCACTTGTTTTTAGGCTAGTGTAGGGTGTTGCTTTATTCTGTCATCATTTGTAACTATGTCACAAGTAAATTGTTCCTTCTTACATATTTGACAAGTAATGACTGTTGATAAGTGAGGCATGGATTAAATTGTTTCTTTGTTGTAACATACTGTATATAACTCCACAATGAAATACAATACATATTGATGTGCTTTGTAAAACTTTTTCATGTCTTGAACTACTAATGCCTTGTGATGCTCTGAATTACTTGTGATGCCTCTGAATTACTTGTGATCACATTGAGAAAGACTTGTAAAGATGATGATCATCTTTAACAGAAAACAATTTGTGATGATTTTGCTAGTTTGCTGGGTTTTGTCTCCGACCATCGTGTCGTGATGATTTTGCAGGTACCACGAGAGGCCCTTGAGTTTGCCGGAATGTCGATTAACTTCCGTTCCGGCAAATTCGGGTACTCCATATGTCCTATTTTCAGCAAAGGTCATGCTGAAATTTTACGTGAATTTTAGCATGACTTTGCTAAAAATAGGACATATGGGGTACTTGTGACTAATGCATGGGCGAGGTATCGTAGTAGTTAATTAAGTAGGATCAAGTGCCCGGCGTACTTGTGACTAATGCATGGCTTTTAGGGTGCCTCGGTGTCGATAAAACCGAAATGATGAAAGCTTAGGCTTTTAGGGTGCCTCGGTGTCGAAAAACCCTCAATGATAAAAGCTTAGATTTTAGGATGCCTCGGTGTCGACAAACCCTAAATGATGAGACCATGATCTTGTTAGTTGACAATAACCAACTTTTGACCAAGCTTTGTTTCTATTTAGAGAGAAACATGGCCCTAACGATGAGGCCGGGGTTGGGCGGCAAGGCATTCAGGAGCTGTCCCGGAGATGGAGAACAACCTCACTTGTATGAGGCCGCCGCCTCCCCATCGATCCTGAGACCACGATGGTGCCGCCGAGGATGACCACTGATGCCACCACCGATGGTGCCGCCGAGGATGCCACCGCGATGATGGCGGCGCGCACAGATGGCAGCCAACGGAAGAGGCAGCGGAAGGACGGCGCCCGACCGTGCTCCGCACCCTCAAGGAGGAAGTTCTTGAAGTGGACTCGCACGGAATCCAACGGCGCCCGAGCGAATAGTTAAGGGTACTCGCTTCAGCTCGGGTGCATTCTCCGGAGCACCGTCTCGATCAACACCGAGAACACGAGGCATCGACCGAGGGAATTTGCGCAACCTCCTCTTCACGAAGCTGCACGAGCGATACAAGTTCCCGCTGCTTTCGAAAACACAAGCCTCAAAGGGAATAAAGTGAACAATGCTGCCCTCACGAAGATGAGCAAGGCCCTGTCTACTTGGAAAAGCAATGTGAAGAGAATGATCGAGAAAGGTGAGAGTTATGAGAAGATCAAGGAGAAAATCCTTCGATCACCGAAGATGACTACAACGACTTAAAGATCAATTGCTCGAGCACGCAAACTCCCAATCAAGTGAGTGGGGAAACAAATCGGGAGCTGAACATAGGGGAACACACACTTGGTCCCGGGTTCTGAGTGGCGGAGCCTATATGGGACAAGGAGGAGGCGGACCGTGCGAGCAAGGCCTACCGCCCTCTTTGATAAATCGGTGACAAGCGGACCGGGAACTTTGTCGGGACCGGTACAAGAAGGACCGAAAACAAAGGAGCTTACCACGGATCCGAAGACCAGGTCGCTTGAGCTTGTTCGGTAAGGAATACACCCCCGTAATTAGCTCCATATGGTTGCATTCTAATTAATGAAGCCAAATTTCTAAATGGTTCACGTTCCTTCCATGCAGCGATTGAAAGCGATGGCGGGGTCGACTCGAGCAACCCTTGGGACACCACTCTAAATAGGGGTTGAATGTAATGAAGAACAAGGATAAGCTCGATGAAGCCGGCGTCGGCTGGTCGTGTGGCGGCAAAGGCTTGTCGACAAAATGGGGTCATACTATACGCTGGTGTGCGGAAGGAGAAAAAGACCAGCTCGGAAAGCCGGTAGCGAGAGGTTCAAGAACTCAAGGCACAGGTGGCGCGGATTCGGAGATTGTCCAAGAGCAAGTGGAACAACGACTCGGGCGGCGATCACGCCATTGTGCCTACCTTGATCTCGGGGTTGAGTCGTGGATTGCGGGCGGCCAGCGAGGCCGCCCGATTCCTAGCTTCACGGCTAGCAACTTCGCATAATGCGATGGCGGGGCCATTGGTGCCTCCGGCGGGCGGCATTAGTGTCTCCGGCGCCGCACGGGAGCTTAATGCACCGGGTGTCGCCGGCGGCACCTCTGCGACAAGCGGCCCCTCCGTCAAGCTGCCGCCCGCCGTTGGCGGTGCCTCTACATTAGCCGAGCTCGGCGCCATCATCACGGTAACTAATTAAGCTCTCTCGGCGAGGACTTCATCTCCTTGCCTTTGTTGGGCATCCCGACGCCCTACATGTTTTCGCGAGGCGCCGCCGACGTTCGTGCACTCTCCTCCACCGTGAACAACGAGTTGGTCGATGTCGCCAAGGGCAAAATAGTTCAACGGGCAACCTTGTTCCACGGTACCCGGATGCCACCCAACTTGTTTAGGGTTCAACTGGTTGGTGCTGCCAGGCTCTGACGAGTTGTTACCTCGAATCGACCCGTCGGGCCGGCGATGATGGCGTGATGACCCTCGGCGCATGCTTGAGCTGGCCCTGCTTTGGCGAAGAGCAGATTCGTTTGAGGCGGGGACACCACCCAAAGACAACACCGCCGATCGTGCGGCGCCAAAGTCGGCCCCATGGCAAGACCGCCGCAGCGGTGCGGACATCCCTATGCCGCTGGATCCAAACATGCATATGGCACAGGATCGAGCGGCGGCGGCGGCGACTATGATACATTTGGCAGCGTCGATCTGTACTTTGCCGATCATGGGTGCGATGGCGACTTCATGGGGCCTCCTTCTCAAGAACCAAACCCAACAAAAGACATATGCGATCTAGCTCGTACAGCGGAGAAGCCAAGTTGCAACAGCGCCGTCGGCGTTCAGCTCTCGAGGCGCCTCCGGCTGCCGACTTCACCGAGCCTCGGATAGGCGAGGTGCGAAATATTATCAGCCCCAACACACTCAAGAAGGCGGTCTGTGAGCAAAACTCGGTCCCATTACAGGAGAAGAAGAAGGCACACAAAGAAAGACTAAGAAGGGTGCGAGCCAGCCGGCACAGATGCGATCCGTGCTCGGGGCGGGCCACCTTCACCGCAGGATATCTCGAGGAGGTGCATGTGGCGGGTAGAGGCGATGCTCTTGACAAATATGCTCAATGCTGCAACCGGTGCTATCGGAGTCTGCATGACGGTGTTCTTTCTTTGGAAGCGGCGTCTCGGGGAGAAGGATGTGGCATACCCAGTTTTGCGGCCAAGGTGCGGAGGGCAAGGGCTTTGTGGATAACTCCATCAGGCGTCACGATCGTCCTGCGTTTTGATGACATCCATGCTATGTTGAACCTTCATCCGCTGCACTACACCTTCGTTCGGCTATTTTCGCTGAGTATGGAATCACGGATCATTAGCGACAAGACCCGGACATCGTGATAGTCGACCCCTTCTACATGCGTGCCAAGATCTTGGGCAGCGCTGGGACCGGCAAGTCGCGAGTTCTTACCTCGAAGGCGTCATTACGGCAAACCAAGATAAGGATAACTTCCTCGTGCCTTACTTTCCGAGTAAGTCCTCCCTCAACCGCCCGTAACATATGAATTCTTACATTTGATCGTTTTCTTTTAACATTCCGTGTTTTCTGCGGTGACACCGTTGCGCTCATCCTCCTAAGCCCCAAATATTCCATGGCCACGTATTTCGACCGGACCGTCGATCGAACATAGACTACACAAATGTCAAGAAGGTTCTTGATGATGTTCTCCCGGCTCGCCAAATCTAGAGCACCTTCACCAGGCCTATTAAATAAATCGGCAAGCACGTGTTCTCCCCAATCTGACGTTCTGCTGCGTCAAGCAGCCGCTTTGGCGATCGAAGGGTGCCTACTCGCCATCCATCACATGCGAGGCGATCGTGCGGGACCATCATCAACTTCGCTACCAAGTAAACTCCAAGATTGGGCGCGGCGTGTCGGCAATCCAGGACGCGGACATCGGACAAGAATTCTTTCGCATCGATCGGAGTTTGCGGAAATCATCCATCAAGATGTCGCCGTACCTCGGGGCAGTTCTACCTCGAAATCAACCGTCCAACGGTGACATCGACACAATGCTACAAATGCAGGATGACAACGCCCGTTCTTTCATGACTCCCACGATGAGCGGCGGCTTCATCCACGCTCCGATCCTTGAGTCGAGTTGTCTAGTTCTGAAACATCGATTGGCTCATGTTGTAATTAAACTTTAATGAACTTGTAGTATGTCTCTTTGGTTTGAGTCGTTCAACTTAGATGTAATCGATGCTATTAATGTCTTGCTTTTCTCTTCCGATCGTTCTTTTGCATACTTATATATTGCTTATGTATTGTCTGCGTGAATTGGTACTAACGTTTCATTTGGCTAGTGCATAGCGATGCCGGCGTATGTCGTGTACAAAGGTAATGTTCGGAGTCTCGATGGTGGGAGGAGTGTCGGAGACAGGTTCACCGATTCAGCGGTAACAGTTACAAAGGTACACCACTAGGGCGAGGCGAATCTAGATCGCCCGCTATCTAGCGGGAGAGGGAGGGCGTTGGAGGAACCGGATGAAGGCGAGTTTCATCGTGATGATGCTCATCGTGATGACTGCAGCTCTCTTCTATGTGATGGTAGTTTAGATGATCGATATCGACTTGTAATGTGAAGACAAACTCGCTACTCGCGGTCTCGAGACTTGTAATATAATGTTCTATCTTTGTTCGGTCTTTTCAATTCAGAGATTAATATGATGAATTGTATTCGGAGACTAATATGATGAACTGTATTCAAAGACTAATCTTCTATTGTATTCGATGAATCTGTTGTTGATGTGTGCTGTCTATATTTTGTCAAATTATACATTTTGTAACCTGTGCAAAAACAGAAAATAATAATAAAAAAACCTAATATTCATACTAATGGCGCATCACATGAAGTGCGCCATTAGTATGACAAAGCATACTAATGGCGCATCACTGGTCGATGCGCCATTAGTATCCATAATTACTAATGGCGCATCTCGTGGTGCGTGCGCCATTAGTATGCCAAAGCACTGGTATACATGGCCCTGGGAGGCATACTAATGGCGCACGTAGCCTATACTAATGGCGTGCGCCATTAGTATACAGAATCTAATGGCGCACCACCAGTGCGCCATTAGTAAAGATTACTAATGGCGTGCTAGTAATGGCGCACCAGTGATGCGCCATTAATGGCCAAATTAGGTGCGCCATTAGTAGCGGTTTTTCTAGTAGTGAAGGTACCGAGTCCGTCAAGGAATCCAAGTTGGATGAGCTTCAAAGTCAACTTGGTAAGTTCAAGATGAAGGATGGTGAAGGAGTTGCCGAAATATACTCTAGGCTTGCTCTCATCACAAATGATATTGCCGGCTTCGGAAGTGAAGAGATGGCCGACAAATTCATCATCAAGAATATCCTTAGAGCCTTGGATGGAAAATATGATACCATGTGCACTTTGATCCAAATGATGCCCAATTACAAAAATCACAAGCCCACGGAAGTCATTGGTAGAATTGTTTCTCATGAGATGTTGATGTGGCTTGAACTACGTCAGTATTTCCCCAAAGAGGAAGGGATGATGCAGCACAGCTACGGTAGGTATTTCCCTTAGTGATGATACCAAGATTATCGAACCAGTAGGAGAATCACGCAACACTACGTGAAAGGTACCTGCACACAAAGAACAAATACTTGCAACCCGTCGTAAGAGAGGGGTTGTCAATCCCTTACGGTTAAAGAGATAGGTAAAATTGTAGTATATTGGATAAATAGATCTCGCGGGAACGCAGGATAAAATAAATAGCAATAAATTGCAGCAAGGTATTTTTTGTATTTTTGGATTAATAGATCTGAAAATAAAAGCAAATAAAAATAGATCTCGAAGGCAAATATGATAAAGAAGAGACCCGGTGGCCGTAGATTTCACTAGTGGCTTCTGTCGAGAAAAATAGCATACGGCGGGTAAACAAATTACTGTTGGGCAATTGATAGAACTTTAAATAATCATGACGATATCCAGGCAATGATCATTATATAGGCATCACGTCCAAGATTAGTAGACCGACTCCTGCCTGCATCTACTACTATTACTCCACACATCGACCGCTATCCAGCATGCATCTAGTGTATTAAGTTTATGGAGAAATGGTGTAATGCAATAAGAATGATGACATGATGTAGACAAGATCTATTTATGTAGAAATAGACCCCATCTTGTTATACTTAATAGCAACAATACATACGTGTCAGTTCCCCTTCTGTCACTGGGATCAAGCACCGTAAGATCAAACCCATCACAAAGCACCTCTTCCCATGGCAACAAAAATCGATCTAGTTGGCCTAACTAAACCAAAGATTTGAAGAAGAAATACGAGGCTATAAGTAATCATGCATATAAGAGATCAAAAAGACTCAAATAACTTTCATGGATAAAAACATAGATCTGATCATAAACTCAAAGTTCATCGGATCCCAACAAACACACGCAAAAAGAGTTACATCAAATAGATCTCCAAGAGACCATTGTATTGAGAATCAAAAGAGAGAGAGGAAGCCATCTAGCTACTAACTACGGACCTGTAGGTCTACAATGAACTACTCACGCATCATCGAAGAGGCACCAATGGGGATGATGAACCCCTCCGTGATGGTGTCTAGATTGGATATGGTGATTCTGCAACTTGCGGCGGCTGGAATTGATATTCATCGACTCCCCTAGGGTTTCTGGAATATTGGGGTATTTATAGAGCAAAGTGGCGGTACGGGAGGCCACCGAGGTGGGCATAACCCCACGCGCCTGGGCCTCCAGGCGCGCCCAGGTGGCTTATGCCCCCCTTGGGGCACCCCTCTGGTACTTCTTTGGCCCAGTAAAATTCTCCAAAAAGTTTCGCTGCGTTTGGACTCCGTTTGGTATTGATTTTCTGCGAAGTAAAAAACAAGAAAAAAACATCAACTGGCACTGGGCATTATGTTGATAGGTTAGTCCCAAAAAATGATATAAAGTTACTATGAAATGATTGTAAAACATCCAAGAATGATAATATAACAGCATGGAACAGTCAAAAATAGATACGTTGGAGACATATCAGCATCACTAAGTTTAATTCCTGCTCGTCCTCGAGTAGGTAAATTATAAAAACAGAACTATTGATGTGGAATGCTACCTAACATGTTCATCACATATTCTTTTCTTTGTAACATGGACATTTGGACTTTTATATGATTCAAAGAAATAGTCTAGTTTTGACATGAAGATTTCAATACTCAAGCATATCAACAAGCAACCATGTCTTTCAAAATATCAACACTAAAGCAAGTTATCCCTAGCCCATTATGCTCAATCATTGATCCATTCATGAAACACACTCGCATATTAGCTACACCCAATGCTCAAGTACGATCACAGTGCCCCTTAGTTGGTGCTTTATAAGATAAGATGGAGACTCAAATAAAATAAAAATTGCATAAAGTAAATAGAAAGGCCCTTCGCACAGGGAAGTAGGGATTTGTAGAGGTGACAGAGCTCAAAGCGAAAAAGATAGAGATAAAACATTTTGGGTGGCATGCTTTTCCTGTCAACGAAAACGATCGAGTAGTTCCCAATACTTTCCTTGATAGATATACCATAGGCGGTTCCCAAATAGAAAATAAAGTTTATTCCTTTTTCCACCATACTTTCACATCCACGGCTAACCGAATCCACGGGTGCCGTCCATACCAACACTTTCCAAGGAATTTATTATTTGACAACATAGGTAAATTCATTTTTCATTTCGGGACTGGGCATCCCTAATACCTTTGTCGTACTCTCGTGCAATGACAAGTGAATAAACACTCATCTTGAGAATAACACATCTAGCATGGAAATATATCAGCCACCCCCTACCATTTCATGAGCTGTACGAGCACACAAAAGAGAATTTTATTTTGAAAATTAGAGATGGCACATACAATTTTGCTTAGAACGACAAAAGAATACCGCATATAGGTAGGTATAGTGGACTCATATGGCAAAACTGGTTTTTAAGGATTTTGGATGCACAAGTAGTGATCATACTTAGTGCGAAAGGTTGATCATCCCCAAGCTATTATCTAAAAGAGAAGCAAGCAGCTAAGCTTGGGGATGCTCGAGTGGCATCCCCTCTTTCTTCTAACGACTAATCTTGTTGGAAGCTTCTCAATCTTTTGCTAGCCTTCATTTGCACTAAGTATGATCACTACTTGTGCATCCAAAATCCTTAAAACCAGTTTTGCCATATGAGTCCACTATACCTAGCTATATGCGTATTCTTTTGGCGTTCTAAGCAAATTTGTATGTGCCATCTCTAATTTTCAAAATAAATTTGCCTTTTGTGTGGTCGTACCGCTCATGAAACGGTAGGGGGTGGCTGATATTTTTCCATGCTGGATGTGTTATTCTCAAGATGAGTGTTTATTCACTCATCATTGCACGAGAGTACGGCAAAGGTATTAGGGATGCCCAGTCCCGAAATGAAAAATTAATTTACTTTATGTTGTGAAATAATAAATTCCTTGGAAAGTGTTGGTTTGGACGGCACCCATGGATACGGTTAGCCAGGGAATGTGAAAGTCTGGTGGAAAAGGGAATACACTTTATTTTCTGTTTGGGAACCGCCTATGATATATCTAGCATGGAAAGTATTGGGAACTACTCAATCGTTTTCGTTGACAGGAAAAGCATGCCACCCAAAATGTTTTATCTCTATATTTTTTTGCTTTGAGCTATAGCACCTCTATAAATCCCATCTTCCCTCTGCGAAGGGCCTTTCCTTTTACTTTATGCAATTTTTATTTTTATCCGAGTCTCCATTTTCTCTTATAAAGTCTCCATTTGCTAATATGCGAGTGTGTTTCATGAATGGATCAATGATTGAGCATAATGGGCTAGGGATAACTTGCTTTAGTGTTGATATTTTGAAAGACATGGTTGCTTGTTGATATGCTTGAGTATTGAAATCTTCATGTCAAAACTAGACTATTGCTTTGAATCATATAAAAGTACAAATGTCCATGCTACAAAGGAAAGAATACGTGATGAACATGATAGGCAGCATTCCACATCAAAAATTCTGTTTTTATCATTTACCTACTTGAGGACGAGCAGGAATTAAGCTTGGGGATGCTGATACGTCTCCAATGCATCTATAATTTTTGATTGTTCCATGCTGTTATATTATCATTCCTGGATGTTTTACAATCATTTTCTAGCAATTTATATCATTTTTTGGGACTAACCTATTGACATAGTGCCCAATGCCAGTTGCTGTTTTTTTGCTTGTCTTTTACTTCACAGAAAATCAATACCAAACGGAGTCCAAACGCAGTGAAATTTTTTGGAGATTTTTTCTGGATCAGAAAACACACGATGGGCCAAAGAAGTACAAAAGGGGTCTCCGAGGGGACCACAACCCACCTGGGCGCGCCTGGGGGCCCAGGCGTGCCCTGGTGGGTTGTGCCCACCTCGGCCGCCTCCCACACCGCCTCTTAGCTCTATAAATAACCCGAAAATCTAAAAAACCTCTGGTAATCGATGAAACACAATTCTAGCCGCCGCAAGTTCGAGAAACACTAGATCCAATCTAGACATCATCACGGAGGGGTTCATCATCCTCATTGGTGCCTCTCTGATGATGCGTGAGTAGTTCATTATAGACCTTCGGGTCCATAGTTAGTAGCTAGTTGGCTTCCTCTCTCTCTTTTGATTCTCAATACAATGGTATCTTGGAGATCTATTTGATGTAACTCTTTTTGCGGTGTGTTTGTTGGGATCCGATGAACTTTGAGTTTATGATCAGATCTATTTTATCCATGAAAGTTATTTGAGTTTTGATCTTTTATATGCATGATTACTTATAGCCTCGTATCTCTTCTTCGAATCTTTGGTTTAGTTAGGCCAACTAGATCGATTTTTCTTACCATGGGAAGAGGTGCTTTGTGATGGGTTCGATATTACGGTGCTCAATCCCAGTGACAGAAGGGGACATGGCACATATGTATCATTGCTATTAAGGATAAAATATGGGGTCTATTCCTACATGAATAGATCTTGTCTACATCATGTCATCGTTCTTATTGCATTACTCCTTTTCTCCATGAACTTAATACACTAGATGCATGCTAGATAGCGGTCGATGTGTGGAGTAATAGTAGTAGATGCAGGAAGGAGTCAGCCTACTAATCTTGGACGTGATGCCTACATAATGATCATTGCCTGGATATCGTCTTAATTATTTGAAGTTCTATCAATTTCCCACTAGTAATTTGTCTACCCACTGTATGCTATTTTTCTCGAGAGAAGCCACTAGTGAAATCTACAACCCCTGGGTCTATTCTTTATCATATTTGCCTTCGAGATTTATTTTTATTTGCTTTTATGTTCAGATCTATTATTCCAAAAACCCAAAAAATACCTTGCTGCCATTTTTTGTTATTTATTTTATCTCGCATTCTCGCGAGATCTATCTATCTAATCTACTATAATTTTATCTATCTTTTACCCGGGAGGGATTGACAACCCCTCTTACGTGTCGGGTTGCAAGTATTTGTTCTTTGTGTGCAGGTACCGTTTACATAGTGTTGCGTGGTTCTCCTACTGGTTCGATAACCTTGGTCTCGTCACTGAGGGAAATACCTACCATAGTTGTGCTGGATCATCCCTTCCTCTTTGGGGAAATACCGACATAGTTCAAGCCGCATCAACGACTTCAGGAGGGATCGATAAAGATGCTACTTCTCCATCGAATAAGTTTTTACAAATATATCAAGATGCTCCGTAATGAACACTTGATTGGCATAATGATGGGCACCAGAGGGGTCATCAGCCTATGCGACAGGAGCAATTTGCACTGTATTTTGCTTGGATGGAGGCATAGAAGACAATGGCTGAGTCAAGGTGGGAGCAAATTTAGCAGCCTTTTCTTCCGGAACTTCAGCTCGTGGAGCACTTTGCTCGGTGGAAGGAGCTATGATTTTCTTCAACTTTGGTTTTGGAATGTTCTCTCCTGGCTAAGCTGCGCTTAGAGGAGCATCAACAACGAAATCTTGCATATCAATTGCCTCAGGATGAGAGGTTGTATTCACATGATCCACCATAGTGACAGTGGCACGAGGTATTTTTCTCTTAAAGGTAATCTTCTTAGGAGGTGCTATTGGGACTGCACGAGCTCGAAGATCAGGCAGTATGGTGGAAGTAGTGATGTTCACTTGTTCTTAGAGAGTTGCGTCAACTTATTCCCTTGTGAGTGGAGGATCATCTTGATCAGAGGATTCACTTTCATCATTCCTACCAACCGGTGCAGTCGGCCTCTTCTTCGTTGCACTCTTTTTCTTCAGAGCAGCATAGCCGGGATCATGTTTGCGCTTCGAACGCCATTATGTTTTTTCCTTCAGCCTTTTTCTTTTCGACGTCAGGTTTGATAATACAACAATTTTCTTCTTCACGAGCTCGTTCTTTTTGGCCTTCTTTGCTCTCTTTTTGGCATTCTTCAGGCGCTTGGCCTGTTCATCTGGACAGGATTTGGGAGTCTTGAGAGATGACTCATGAGCACCCGGTGGTGGTGGCGGTCTTTCTTGGGGATCACTTGCACGAACAAGGCCAAATTTCACGATAGTCACCCCATGGTGGATGGAATGCAAAGTTCTTCACATAACGAGGATGAATCATTTCATAGTTAAACCACTTGCGTACCCAGTGACGTCGAATGCTTTGCACACACCTTCTTTTTCTGTTGTTGTTTCTCCTGGAACAGTGTTATAGTTATCATGAGAGATATACTGAGGTAAGTTTGTGAAAGGTTGCCTGCCACCGTTCCTTTTCTTCGGTGCATCTTCTTCTTGCTCATAAAGATTTTGCTCGGATCTCTTTCTTTTGCTGGTGGATGGGACTACCGTTGGGCCATTGGCATTGGGAGCCTTTGACTCATCTGCTGTGCCCATGACCGCTTCTTCATTGTCGGCCATGCTCAGTGGTCGAGCAGAATCTTCAACAAAATGCATTTTCCTGTGAATGGGAATAGATTCGAGGGAAAATGGGGACAGGGTTACAAATGCTCATAGAGAATATTTTTCCGAGCGAAAACATTTTGAGGAAGAATTAAATGCAGACTTTGAGAAATGTCTCAAATGAAAGAAATGTACAGGTCGAGCTAGTAGGTCCGAGGATTATACTAGTCAACATGTGTAACACCCCGGATACAACTTTCCATATTCGTAACTCCGACTCTTGCCTTTTCCGGAGATGTGATTTATTATTTCCTTCGTGGTTGGGTTTTGTCTGTTGTTTTGCATTTTGTTTTTGTTATGCATCTCATCTCATGGCATCATCTGCATTTCATCCGCATGTTTTCAAAACTTGCATCCGTTCGAGTTCCGCGGTTCTCTCCGTTGTCCGTTCGAGTCGGATACACTTTCGCCGCGCGCTGCCTTTCTCGAAATATTATTTTATAAGTGGCATAAAAATGTTCTCGGAATGGGTTGCAACTTGTCATGCGGTCTTATTATAGTGTAGATAGACCGCTGCCAAGTTTCATCGCGTCGGAGTTAAATCGATAGCCAACCGTTAAACTATAGCGGCGATATAGCGGTCTAACGTCGGACGTTTTCGGTCTCCGAAAACCGTGCGATCTGCATCTCTCCCTCTTCTCTCAGACCAACCCGCTCTTCACAATCCGCCGGACCCAACCTAACCTCTCTCGTCAGCCGCGGCCCTCCTCGCTGCAGCGTCGAAAGTTGTCCCGGGCCGAACGGATTTGTCGCTACCGTTGGATCCGGATCATCCCAAACGTCTATAAAATGTCACCGTTTTCTCATTTGGGCCGTAGCTATTTTATTCGCGATCGTTCAATTACGATCGAGAGACCTGGATAGCCTAACAAAAATCCTCTTGCTATATAAATCAGGCCAAACCCTAGGCGATCGCATCAATCATTTCCTCCCCGCCGCCAAAAACCTCCACCTTGTCTCCCTTTGTTATCCCCATTGGGATCCTCGATCCATTCCACCCAACCAGATCGCACCGACCGCCTCCCTCGTTTTAGCATCGAACTAACCCCGGGCCCCTCAATCGCAGCAGCCTTGCTGCATTCGAGAGGAGATCAGCCCCAAATCTTCCTTGCCTCGTCGCCCGCCTCAAGCGGCGTCCTCGCCCGGGCCTCTCGCGCCCGAGCTCCACCTTGCGTGCCGCCTCCTCGTCCTCGTGGCGAAGCAGCCGAACAGGAGGCCTTGTGCTGAGCCTCCTCGCTCTCCTCATCGACCAGCGAGAGGAGCTCCTCAAGCCCTTTTCGTCGCATCGCCGTTCGGCGCCGTCGAGCAACCCGCGCCATAGCGCCGAGTTCTTCGCGTCGCCTTCGCCTTGCTCTGTCCCGCTGTTTCCCGCCTCCGGTGGTCGTCCCGCCGTCTGCCGTCGCGGGAGGCGTCGGCGACAAGTCCCGCTCCCTGCGTCCTCTGCATTGCAGCCGCGGGAGGCCTCTGCTTCTTCTTCGTTGACCGCGCCTCGCTCAAGCCCGCGCCTGGGCTGCCTCTCCTCGTGCGCGACCCCGCCGGCCGGATCCGCTCGAGCTCGCCGCCCCCTGCGCCTCAAGTTCCCAATCCCCTCGCGCCGCCTCGCCGCTCCAGTGCCGCAGGTCGCCGTCACGTGCCTCCTCCTCCCGTCCTTCTCCTGCTAGTCTTCCCCTCTGTCTCTCATCCCTCTCGTTTTCTCTCTGACCAGGAGAAGCAACTGCCGCCAACATCGCCGCAGATGGGCCCCGACGCCTAGATCCGCTCGCCTTCACTGCCTCGGCGCCGCCCCTGTCGTCGTCGTCTTCATCGGTTCCTGACGAGGACGGCGCCCCTCCAGTTCGTCTCGAGCGCCAGTCTCTGCCCGATCTGCTCCCGTTGACCGCGAGCATTGGCTGGGTCACAGCCGCGCAGGCCCAGCTCCCTTCGCCCACGAGCCCAGCTCCGCGTGTCCCTGCAGGCCCAATGTGAGCCACAGCCCAGTCCCTGGCCCAGCAGTTTCAGCCCGGTGTTTTTTTTTTCAGAGCTGCGAATTTAGCTAATTTCCAGAGACTGCAGTTTTGCAGAAAAACCCCTATTCTTCATGCATTTAATAATTAATTAACCGTGCATCGGATTTAAACAAACTTTATATGTAAAATGCTTAGAATTTTGTGTAGATTAATAATATCCCACTTTCATCCCATGTTAAAATGTTTAACTTGCTGTTTATTTAATTTGCTATTATGCCATGTTAAAATGATTTAATTCATAACTAAATAACCGTAGCTCCATTTTAAATAATTTATATATGTAAATGGGGTAGGAAAATGCCTAGTTTAACATGGTAGCATTACTTTGCATGTTTAACAACTCTAAAATATGCTTTAGGTCAGATCTGTACCGAATCCATAATTTGCATATGGGGATTTTCCGGAATTGTTGTTTCTTATTTCCGGCCTCATTTAAACTTGCCTAAATAGTTAGTTTAATTATGCTTCACCCCCTTGCCATGTTTAATAACATTTAATATTGTTGAGTACCTAACCGAGAGAGAACTAAATAAGTGTTGTGGTGTTCCGTCAATATGCAACTCGTTGCATATTGGGCTCCATTTAACTTGTAGTTTTGGTTGTGCATATTGCCATGCCATGCATATTTAAACGGACATGCATCATATTTGTTTGTGCATCATATCATGTTCATGTGTTGGTTGTTTTACCATGCTGTTTGTTTCTTTCGGTGTTGCTTCTCGGTTCGGTAATGTTGCGATTGTGAGGATTCATTCGACTTCGTCCGTTTGTCTTCTTCATGGACTCGTTCTTCTTCCTTGCGGGATTTGAGGCAAGATGACCATACCCTCGAAATCACTTCTATCTTTGCTTGCTAGATGCTCGCTCTTTTGCTATGCCTATGCTCGATGCCTACCACTTGCTTATCATGCCACCCACATTGCCTTGTCAAACCTCTAACCATCCTTTCCTAGCAAACCGTTGTTTGGCTATGTTACCGCTTTGCTCAGCCCTCTTATAGCGTTGTTAGTTGCGGTGAAGATGAAGTTTGTTCCTTGTTGGAACATGGAGATGTTGTTCCTTGTTGGAACATGTTTACTTGTTGGGATATCACAATATATCTTATTTAATTAATGCATCTATATACTTGGTAAAGGGTGGAAGGCTCGGCCTTATGCAGTGTTTTGTTCCACTCTTGCCGCCCTAGTTTCCGTCATATCGGTGTTATGTTCCCGGATTTTTGCGTCCCTAACGCGGTCGGGTGATTTATGGGACCCCCTTGACAGTTCGCTTTGAATAAGACTTTTCAGCAAGGCCCAACATTGGTTTTACATTTGCCTCCTAGCCTTTTTCCCTTGGGAGTCGCGCATCCCGAGGGTCACCTTTATTAACCCCGGGCCAATGCTTGTCTAAGTGTTGGTCCAAACTAGAACCACTTGCGGTGCCGCCCGAGGCAACTTAGGGTATCGTCGGTTGCCGTCGTAGTGTTCATCGGTCGTGGCACAGGGGCGAGATCTGTGGCTACTACCGGGGTGTCGGACGCGGGAGGTCTTCTTTGGACTTGTTTTATTGCTGTGAAATGTCTTGTGGCAGGATTCGAGACTGATCGGGCTTCCGGGAGAAGGTCTATTCCTTCGTTGATCGCGAGAGCTTATCATGGGCTAAGTTGGGACACCCTGCGGGTTTGAACTTTCGAAAGCCGTGCCAGCGGTTATGTGGCAGATGGGAATTTGTTAATGTCCGATTGTAGAAAACCGAAGTTGATCTTAATTAAAATACACCAACGCGTGTGTAACCGTGATGGTCTCTTCTCGTGAGTCCGGGAAGTGAACTGATGTTGGAGTTATGCTTGGCGTAGGTTGTTCTAGGATCACTTCTTGATCATAGTTGTTCGACCGTGCTTTGCCTCCTCTTCTCGCTCTCTTTTGCGTATGTTAGCCACCATATATGCTAGTCGCTTGCTGCAGCTCCACCTCACTACCCTGTCCTACCTTTAAGCTTAAATAGTCTTGATCTCGCGGGTGTGAGATTGCTGAGTCCCGTGACTCACAGATACTTCAAAACCAGTTTGCGGTGCCGATGAAACCGTGCGGTGGCGCATCCCGAGCTCAAGGAGGAGCTCGATGAAGATCTTGTTCTTTGTGTTGTTTCGTTTGAGTTGATCGATAGTGGAGCCAGTTGGGACGATCGGGATCTGTGTAGCATTTGGGGTAGTCTTCTTTTATTTTGGTTCCGTAGTCGGACCTTGATTGTATCTGTATGATGTAATGTTTTACTCATGTATTGTGTGAAGTGGCGATTGTAAGCCAACTATGTATCTCTTTTCCCTTATGTATTACATGGGTTGTGTGAAGATTACCTCACTTGCGACATTGCTTTCAATGCGGTTATGCCTCTAAGTCGTGCTTCGACACGTGGGAGATATAGCCGCATCGAGGCGTTCAAGTTGGTAATCGAGCCTTCCCGACTTAGGAGCCCCTACTTGATTGTTTCTTGGCGTTGTTGAGTCTAGAATGGAAAATGTTTTGAGTCTTAGGATTATATATATCGAGAGTAGGATTCTTTTACTCCCAGTCCCTTCGTCGCTCTGGTGAGGTATCTGGCGTAGAGTTTTGACTCTTCTCTTCTCAAATTTCACTAAATTTTTTTTAGGATCACGTGGGTATCTTGGAATCGTTCGATGGTTTTGTGGCGAGAACATTGTTCTTGGTGCCTCGACATTTAGGGGTTGTGGCGGTGTCCGGGAGTTGAGCTCCGAGGTGTTGTCGTCACAATTTTATCGTTGCGATTCTGGAATACACGAGTTTTGCCGACATCGAAATCTCTTTTGTGCAGTTGTTGGTGAGATAACCCGATAGCCCGATCTTGTGGCGAAAAGGGAGTATTGCCATGACTTGTATAACGGATGTTTTTGAAGGTCGAGGTACCACGATTTCGAGGATTTCTTGGTTATGTGTTGACGGATGGATCAATTTGGATCTAGGTATTGTTAGTTTGGGTGATATATTTTGTGTCCCTGTATCCCCAACACCAGATTGCATAACCAGAAAGTTTGGGAGTTTATAGGTGGGAATTCTAGTAGCTTACGGGATATCTTTCCGACGGATGTATGATTTGAGATTGGGGTTCAAAGTTTAGTGGTCCGCCCATTCACGGTCGATTCACGATGGTGTGAGGCGTCTTAAAGAATCCTTGGCTATGCTGATTCGGGGCGTCTTGTTTGTCATTCGTGACGTCCGCTATCGTCGTGTCGTGTGGGCCCCACCACGAACACTTTGGGCGAAATCTCTATCATGTGTTTGTTCGGCTCATTCTTGAAGCCAATCCTTTGTTTTGTTTTGTTTTGTGGTATTCAAGTTGCTTCAATGCCAAGTGTTGATTCCATACCTTTCCTAATTGGTGTTCTCATATTGCTATGTGAATACTAATCCTTCTTGATCCTTGAGCTTGTCATGTTAATTCTTTTCCAACCGCGTGCTTCTCTTCAAGTGAATCCGATCATTCCAACATTACGCAAGATCAATTCTAAGTTTTTTCTCAACGGTGTTCGTTTCATCCGACCCAAGTTGTTTTGTTTTCCGCCCTCCACCCTTTTTCTTCAAGGACTCAGATTTCTTAATCAAGTATCCATTTTTTTTTTGAGTGAAGTCTCTTCGTTCTTTTCTTTCAATGTTCTTATCCGGTGTTTTCCCATGAAGATGCTCAACAGTTTCAAGTTCATCATTCATCATTCTCGTATTCTTTTCCGGTGGATTTAACTCAAGCTTTCAGTGTTGATCGTATTCTTTTCATCATTTCAAATGCTTTCTCTTGTCGGTGCATCTCTTAATCATCCATTTCTCGCTATTCAATTGTTCCGGAGTGTTAAAGATATCTCAGAAGATTCTAGTTTCCATTCTCATTCACTCAAGTTCTTTTGAGGATGCTATCTCATCCAAGCCATTTAACTATACCGGTGCAATATCTATTTCAAACAATTGTTCAACAGTGGTTCTTTTGAGTGGGCCCTAACCCACAGGTCTTT
Source organism: Aegilops longissima (assembly GCA_021605205.1). Lineage (NCBI taxonomy): Eukaryota > Viridiplantae > Streptophyta > Magnoliopsida > Poales > Poaceae > Aegilops > Aegilops longissima. Next base: position 595,845,510 of record CM038680.1, read on the forward strand.
TCCCAGGATCTTACCTGACTCTTCTAATTTTCCGGAGCTATTCTCAAATGCTTTGCAAAGTTTGACGTAAGAATGAATTATCATCAGTTTTGGTTTTCTCCAAGATCTTCCAAATTCTTTTCATTGTTGGTTCAACCTTCCTAATTTTCATTCCGGAGTGCTTCAATAATTCATGGTGATGTTCTCGAAGTCATTCTCGAATTTTGAAGACCGAAGAAGAGTTTCTCTTTAATCTCGCTTCTTTCTCTTCAAGATTCATGGTTCTAGTTTGATGCCATCGTCTCATAATTGTTTTTGATTGTGGGAATTCTTCTCACCCATCCGGAGCATTTCATGAGTTGTTTCCATTTCTTTCCTCCGAAGGCCATCATGTCATAATTCTTCATTCTCAGCGTGTAGCTATCATTCTCCAAACCTTACCGGTGCATCATGCTAGTATTCTCTAATCAGCTCGTGATCTATTCGTTCTCATGTATCTAAATTTTTGTCAAGCATCTTTATTCGTTTTCCAATTCTTCCCGGTGAATTGTGCCTTTGCTACGTTCATTCTCAATTATTACGGTGGTTTGTTCAAGTTTCTTTTTCCTTGATTATCACTTTAATTCATTTGTTCTTTCAAGTCCCACGGGTGGTTCCATCAATACCTTCTCAAGTTTGCGCCATATCTATCTTAATCTTTTCTACGAGAATAAGTAGTATGCCAAATCCATTGCTTCTCATCAATTTAACTGGTGAAGAATGAGCATAATGTAATTCTTATTCTTGTTTCATCGAGTAAGTTCAATTCCTTATTCCGGAGGATCATCAAAATTCTTGATTTCATTTGTTCATCTTTCTTTCCGGAGTTCCAAGTTTTCTCGGCTATATCATTTCAAAGCTTCATCTTAACACTGCAAGGCTTCACCTTGTGTTGTCAACTTCTCTTTCTTTTATCATCCTTTTGTTTACCGGAGTTCTTCATGGAGGTTCTACATGGTGGTTCGTCAAGGATTCCTTTCATTCTTCAATTGTTCTTCAAGATTCCTCTCGAAGCTATGATCCATAAGTCATACTTCAAAATCGAACATGGTGCTCAACACATGTTTTGTTTTGAGGAGTTCAAGCATTCTTCTTCTTGCATTTCGAAGTGCAATTCTTTCTACCTTATCTCTTGAGATGGTGTTATGTCATTCTCGACAATTTGAGTTCGTGTTTCATGATTCACATGTTGTCAAGAATGAGGTATTTTAAATCCATCAATCTCTTCATTGGACTTATCTTGGGCTATATTTCACCTAAAGCTTTCCCTAAGGATTGTTGCTATCTATGGTGCTTATAAATGACCCAAGTTCTTCATTTGTCCTCCCGGTGAAATAAGTTTCTTGTCTCCTTGTTGATATCAATCCAATCGTTTGTTTCCGTTGGTGGCAGAAGCTCACCTCATAATGTGGAGATGTTTCCATAAGCCCACTACAAGCTTATTCATTTCGTTGTTGGTTTTCCAACAACTCCGTTCTATCCTTGTTTGTAAGGATGTTTCTTTCAACTCATTTGTGGTAGAAGTTGTCATTTTCTTCTCCATTCCTTTATTCCAATGATCTATCTTCAATTTTTCTTCCGGAGGCATTGTGATGTTGCTCTCTTCGACCCATCATCTTCTTTTGTCAAGATCATGTTCTTTTTCTTGCTTATCCATTTAACCGGAGTGTCATGTTTTCATTTGAGTTCTTTCATCTTATCAAGTTTTGCCTCTCTTTTCAACCGGAGAGCTGTCTGAAATCCTTCTTACCCCTTGTGCCATTTTCCAATAGTTCCGGAGGCAGTATGTTGTTGATTTCATCAAGTATCATCCCAGCTTCTCAAGTTCATGTTATATTCCTTCCATGTTCAATCGGAGTGCTGCCCGAATTCTTCCTCTCTCATCTTGTTTTCACCGCAGTGGTTTTGAATTCAATCATGTCCATTAAACTCTTGATTCATGCCTTTTCAACCTTCAAGTTATCGTAATGTTCCTTGTTCCTCTTTTCTAACGGATTGTTTTCAACCTTGTTCACCTTCGTTGTGTTCTTTCTTTCATTTTGCTCAACCTCTCAAGGTTCTTTGGTTTCACTCGTTTGTCAAAGAAGCAACTTAGTTTTACATCTCATCTTCCTCTTCCTTTTCCCTCGGTGCCATCCTAGATCTGGGGCGAGATCCTCTCGTAGTGGTGGAGTGTTGTAACACCCGGATACAACTTTCCATATTAGTAACTCCGACTCTTGCCTTTTCGGAGATGTGATTTATTATTTCCTTCGTGGTTGGGTTTTGTCTGTTGTTTTGCATTTTGTTTTTGTTATGCATCTCATCTCATGGCATCATCGCATTTCATCCGCATGTTTTCAAAACTTGCATCCGTTCGAGTTCCGCGGTTCTCTCCGTTGTCGTTCGAGTCGGATACACTCGCCGCGCGCTGCACCTCTCGAAATATTATTTTATAAGTGGCATAAAAATGTTCTCGGAATGGGTTGCAACTTGTCATGCGGTCTTATTATAGTGTAGATAGACCGCCTGCCAAGTTTCATCGCATTCGGAGTTCGTCTGATAGCCAACCGTTAAACTATAGCGGCGATATAGCGGTCTAACGTCGGACGTTTTCGGTCTCCGAAAACCGTGCGATCTGCATCTCTCCCTCTTCTCTCAGACCAACCCGCTCTTCACAATCCGCGGACCCAACCTAACCTCTCGTCAGCCCGCGGCCCTCCTCGTAGCGTCGAAAGTTGTCCCGAGCCGAACGGACTGTCGCTACCGTTGGATCCGGATCATCCCCAAGCGTCTATAAAATGTCACCGTTTTCTCATTTGGGCCGTAGCTATTTTATTCGCGATCGTTCAATTACGATCGAGAGACCTGGATAGCCCTAACAAAAATCCTCTTGCTATATAAATCAGGCCAAACCCTAGGCGATCGCATCAATCATTTCCTCCCCGCCGCAAAAACCTCCACCTTGTCTCCCTTTGTTATCCCGTTGGGATCCTCGATCCATTCCACCCAACCAGATCGCACCGACCGCCTCCCTCGTTTTTAGCATCGAACTAACCCGGGCCCCTCAATCGCAGCAGCCTTGCTGCATTAGAGGAGATCAGCCCCAAATCTTCCTTGCCTCGTCGCCCGCCTCAAGCAGCGTCCTCGCCCGGGCCTCTCGCGCCCGAGCTCCACCTTGCGTGCCGCCTCCTCGTCCTCGTGGCGAAGTAGCGAACAGGAGGCCTTGTGCTGAGCCTCCTCGCTCTCCTCATCGACCAGCGCGAGGAGCTCCTCCAAAGCCCTTTTCGTCGCCGCCGTTCGGCGCCGTCGGAGCAACCCGGCGCCATAGCCGCCGAGTTCTTCGCGTCGCCTTCGCCTTGCTCTGTCCCCGCTGTTTCCCGCCTCCGGTGGTCGTCCCGCCGTCTGCCGTCGCCGGAGGCGTCGGCGACAAGTCCGCTCCCTGCGTCCTCGCATTGCAGCAGCGGGAGGCCTCGCTTCTTCTTCGTTGACGCGCCTCGCTCAAGCCCGCGCCTGGGCTGCCTCTCCTCGTGCGCGACCCCGCCGGCCGGATCCGCTCGAGCTCGCCGCCCCCTGCGCCTCAAGTTCCCAATCCCCTCGCGCCGCCTCGCCGCTCCAGTGCCGCAGGTCGCCGTCACGTGCCTCCTCCTCCCGTCCTTCTCCTGCTAGTCTTCCCCTCTGTCTCTCATCCCTCTCGTTTTCTCTCTGACCAGGAGAAGCAACTGCCGCCAACATCGCCGCAGATGGGCCCCGACGCCTAGATCCGCTCGCCTTCACTGCCTCGGCGCCGCCCCTGTCGTCGTCGTCTTCATCGGTTCCTGACGAGGACGGCGCCCCTCCAGTTCGTCTCGAGCGCCAGTCTCTGCCCGATCTGCTCCCGTTGACCGCGAGCATTGGCTGGGTCACAGCCGCGCAGGCCCAGCTCCCTTCGCCCACGAGCCCAGCTCCGCGTGTCCCTGCAGGCCCAATGTGAGCCACAGCCCAGTCCCTGGCCCAGCAGTTTCAGCCCGGTGTGTTTTTTTTTCAGAGCTGCGAATTTAGATAATTTCCAGAGACTGCAGTTTTGCAGAAAAACCCCTATTCTTCATGCATTTAATAATTAATTAACCGTGCATCGGATTTAAACAAACTTTATATGTAAAATGCTTAGAATTTGTGTAGATTAATAATATCCCACTTTCATCCCATGTTAAAATGTTTAACTTGCTGTTTATTTAATTTGCTATTATGCCATGTTAAAATGATTTAATTCATAACTAAATAACCGTAGCTCCATTTTAAATAATTTATATATGTAAATGGGGTAGGAAAATGCCTAGTTTAACATGGTAGCATTACTTTGCATGTTTAACAACTCTAAAATATGCTTTAGGTCAGATCTGTACCGAATCCATAATTTGCATATGGGGATTTTCCGGAATTGTTGTTTCTTATTTCCGGCCTCATTTAAACTTGCCTAAATAGTTAGTTTAATTATGCTTCACCCCCTTGCCCTGTTTAATAACATTTAATATTGTTGAGTACCTAACCGAGAGAGAACTAAATAAGTGTTGTGGTGTTCCGTCAATATGCAACTCGTTGCATATTGGGCTCCATTTAACTTGTAGTTTTGGTTGTGCATATTGCCATGCCATGCATATTTAAACCGGACATGCATCATATTTGTTTGTGCATCATATCATGTTCATGTGTTGGTTGTTTTACCATGCTGTTTGTTTCTTTCCGGTGTTGCTTCTCGGTTCCGGTAATGTTGCGATTGTGAGGATTCATTCGACTTCGTCCGTTTGTCTTCTTCATGGACTCGTTCTTCTTCCTTGCGGGATTTCAGGCAAGATGACCATACCCTCGAAATCACTTCTATCTTTGCTTGCTAGATGCTCGCTCTTTTGCTATGCCTATGCTACGATGCCTACCACTTGCTTATCATGCCACCCACATTGCCTTGTCAAACCTCTAACCATCCTTTCCTAGCAAACCGTTGTTTGGCTATGTTACCGCTTTGCTCAGCCCCTCTTATAGCGTTGTTAGTTGCAGGTGAAGATGAAGTTTGTTCCTTGTTGGAACATGGAGATGTTGTTCCTTGTTGGAACATGTTTACTTGTTGGGATATCACAATATATCTTATTTAATTAATGCATCTATATACTTGGTAAAGGGTGGAAGGCTCGGCCTTATGCAGTGTTTTGTTCACTCTTGCCGCCCTAGTTTCCGTCATATCGGTGTTATGTTCCCGGATTTTTGCGTCCCTAACGCGGTCGGGTGATTTATGGGACCCCTTGACAGTTCGCTTTGAATAAGACTTTTCCAGCAAGGCCCAACATTGGTTTTACATTTGCCTCCTAGCCTTTTTCCCTTGGGAGTCGCGCATCCCGGGTCACCTTTATTAACCCCGGGCCAATGCTTGTCTAAGTGTTGGTCCAAACTAAACCACTTGCGGTGCCGCCCGAGGCAACTTGGGGTATCGTCGGTTGCCGTCGTAGTGTTCATCCGGTCGTGGCACTCGGGGCGAGATCTGTGGCTACTACCGAGGTGTCGCGCGCGCGGGAGGTCTTCTTGGACTTGTTTTATTGCTGTGAAATGTCTTGTAGCCGGATTCGAGACTGATCGGGCTTCCGGGAGAAGGTCTATTCGCCGTTGATCGCGAGAGCTTATCATGGGCTAAGTTGGGACACCCTGCAGGGTTTGAACTTTCAAAGCCGTGCCAGCGGTTATGTGGCAGATGGGAATTTGTTAATGTCCGATTGTAGAAAACCGAAGTTGATCTTAATTAAAATACACCAACGCGTGTGTAACCGTGATGGTCTCTTCTCGAGTCCGGGAAGTGAACACGATGTTGGAGTTATGCTTGGCGTGGGTTGTTCTAGGATCACTTCTTGATCATAGTTGTTCGACCGTGCTTTGCCTCCTCTTCTCGCTCTCTTTTGCGTATGTTAGCCACCATATATGCTAGTCGCTTGCTGCAGCTCCACCTCACTACCTGTCCTACCTTTAAGCTTAAATAGTCTTGATCTCGCGGGTGTGAGATTGCTGAGTCCCGTGACTCACAGATACTTCAAAACCAGTTTGCGGTGCCGATGAAACCGTGCGGTGGCGCATCGAGCTCAAGGAGGAGCTCGATGAAGATCTTGTTCTTTGTGTTGTTTCGTTTGAGTTGATCGATAGTGGAGCCCAGTTGGGACGATCGGGGATCGTGTAGCATTTGGGGTAGTCTTCTTTTATTTTGGTTCCGTAGTCGGACCTTGATTGTATCTGTATGATGTAATGTTTTACTCATGTATTGTGTGAAGTGGCGATTGTAAGCCAACTATGTATCTCTTTTCCCTTATGTATTACATGGGTTGTGTGAAGATTACCTCACTTGCGACATTGCTTTCAATGCGGTTATGCCTCTAAGTCGTGCTTCGACACGTGGGAGATATAGCCGCATCGAGGGCGTTTCAACATGCTAGGCATTCCATTCGAGCGAAACATAACACAAACCCTAGAGTTGAACTTTTTTGGATGCAAGGGATAACTACAAACCACATACGCAATAGTAAAGGTGAAAACCAAGATCTAAGATATGCGGTAAAAATGGTGAAAATTAACTACGGATGAACTCAAACGAGAAGGACGGAGGTTTGAGTTCGAACTGCACGTACCCTAGCTCGGTGCCGTGTGGCAGCTACGGCGGCACGGGGAAGAAGATGGCCCATGGCGGCGAAGAAAGACTCCGGTGACCTCTTTCCGGCAGTTAAGCAACGAAGGGGTCATCGGCGTCGAGCTCAAGGAGGAGGGCTGCGGCGAGGGTTTCAGAGGAGTGGAGGCGAGGAGAAAGAGAAGTGAATTGGAAGAAGGAGGCGGTGCGGTTTTATATGCGAATGAAAATAACCGCACTTGGTAAATCTGGTCAAACGACCTCAATTCAGAGACTATTGCGATTCAACAGACAAGATTTGATGGCAGTTGATGGAATATTTCATGTGGCAACTGTCATAAAAGATCGTGGTCCTCACTTGGGTGGGAAACCCCAAATTTTGGACAGCTTTCGCCAAAACAGATTAATGTTCGGACCGAATCTTCATCGTGGTCAAGGACACCAGATAGAGTTTCGTTCCAGATAAAATTAAGCATTTGTAATGGAACAACATAGGCTGGAAGAGATAGAACAGAGGGAAAACAGGGCCCTAGGCATTTCACTCAGACAGATAAACACAAACGCCCGAACAAATAGCTATGAGTGAAATGCATTCTGACAAACACTAAAACTTTTGATCGAAAAGAAACTCAATGAAAGAAAATTGTGGTGGCGTGACCCACCGCATAAGAATTGTATGACCCCGAGCATCGCACAATTATCGTGGCAACTGGTTAGTCTAGTTCTTCATTAATGTATACACTCTCAGACAGAAAATTTCACTTTGTTGAAATTTTCAAGCTCTTTGAGTGTGATGCACCCATTCCTTCTAAGATGTGTAAGTGTTAGCACGAGTACCGAGTCCAGCTTACTGCACATTTGTGAAGTGCAGAATATTTAGCTCACACCGTAACACACGTAATCTTTTCTCATCGAGAGGCTTGGTGAAAATATCCGCGAGATTGTCTTCGGTCTTGACGTGATTGATGACAATATCCTCTCGAGCAACATGATCGGGAATGAAATGATGTCTGATGGCAATATGCTTCATGCGAGAATGCTGCACAGGATTATGTGCAATTTTGATAGCACTCTCATTGTCACAATATAGAAGGATATACTTGACCTTGATGCCATAATCCTTCAGAGTCTACTTCATCCACAATAACTGAGTGCAACAAGCGCCAGCAGCAATATATTAAGCCTCAGCCATGGAGAGAGATACACAATTCTACTTTCTTGATGACCAACAAACCAAGGATCTACCCAGGAAATGACATGTCCCCGAAGTAGATTTCCTATCAACCAAGTCACCAGCCCAATCTGAGTCTGAATATCCAACGAGATCAAATTGTGCTCCCTTAGGATACCATAAACCTAAGGTGGGGGTGTGAGCCAAATATCTCAGAATGCGCTTGATCGCTTGGTGATGCGATTCCTTTGATGCAGCTTGATAGCGGTTACACATGCAAACACTCAACATAATGTTAGGTATGGATGCACATAAGTAAAGAAGAGAACCAATCATCGAACGATAAGCTTTCTGATCGTAATCCTTACCATACACATCTGTATCCAGCTTACCATTCATGGGCATAGGAGTTTTATAGCCCTTCATTTTGGAATCTTGCATTTTGAACTTCTTCAAGCATTCTTTCAGATATTTGTCCTAAGATATGAAAATTCCATTTTCCTGTTGACGAATTTGTAGTCCGAGAAAGAAGTTGAGTTCACCCATCATAGACATTTGATATTTATCGGACATCATTTTCCCAAATTCTAAGCTGCAAGCATTGTTAGTACAACTGAAGATAATATCATCCACATAGATTTGACATAGGAATAGATCATTACCAACAACAGGAGTGAAAAGTGTGGGATCAGTGGATCCTGGCTTGAACCCTTTGTCAAGCAAAAATTTCTTCAACGTGTCATACCAAGATCTGGGGGCTTGCTTCAGCCCATATGAAGTTTTCTTCAACCTGAAAACTTTGTTAGGAAACTCAGGATGTTCAAAGCCAGGTGGCTGTCTAACATAAACTTCCTCATCAATTTCACCATTGAGGAAAGCACTTTTCACATCCATTTGATAAAGCAGGATATCATTGTAATTTGCATAAGCGAGAAGAATATGAATTGCCTCAAGGCATGCAACATGAGCATATGTTTCACCGAAATCAATACCTTCTACCTGTGTGTACCCTTGAGCAACAAGACGTGCTTTTTTTCTCACCACAATGCCATTTTCATCTTGCTTGTTGTGGAAAATCCATTTTGTGCCGATGATATTGTGCTTCTTAGGATTCGGTTTGTCAACCAATTCTCATACATCATTCAGTTTGAATTGCACCAACTCCTCTTGCATAGCATTCATCCAATCTGGATCACTCATGGCTTCTTCATACTTGGTAGGTTCTGCCAATGAAACAAAGGAGAAACTGCCACAGTAGTTAGCCAAACGAGTGCATGAACGAGTTGTGGGTCAATAACCTGGATTCTCAAGTTCATCAAGAATTAATGAAGGATCAACTCGATTTGCCACTCGGGTATGAGCATTTTCTTTGTGATTATCATTGTCATTTTCATGAGTAGCATTTGCATCATCTTTCCCTCTGGGATTGCCATTTTGATCGACATTTTGATTTTGATTGCCATTTGCATTCGGAGGAGCAGTAGCTTCGGTAGTGGCTTGACGAGTTCTGCTACGAGTCACGGGTGCATCATCATCAGAGGATTCAGGTGCATTTCCTTCAATAGGCTTGACGCTCCCGATAGCCATTTGCCGAATATCATCAGAAATCGGTGGTTCATCTATCAGATTTGGCAGGTGCTCCTTTTGGGAGCCGTTAGATTCATCAAATCGCACATTTATCGTTTCCATAACTTTCTTGTGGTGGGAGTTATAGACACGATAAGTATACGAGTTCGAGCCATAATCAAGAAGAAAACCTTCATGTGCCTTAGTTGCAAACTTGGAAGAATGATTCATATCAAGAATGTAACAAGGTGCACCAAAAACACGTAGATAAGAAACATTGAATTCAAGCTTTTGAAGATACCTTGAGTGCAGGTTTTGTCTTCGAGAAAGAATACCCAAGTGTATCGAGAGAAATCATCAACAATGACCAGACCATAGTGACTGCCACCAAAACTTGCATAATTTTGAGGACCGAATAAATCCATATTAAGAATTTCTAGAGGTCTTGTTGTGGTCATAACAGTCTTGGATGAGTGATGCTTCTTAGCCAATTTACCAGTCTCACATGCAGCACAAAGACGATCCTTGTCGAATTTTGCATCAGAAATGCCACGTAGATGAGTTCTCTTTACGAGGGTATGCAAATTCCTCATACCTGCATGACCAAGTCTTCGGTGCCATGATATGTCTCCAACGTATCTATAATTTTTGATTGTTCCATGCTGTTATATTATCATTCTTGGATGTTCTACAATCATTTTATAACAACTTTATATCATCTTTTGGGACAAACCTATTGACATAGTGCCCAGTGCCAGTTGCTATTTTTTGCTTGTTTTTTACATCAGAAAATCAATACCAAACGGAGTCCAAATGCAGCGAAACTTTTTGTAGATTTTTTCTGGACCAGAAGAAACCCGGTGTGCCAAAGTACCAGAGGGGAGCTCCGAGGGGAGCAAAACCCACCAGGGCGCGCTTGGGCGCGCCCAGGTGGGTTGTGCCCACCTCGGCGGCCTCCCGCACCGCCTCTTCGCCCTATACATTCCTAAATATTCCAAAAACCCTTGGGGTAACCCTAGATCAGAAGTTCCGCCGCCGCAAGTCTCTGTAGCCATGAAAAACCAATCTAGACCCCGTTCCGGCACTCTGCCGGAGGGGGGAATCATCATTTGTGGCCATCTTCATCATCCCGTCGGCCACCATGATGAGGAGTGAGTAGTCCACCTTCGGGGCTGAGGGTTTGTACCAGTAGTTATGTGTTTAATCTCTGTCTCTCATGTTCTTGAGATGATACGATCTTGATGTATCGCGGGCTTTGTTAATATAGTTGGATCATATGGTGTTTCTCCCTCTCTATCTTGTTGTGATGTATCGCGTGCTTTGTTAATATAGTTGGATCATATGGTGTTTCTCCCTCTCTATCTTGTTGTGATGAATTGAGTTTAACCTTTGAGATTTCCTTGTTATCGGATTGAATACTTGTATGGTTTTGAGAGCACTTGATATATGTCTTGCATATGAATACCCGTGGTGACAATTGGGTATCATATTGATTCACTTGATATGTGTTTTGGCACTCAACTCGTGGATTCCCGAGGTGACATTGGGGTAATCTATGCATAGGGGTTGATGCATGTTCTCGTCTTTGTTTCTCCGGTAGAAATCTTGGGGCACTCTTTGAGGTTCTTTGTGTTGGATTGAGTATTATGAATCTGAATTTGCTTTGGTGTTATTTTAGTACAAACTCTTGATAGATCGATCAGAAAGAATAACTTAGTGTTATTTTAGTACGAACTCTTGATAGATAGATCGGAAAGAATAACCTGGTGTTATTTTAGTACGAACTCTTGGATATATCGATCGGAAAGAATGGCTACAAACAATTTCTTCTTATGTTCTCTGCTAGATAAGAACTTTGGAGTGATTCTTCATCGCACGCTGAGGGATGGTTATGTGATCCAATTATATTAGCATTGTTGAGAGATTGCACTAGCCAAAGTACGGACCCTAGGCCTCATTTTCAAGCATTGCAATACCATTTGTGCTCCGTTTTATCAATTGCTACCTTGCTGTTTTTTATTGTTCTTATTACAAAAATCAATATCTACTATCCATATTACACTTGTATCACCATCTCTTCACCGAACTAGTGCACCTATACAAATTACCATTGTATTTGGTGTGTTGGGGACACAAGAGACTTTTTATTATTTGGTTGCAGGGTTGTTTGAGAGAGACTATCTTCATCCTACGCCTCCCATGGATTGATAAACCTTAGGTCATCCACTTGAGGGAAAATTGCTACTGTCCTACAAAACTCTGCGCTTGGAGGCCCAACACGTGTCTACAAGAATAAAATTGCGTAGTAGACATCATGCCACAGCCAACCTTCAATTGCTTTTGCAAACAAACAAGTTTGGATTGAGGGACCCTTAGAGAAACCCACAATGTAAATATCACCTTTTCTAATTCCCTCAAAGACGAAGGAATTGTCAGAGGCCATGAAGACAATGCATTTGGATATGGAAAATAGAACTAGCATGCCTAGATCACATAACTTGCCAACTGACATAAGATTGAACCCAAGAGATTGAACAAGTAGAACATCATCAATGGACTTGTCTTTGGATATAGCAATTACCTAGCCCAATTGCCTTTCCTTTGTTGTTGCCGCCAAAAGTGATATACTTCAGAGGAGAAGTAGTTAAATTGGGGTCGACAAACAACGACTTGTCTTCGGTCATATGACTAGTGCATCCACTAGCCTTTATCCATTCGGTACACCCGGAGACATAGTCCTACATAAGAATTAGGCTTTCTTAACCACCCATAGCTTTGCAGGTGGCTTCGAAACAAATGAACGAACAAGCTGTGATTTCTTTCGGTAAACATAGTTCTTGCTTGATGAAGTGTGAGTATAGTTGAAAGAATAAGCATTGAAATTCCTTCCAAACGAATGAGCATAGTGATTGTATGAGGTATGCATATACTCATTTTGTCGAACCCTATCTGCATGGATGGTTAGTCGAGCAGTAATAGATAAGGCATCAACAGTTTCCTTAGGCACCCAAATGGCTTTCTTTTGGGGGGGCATTTATGTTGTTTGGTCCAACATAGCGAGCAACAGCCTCACCATGTTGATTCTTGAACAACTTATAATTGTCCATAGAATCATCATCAGGATATTCAGGAATGGGAGAGTTATATCCCGACAGTAATGGTGGATCGAGCGTTTTGCTCTTGGTAGGCACCCACACAGTGCGAGGATATTGATGAGGTTCCCAGTATGAATCGTTTTAGATTAGTTTCCTTTCGAAACCGATGCCTTCTTTCCTGGGATTTTTGTGAAGAATGGATTTCTTCAAAACATCACAGAGGGCACTGGCGGAGGCGTCAGGGTATGGCAACTGCCATACCTTGATTCTGAGCAAAGAAAAAATGTATACGTATATTTGTTACGGCTGCCTCGCTAGTTGGTTTTGACCGCTAGCATTTTACGCTAAAAGGAGAGATGGGTCGATGCATCCAGCTAGTTGGGCCAGGAATTGATCGAGCGCCCACGCACGAAGCAGCAAACGACCGAGGTTCCCCTAAAAAGCAAACGATCGAAGTGTCGAGCAAAACACTAAAACTCTCTGCTATGCTTGATCAGGGTCGCTACTTGGCTTATCCACCCCTAAAAAAAGCTTGTGGCTTATCCATCCTCATGACCCATCCTATATTTCTTTGAACATTTTTATGGATCAATAAAGTGTTGGAAAATCTTAAAAAAAAGCAACCGATCGAGACATTGAGCCAAGTCGAGAACGCACGACCCAATCGAGACGCACATGCATGTCTCCACCGACTTCTTAGTCCGCCTGACGGTCGACGCGACGAAGCCTAACTAGCGAGGCGGCGGCGGTTGGCCAGGTCAGCAGGACGAGGCGGGCGACCACGATGGGGCAGCCAATGGCGGCTGGCCAGGTCGCCAGGGTGAGGCAGGCGACCGCGATGGGGAAGCCAATGGTGGCGGTAGGTTGGGGGCCTAGAGGGCGGTGGCAGCAAGCGACATCAGCGCCAGTGGTAGCTCCTGCCGAGGCGGGCAACCACGACGGGGCAGGATGTTTGGTTCATCAAATGGAGACTTTTAGGTTCAACCTGAATAAGCTTGCTAGTCTCACAGAGATTTATCATGATGATTTCTCTGATTATGAACGTGAACATATAGAAGATAACCTTCATATATTCATTATCCATATGAGAAGAATTGAAGACTTTAGAGCTTGTCATGATATTGCAAGCCTAGCTAAATGCTGGTTGAACTTAAAAGGCATGTCATGTTTCCTACTGTTTATCGTCTCATTGAGTTGGCATTGCTACTACAAGTAGCGATCACAACAGTTGAAAGGGCCTTCTCATCAATGAAAATCATCAATAGTAAGTTGCGTAGCAAGATGACCGATGGTTGGCTTAGTGACTTGATTGTTTGTTATACTGAGCTACAGATCTACAGAAGTATTGATCTTGGTAAAATTAAGAAGATTTTCAGAATGAGGGTAGGGCGTTGCCATTGCCTTGGTCTTCTAGACACCATTTAAAGCTTCATTATCCGTATGTTTTAGGTTGTTTTCCTATTGAAACATGCCTATTCATTGTATTTGGTTTTTCGTTGTAATGTGTATTGGCTCTTTTGATTTGCATCAAAATAATTCTTTCCTTAAGACTTCGCCACACCTTAATTTTTTTCGGTCCTCCGCCTCTGACAGAGAGTTTGATGCCCTTTGAGAGATTTGAACATTCCTGTCTGAAGAAGATCCTTCAACCTAACATTCTCATCAGAAACATAACCATTTTCTTCGACCGAGGGGTTAGCACTAACATATGATTCGTCATTTGATTCAACATTGGTTCCTTCAAGGCATTTTAAGCAAGGTGCCACAAACACTTCAGGTTTATCCTTAAGTTGTTAGGTGATAAGAGAATTTTCTCTGATCAAATCCTCATGAGCCTCTCTCAACGCCTTGAGTTCCTGTTTCCTTTTCAGGTAATCATAGGTCAATCTTTTGTGGTCAGCTGAGAGAAAATCATGACGAGTTGATAGTTCATACATTCGTGACTTGAGAGTGGTATACTCTTCAGTCAACGAATGATTTTTCTCCATCTCCTCAACCAACAACCCTTCAGATTTCCTGAGGGTTTTCTCAATTTTCTCAAGAGAGTTTTGTTGAATATTGGCAATTTTGATCAACTTAGCATGGTCATCCTCATCAGAAGAATATTGATCACCGGAGTGAACCTTGTGATGTTTGGAGGATACCTTTTCTTTCAAGGCCTTGGCCATGAAGCAGTAGGCAGGAGTTTCATCATTGCTTGACGGGTTCCCGAAGAAAGTTGTTGCAGGAGAAGAGTCACATGCTATGCCAGCCATGATCGAGTCAGAATCCTCACTAGATTCATCAGTTTCTTTAGAGGCAGACGATTCTTCTTCATTAGAATCCATCTCCTTGCCGATGTACGCCTTGGCCTCGCGATAGTTATTCTTGTGGTTGGAGTAGGACTTGTAAGGGTTCCTTGAGGAAGATCTTGACGAAGATTTTGATGTGGAGTTGTCCTTCTTCTTAAAGAACTTCTTCATTTTCTTCTCATCATCGGAGTCATAGTTCTTGCTCTTGCTTTTGCCTTGATAGTTGCCAGAACCATATCCTCCACTTGCACGGATTTCAGCTTCCCGGAGAGGGCAGTCCGAAATGAAGTGTCCAGGCTTTTTGACCCACCAGAATTGCTTGAACTTTTCTTATGGAACTGGCTCTTCCTTGAAGTCTCTGGAATCTTTTTGTGATTAGCTCAAGATCTTTGCTGAGCCTTTCTGGATCAACTGAATCTTCTTCGACATTTCCATCTGAGAAAGAATAAGTTGCAACCTTGAGGGCATGAGTTTTGCGCTGACTCGACCCGTAGAGATCTCTTTTCTCTTCTTCTTGTTCCTCGTGTGTAGTCTTTCCATGATATCAACAGTCGAGGGTTTTGAAATCAGCTCGTTCACGAATCATTAAGACAAGGGTGTCGAATGAACTGTCAAGTGATCGAAGCAGTTTCTTCACAACTTCATGGTTAGTGATGTCTTTGGCGCCGAGACCCTGAAGCTCATTTGCTATGTCACTGAGACGGTCAAAGGTTTGCCGACAACTTTCATTTCCAATGCACTTGAAGCAATTTAATTTCGCCCGAAGAGTATCGATCAAGCTTCTTTCTGAGTTGAAACTCCTTCATTGATCTTCTCGAGGACGTCCCACAAATCCTTCGTGGTTTCACCCCGGCGATACTAAATAAATTACGCTCAAGAGAGATGGCCACCAATTTCATCTTTGGCTTGAGCATCCATCTGAATGAGTTTCTTCTCTTCGTCAGTGGGGGCTTGAGGTTTAGCAACGGTGAACCCCAACTATACCACATTCCACATGTCATCATCTATCGCTCGGAGATGGATCTTCATCTTCTCCTTCCATAAGGGATAGTCCGTCCCATCGAAGATGGGGATCTTGAGATGCGAATTGTAGCTCACTGAAGACATACTTAAACTCCAAAGTTGTTAGACTAAAATGAGCAGAATCAAGGAGTACCTTGCTTTGATATCAATTGTAGGAACGAAGTATGTCTACCAGAGGGGGGGGGGGGGTGAATGGGAGTTTTAAATTTTCTTTGGAAAACTCAAAACTCTCATAACCTAGCAGTGAAAACGAATGAAAACAGACTACAACGAGCTCAAACTAAGTATCGGATGGAAATACAACATGCATCAAAACAAATCACATGATGGAAAACATGTCAAATGGAAACATGGGTAACATAGATAACCAGTGGTGCTCGATGGCGACAGGGAATTTGTTCGACCAGTTCGTCCTTCTGCACAAGGACTACGTCTAGTTGGAGGGGTTGTGACTTAACATGGAAGATAAACTCTCTCCACCATATTCTTCTTGACAATCGATTCGTTAACTGATGCCGATTACTCATGGTAGATACTTGAAGGCGATCTCCGAACCTTTATAGACTTCTTCTTCAAGAACCACAATCACTCTTGGTCTCTGAAGAAATTGACACCTAACCGTCTAGAGAGTTTGCAGCTCTCAAGAGTAATAGGCGAAGCGTACTAGATTTAGATTCGAGTGATGCTGAACCACTATCTAATTCTTCAGCTCCAGGGGTTTTCTCTCGGTGGATTTTAAACGCAAACCTCTCACAGAGTGGGTTGCTCAACAATCTTCTCAGAATTAAACGGAGCAGCCACCGGACAAAGCCGGCGCGGGGTGGCTATTTATAGCCGCAACCTTCCCAGATGTGAAATGACCATTTTGGACACGCGGTCCAGCCAGTGGCCAACCGACACGTTCACAACGGTTGGATTTTTGGAGCAACGACATTACTTGAGGAACAAGTAATGCTAACTCCTCGGTTCGAGACAAATCTCTCCCAGCGAAGAAGATCACAGTCTCTTGCTGGCAAGTATTTGCTCAAAACAGAAAGAGATTTCTCTCACAACTTTCATAGGATTTGGGTTTAGCACCAGAGAATTAAAGTTTCGAATGCCACACCCCTCTTAATAGTACGGTGGTCCTGTGACTCAATAAAATGAAGAAGAAGAACGAAACAAATGCTACGTCTTCACTTCGTATTCATTCTCCTCGGACGCATTCGTTTTCTTCGGACAGACACCGAACCAATTGCTTCACTTCGGCAATTTTTAGGGGTCACTCTTGTTAGCATCATCTTCGGTGATAACCTTTGCTGCAATGCAGGTAGATTATCTTCATCGTTTGCATCAAACTACTCGATATCTAAGGGACCTGTTACTCTGTGTGCACTATGAAGGAAATATGCCCTAGAGGCAATAATAAAGTTATTATTTATTTCCTTATATCATGATAAATGTTTATTATTCATGCTAGAATTGTATCAACCGGAAACATGATACATGTGTGAGTACATAGAAAAACATATAGTCACTAGTATGCCTCTACTTGACTAGCTCATTAATCAAAGATGGTTATGTTTCCTAACCATAGACATGTGTTGTTATTTGATTAATGGGATCACATCATTAGGAGAATGATGTGATTGACATGACCCATTCCGTTAGCTTAGCACTTGATCGTTTAGTATATTGCTATTGCTTTCTTCATGACCTATACATGTTCCTGTAACTATGAGATTATGCAACTCCGTTTACGGAGGAACACTTTGGTGCTACCAAGCGTCACAGCGTAGCTGGGTGATTATAAAGGAGTACTACAGGTGTCTCCAAAGGTACATGTTGGGTTGGCGTATTTGAGATTAGGTTTTGTCACTCCGATTGTCGGAGAGGTATCTCTAGGCCTTCTCGGTAATACACATCACATAAGCCTTGCAAGCATTGCAACTAATAAGTTAGTTGTGAGATGATGTATTACGGAGCGAGTAAAGAGACTTGCCGTAACGAGATTGAACTAGGTATTGGATACCGACGATCGAATCTCGGGTAAGTAACATACCGATGACAAAGGGAACAACGTATGTCGTTATGCGGTTTGACCGATAAAGATCTTGAAGAATATGTAGGAACCAATATGGGCATCCAGGTTCCGCTATTGGTTATTGACCGAGAATAGTTCTAGGTCATGTCTACATAGTTCTCGAACCCGTAGGGTCCCTTGCAACAACGTTACGATGACAGTTTATTATGAGTTTATAAGTTTTGATGTACGAAGTTTGTTGAGTCCGGATGTGATCACGGACATGACGAAGAGTCTCGAAATGGTCGAGACATAAAGATTGATATATTGGAAGCCTATGTTTGGACTTCGGAATAGTTCCGGGTGAAATCGGGATTTTACCGGAAAACCGGGGGGTTACCGGAACCCTCCCGGGGGATGTTGGGCCTTAATGGGCCATAAGGGAGAAGAGGAGGGCCGACCAGGGCAGGCCGCGCGCCCCCTCCCCCCTAGTCCGAATAGGACAAGGAGAGGGCGGCCCCTTCTCTCTCCCTCCCCAAGTCCTAATCCAACTAGGAAAGGGGGAGTCCTACTCGGTGGGAGTAGGGCTCCTCGGCCGCGCCTCCTCCTAGGGCTGGCCGCACCCCCTTGCTCCTTTATATCTGGGGCAGGGGCACCCGTGACACACAAGTTGATCTACGGATCGTTCCTTAGCCGTGTGCGGTGCCCCTCCACCATATTCCACTTGGTCATATCGTCGCGGAGCTTAAGCGAAGCCCTGCGCGTAGAGTCATATCGTCGTGGAGCTTAAGCGAAGCCCTGCGCGGTGGAGCATCATCATCGTCCCACGCCGTCGTCTTGTGGAACTCATCCCGACGCTTTGCTGGATCGGGCCCGGGACCGTCATCGAGCTGAGCGTGTGCTGAACTCGGAGGTGCCGTGCGTTGGTACTTGGATCGGTCGGATCGTGAAGGCGTATGACTACATCAACAGCGTTGTTATAGCGCTTCGCGCCACGGTCTCACGAGTGCGTGGACATACACTCTCCCCTCTCGTTGCTATGCCATCACCATGATCTTGCGTGTGCGTAGGAATTTTTTGAAATTACTCGTTCCCCAATGATGGCATCGAGCCTGGTTTTATGCGTTGATGTCATATGCGAGTAGAACACAAGTGAGTTGTGGGCGATATAAGTCATCTGCTTACCAGCATGTCATACTTTGGTTCAGCGGTATTGTGAGATGAAGCGGCCGGACCGACATTACGCGTGACGCTTACGCGAGACTGGTTTCACCGCTTGAGCACTAGTTGCTTAAAGGTGACGGCGGGTGTCTGTTTCTCTCACTTTAGTTGAACGAGTGTGGCTCGCCGGTCCTTGCGAAGGTTAAAACAGCACCAACTTGACAAACTATCGTTGTGGTTTTGATGCGAGGTAAGAACGGTTCTTGCTCAGCCCGTAGCAGCCACGTAAAACTTGCAACAACAAAGTAGAGGGCGTCTAACTTGTTTTTGCAGGGCATGTTGTGATGTGATATGGTCAAGGCGTGATGCTATATTTATTGTATGAGATGATCATGTTTTGTAACCGAAGTTATCGACAATGGCAGGAGCCATATGGTTGTCGCTTTATTGTATGAAATGCAAAAGCCATGTAATTGCTTTACTTTATCACTAAGCGATAGCGATAGTCGTAGAAGCAATAGTTGGCGAGACAACAACGATGCTACGATGGAGATCAAGGTGTCGCGCCGGTGATAATGGTGATCATGGCGGTGCTTGGAGATGGAGATCACAAGCACAAGATGATGATGGCCATATCATATCACTTATATTGATTGCATGTGATGTTTATCCTTTATGCATCTTATCTTGCTTTGATTGACGGTAGCATTATAAGATGATCTCTCACTAAAATTATCAAGAAGTGTTCTCCCGAGTATGCACCATTGCGAAAGTTCTTCGTCTTTGAGACACCACGTGATGATCGGGTGTGATAGGCTCTACGTTCAAATACAACGGGTGCAAAACAGTTGCGCACGCGGAATACTCAGGTTAAACTTGCGAGCCTAGCATATAACAGATATGGCCTCGAACACGGAGACCGAAGGTCGAGCGTGAATCATATAGTAGATATGATCAACATAGTGATGTTCACATTGAAACTACTCCATCTCACGTGATGATCGGACATGGTTTAGTTGATTTGGATCACGTAATCACTTAGATAACTGGAGAGATGTCTATCTAAGTGGGAGTTCTTTAGTAATATGATTAATTGAACTTAAATTTATCATGAACTTAGTACCGATAGTATTTTGCTTGTCTATGTTTCTTTGTAGATAGATGGCTCGTCTTTGTTGTTCCGTTGAATTTTAATGCGTTCCTTGAAAGCAAAGTTGAAAGATGATGGTAGCAATTACGGACTGGGTCCGTATTTGAGGATTATCCTCATTGCTGCCTGGAAGAATTACGTCTGGAAGCACCGCTGGGTGCCGAGGCCTGCTGCGAGAACAACGCCGAAGTTGTGAGCGTCTGGCGAGCAAAGTGATGACTACTCTATAGTTCGATGTGCCATGCTTTACGGCTTAGAACCGGGTCTTCAACGGCGTTTTGAGCGTCATGGAGCATATGATATGTTCCAAGAGTTGAAGTTAATATTTCAAGCAAATGCCGGATTGAGAGATATGAAGTCTCCAATAAGTTCTATAGCTGCAAGATGGAGGAGAATAGTTACATCGGTGAACATATACTCAAAATGTCAGGTATAATAATCACTTGATTCAAGCGGGAGTTAATCTTCCGGATGATAGTGTCATTGACAAAATTCTCCAATCACTGCCACCAAGCTACAAGAGCTTCGTGATGAACTATAATATGCAAGGGATGACCAAGACAATTCCGAGCTCTTCGCAATGCTAAAAGCTGGAGGTAGAAATCAAGAAAGAACATCAAGTGTTGATGGTCAACAAGACCACTAGTTTCAAGAAAAGGGCAAAGGAAGAAGAAGGGAACTTCAAAAGAACAGCAAGAAAGTTGTTGCTCAAGAGAAGAAACCCAAGTCTGGACCTAAGCCTGGCGAGTGTTTCTCTGCAAACAAACTGGTCCTTTGGAGCGGAACTGCCCCAAGTATTTGGCGGATAAGAAGGATGGCAAAGTGAACAAAGGTATATGTGATATACATGTTATTGATGTGTACCTTACTAATGCTCGCATGATAGTACAGGTATTTGATACTGGTTACTGTTGCTAATATTTGCAACTCGAAGCAGGAACTACGGATTAGCGAAGATTGGCTAAGGGCGAGGTGACGATGCGGCGTGGGAAATGGTTCCAAAGTCGATGTGATCGCGATCGGCATGCTACCTCTACATCTACCATCGGGATTAGTTTTAGACCTAAATAATTGTTATTTGGTGCCAGCGTTAAGCATGAACATTATATCTGGATCTTGTTTGATGCGAGGCGGTTATTCATTTAAGTCGAGAGAATAATGGTTGTTCTATTTATATGAATAATATCTTTTATGGTCATGCACCCTTGAAGAGTGGTCTATTTTATTGAATCTCGATAGTAGTAATACACATATTCATAGTGTTGAAACCAAAAGATGCAGAGTTGATAATGATAATGCAACTTATTTGTGTACTTGCCGTTTGGGTCATATCGAGTAAACGCATGAAGAAACTCCATCTTGATGGGCTTTTGGAATCACTTGATTATGAATCACTTGGTACTTGCAAACCGTGCCTCATGGGCAAGATGACTAAAACGCCGTTCTCCGGAACTATGGAGCGAGCAAATGATTTGTTGGAAATCATACATACTGATGTTTGTGGTCCAATGAATGTTGAGGCACGCGGCGGGTATCGTTATTTTCTCACCTTCACATATGATTTGAGCAGATATGGGTATATCTACTTAATGAAACTCAAATCTGAAACATTTGAAAAGTTCAAAGAATTTCAGAGTGAAGTGGAAAATCATCGTAACAAGAAAATAAAGTTTCTACGATCTGATCGTGGAGGAGAATATTTGAGTTCGAGTTTGGTTTACATTTGAAACAATGCGGAATAGTTTACGCAACTCCGCCACCGGAACACCACAGCGAAATGGTGTGTCGAGCGTCGTAATCATACTTTAGTAGATATGGTGCGATCTATGATGTCTCTTACTGATTTACCGCTATTGTTTTGGGGTTATGCTTTAGAGACGGCCGCATTCACGTTAAATAGGGCACCATCAAAATCCGTTGAGACGACACCTCATGAACTGTGGTTTGGCAAGAAACCAAAGTTGTCGTTTCTTAAAGTTTGGGGCTGCGATGCTTATGTGAAGAAACTTCAACCAGATAAGCTCGAACCCAAATCGGAGAAATGTGTCTTCATAGGATACCCAAAAGAGACTGTTGGGTACACCTTCTATCACAGATCTGAAGGCAAGATTTTCGTTGCTAAATTCGGATCCTTTCTAGAAAAGAGTTTCTCTCGAAAGAAGTGAGTGGGAGGAAAGTAGAACTTGATGAGATAACCTGTATCTGCTCCCTTATTGGAAAGTAGTTCATACAAGAACCGGTTCCTGTGACAACTACACCAATTAGTGAGGAAACTAATGATATTGATCATGAAACTTCAGATCAAGTTTCTCTTGAACTTCGTGGGTCAACAGAGTAAGATCCGCACTGAGTGGTACGGTAATCCTATTCGGAAGTCATGTTACTTGACAATGGCGAACCTACGAACTACGAGGAAGCGATGATGAGCCCAGATTCATAAAATGGCTGGAAGCCATGAAATCTGAGATGGGATCCATGTATGAGAACAAAGTATGGACTTTGGTTGACTTGCCGATGATCGGCAAGCCATTGAGAATAAATGGATTTTTAAGAAGAAGGCGACGCTGATGGTAATATAACTGTCTATAAAGCTCGACTTGTTGCGAAAGGTTTTCGACAAGTTCAAGGGGTTGACTACGATGAGACTTTCTCACCCGTAGCGATGCTTAAGTCTGTCCGAATCATGTTAGCAATTGCTGCATTTTATGATTATGAAATTTGGCAAATGGATGTCAAAACTGCATTCTTGAATGGATTTCTAGAAGAAGGGTTGTATATGATGCAACCAGAAGGTTTTGTTGATCCAAAAGGGCTAACAAAGTGTGCAAGCTCCACAATCAATTTATGGTGCGGTGCAAGCCTCTCGGAGTTGGAATAAGCGCTTTGATAGTGTGATCAAAGCATATGGTTTTATCTGAGACTTTTGGAGAAGCTTGTATTTACAAGAAAGTGAGTGGGAGCTCTGTAGCATTTCTAATATTATATGTGGACGACATATTATTGATTGGAAATGATATACAATTCTGGATAGCATAAAGGATACTTGAATAAAAGTTTTTCAATGAAAGACCTCGGTGAAGCTGCTTACATATTGGGCATCAAGATCTATAGAGATAGATCAAGGCGCTTGATTGGACTTTCACAAAGCACATACCTTGACAAAGTTTTGAAAAAGTTCAAAATGGATCAGGCAAAGAAAGGATTTTTACTGTATTACAAGGTGTGAAATTGAGTCGGACTCAATGCCCGACCACAGCAGAAGATAGAGAGAAAATGAAAGATGTTCCTATGCTTCAGCCATAGGCTCTATCATGTATGCAATGCTATGTACCAGACACGACGTATGCTTAGCAATAAGCTTGGCAGGAAGGTACCAAAGTAATCCAGAGTGGATCATTGGACAGCGGTCAAGAACATCTGAAAAATACGAAAAGGACTAAGGATATGTTTCTCGTATATGGAGGTGACAAAGAGCTAGTCGTAAATGGTTACGTCGATGCAAGCTTTGACACTCGATCCGGACGATTCTAAATCGCAAACCAGATCGTGTTTTTATTAAGCGGTGGAGCTGTTAGTTGGTGCAGTTCTAAACAAAGCGTCGTGGCGGGATCTACATGTGAAGCGGAGTACATAGCTGCTTGGAAGCAGCAAATGAAGGAGTCTGGATGAAAGAGTTCATTTCCGATCTAGGTGTCATACCTAGTGCATAGGGACCAATGAAAATCTTACGTGACAATCTGGTGCAATTGCCTTGGCAAAGGAATCCAGATTTCACAAGAGGACCAAGCATATCAAGAGGCGCTTCAATTCCATCCGGGACCAAGTCCGGTGGGAGACATAGAGATTTGCAAGATACATACGGATCTGAATGTTGCAGACCGTTGACTAAGCCTCTTCCACGAGCAAAACATGATCAGCACCAAGACTCCATGGGTGTTAGAATCATTCTTGTGTAAACTAGATTATTGACTCTAGTGCAAGTGGGAGGCTCAAGGAAATATGCCCTAGAGGCAATAATAAAGTTATTATTTATTTCCTTATATCATGATAAATGTTTATTATTCATGCTAGAATTGTATCAACCGGAAACATGATACATGTGTGAGTACATAGACAAACATATAGTCACTAGTATGCCTCTACTTGACTAGCTCATTAATCAAAGATGGTTATGTTTCCTAACCATAGAAATGTGTTGTTATGTGATTAATGGGATCACATCATTAGGAGAATGATGTGATTGACATGACCCATTCCGTTAGCTTAGCACTTGATCGTTTAGTATATTGCTATTGCTTTCTTCATGACCTATACATGTTCCTGTAACTATGAGATTATGCAACTCCGTTTACGGAGGAACACTTTGGTGCTACCAAGCGTCAACGAAGCGGGTGATTATAAAGGAGTACTACAGGTGTCTCCAAAGGTACATGTTGGGTTGGCGTATTTGAGATTAGGTTTTGTCACTCCGATTGTCGGAGAGGTATCTCTAGGCCTTCTCGGTAATACACATCACATAAGCCTTGCAAGCATTGCAACTAATAAGTTAGTTGTGAGATGATGTATTCTGAGCGAGTAAAGAGACTTGCGGTAGCGAGATTGAACTAGGTATTGGATACCGACGATCGAATCTCGGGTAAGTAACATACCGATGACAAAGGGAACAACATATGTCGTTATGCGGTTTGACCGATAAAGATCTTCGAAGAATATGTAGGAACCAATATGGGCATCCAGGTTCCGCTATTGGTTATTGACCGAGAATAGTTCTAGGTCATGTCTACATAGTTCTCGAACCCGTAGGGTCCGCACGCTTAACGTTACGATGATAGTTTATTATGAGTTTATAAGTTTTGATGTACCGAAGTGAGTCCCGGATGTGATCACGGACATGACGAAGAGTCTCGAAATGGTTGAGACATAAAGATTGATATATTGGAAGCCTATGTTTGGACTTCGGAATAGTTCCGGGTGAAATTGGGATTTTACCGGAAAACCGGGGGGTTACCGAAACCCTGCCGGGGGATGTTGGGCCTTAATGGGCCATAAGGGAGAAGAGGAGGGCGGCCAGGGCAGGCGCGTCCCCTCCCCTAGTCCGAATAGGACAAGGAGGGGCGGCGCCCTTCTCTCTCCCTTCCCTAAGTCCTAATCCAACTAGGAAGGGGGGAGTCCTACTCGGTGGGAGTAGGACTCCTCCGGCGCCTTCTCCTAGGGCTGGCCGCACCCCCTTGCTCCTTTATATCTGAGGCAGGGGGCACCCCATGACACACAAGTTGATCTACGGATCGTTCCTTAGCTGTGTGCGGTGCCCCTCCACCATATTCCACTTCGGTCATATCGTCACGGAGCTTAAGCGAAGCCTGCGCGGTAGAGTCATATCGTCATGAGCTTAGGCGAAGCCCTGCGCCGGTGGAGCATCATCATCGTCCCACGCCGTCGTCTTGTGGAACTCATCCCCGACGCTTTGCTGGATCGGAGCCGGGGACCGTCATCGAGCTGAATGTGTGCTGAACTTCGGAGGTGCCGTGCGTTCGGTACTTGGATCGGTCGGATCGTGAAGACGTCGACTACATCAACAGCGTTGTTATAACGCTTCGCTTACGGTCTCACGAGTGCGTGAGACATACACTCTCCCCTCTCGTTGCTATGCCATCACCATGATCTTGCGTGTGCGTAGGAATTTTTTTGAAATTACTACGTTCCCCAACACTGTTTATGTCAGCAAACTCCAAAATATAAGGGGCCTATCATTGCACCAACAAATACCCTACCTCAGAATGATCTCTCAAGATTGTTGGTTACCATGTGGTCGATTTGGTGGGAAAGGGGAAGAGCAATTCACGACAACGAGTTCCAGAATCCTTTGTCCACCATTTGCTTCATCAACAAATATTTAGAAGAGTTGGATATATTGAACAAATGTGTACGGATCTTCTCTGCTGCACCAAACTAGTAGATGGAAAAGCTAAGATGAAGTGGATTTCCCCTGGTGATTTTAGGTATAAGATAAATGTTGATGGGGGTCTGTCTAGGGACGGCCGTAGGGGTGCGGCTGCTGCTGTTTGCCGGGACACTAAGAGCAACTCCAATGGGGCGACCCATTTCGTCCGCCGCTGTCCGTTTGGGTCGGCGCGGACAGAAAAGTCGCCCCAATGCGCCGACCCAAACGGACTCGCGTCCGCTTTTTGTCCGCGGGCGACCCATTCCCGGCCCATTTTTTAGCCGGGTTTGCGTCGGCGCGGACACACGATGGACGCGCGCACGCTCGCCCTCTCCTTCCCTCGGGCCCGCTTGTCTATGTCACATCGCCCTCCCCCATCCAACAACAACCCTCACCCTCCTCCTCCGTCCCCGACGCCGCCGCCCATTTTTGCCGGCGACTTTGCCAGCTGCCGGGGCCTCCACAACGGCCCAGCTACGCCTCCCACTCCCATGTCGCCCACGTCGCCCGCCACCGCCGTCTTGCCGTCGGGAGCCTCACTCGCTTCTCCCCCCCCCCCACCACACAGCCGCCCCCGACCAAGAAGCCGCCCGGCCAGATCCTCACCGGCACGCTCCTAGGAAGCCGACACGCTCGGCGGATGCCGACAGGATAGCAACTGGTCCGTGCGCGCCGCAACTCCCTTTGCCGGCCGTATCCTTCGCCGACGCCCGCAAGCTGTTCGAAAGTTTGCCAAGGTACAAAATGGACTCCGCTGACGAGTTCTTTTTTCACAATTTCCTTTGCGACTCCAACGATTCGTCCTCCGATGACGAGGAGGAGATATTGGCAGCCGTGTTGGTCCATCACCACCTCAACAGCCAGGGGCCGTTGTTCCGTGGCTCCATTCCGGGCCACCTTCCGGCATTGAATCGCAACCGAGAGAGCGGGCATTTCCTTCTTTGGAAGGACTACTTTGATACAACAAACCCGTTGTTCAAACATCATAAATTCCGCCGTCGTTTTCGTATGAGTAGGCATGTCTTCAACCGTATTAGAGAGGGGGTGGTCGGCTATGATGACTATTTCGAGTGCAAAGAGGATGCCGTTGGCAAGATTGGTTTTTTCTCTTATCAGAAATGCACTGCCGCCATTCGAATGCTTGCATACGGAGTGCCCGGTGATCTCATTGACGCGTACGTCCGTATGAGCGAGTCTACTTGCCTAGAGTCTCTATATAAGTTCTGCAAGGCTGTTATTGCTGTGTTTGGCCCTGGGTACTTGAGAGAGCCGACTGCTGAAGATACAACCCGTTTGTTGGCGATGAATGCCAGCAGGGGCTTCTCAGGGATGCTTGGTAGTATAGACTGCATGCATTGGGAGTGGAAGAACTGCCCTTCTGCTTGACAAGGGCAGTATAAGGGCCATGTCAGGGCTTGCACTGTCATACTTGAGGCCGTGGCGTCTCAAGATCTTTGGATCTGGCACTCTTTCTTTGGCATGGTCGGATCACACAATGATATCAACGTGCCTCAGCGCCCGCCGGTGTTTGCTAGGCTTGCCGAAGGAAACAGCCCACCGGTGAACTTTACTATCAACGGCCACACCTATGACAAAGGATACTATCTGGGTGACGATATCTATCCTTAGTGGACCACTATTGTCAAGACAATACCCAACCCTGTGGGAGAGAAGAGGAAAAGATCTGTATGTCTATGCGCTGATAACAAACTTATATGGACTTAAAGGGAACGCATGTGGAGCTTGATTACTATTAATTTTGAGAAAAAAGTATGGAGCTCAGAAGGATTGCGTATATTGCGGCCCATTTTACATGCGCTATTATTTTAATATATTTGTAAAACGTAAGTACTAAATTTATGTTCAAATATTTTGTGTGTTAAAATATATTATACATACAGACAATGATTAGTAAATAAAAACATTTAAATACAAACATGTCTATCATATATAAAATACACTCTCCATCCCAAGATAAGTGTCTCAACTTTATACTAGCTTTAGTAGGAAGTTGTACTAAGGATAAGACACTTATTTTGGGATGGAGAAATATTAGTAAAAAAGAAGTAATAAATACATTCATTATATTTGTAAAACATAAGTAATAAAATTATGTTCCAATATTTGAGTGTTAAAAATACTATCCATACAAACCATGGTTAGTAAATAAACATTTAAATATAAACCTATGTATTATATGAAATATGTTTAGTTAATACGGACATCATTTTTTGTTAAATAAATATGTTTAACGAATCCAAAAGATATAAACTTTAAACATATTAAAATTATACAAAATGGTGAATACAAACATTTATTAAATATTTATGAATATTAACTTGTGTATAATTTTTACTCTTGAATTTTATTCAAAACATGTATATATATAAATTAAATATTAACCACGATTGAATGTCCATGTTAACAGTTGAAATTCAAATTAAGAATATTTTTAATTATACAAACATTGAACTATAAAATGTGCATGTAATTATTGAAATGTTTGTGTAATTAAAATAATTTTTTGAATAATAATTTTGAAAACCAAATATGTAATACACACATTTATATAACACACTAGTTTATATAATACTCAGGTTTATAAAATATTTAAGATCCACATGCGTCATTCTAGATGTGTGATGTATTCACCTGCAGCCTTTAGCAGCTAGAGTGTTCCATGTTAAACCAGTTGGTTGTGCATTCGAGTCCCAGAGCACAATTTTTTTGTAAATTTCGCATATAATGCCAGTATTGTGGTCGGATTATTTATGTAAGTAAAAAATATGACGGGGTTTTGTGCAAAAATACATCCCAGTAGTTCTCCATAAAAATACGTCATGCCCAGCTGCATCACTCACTAACACGTGGGTCCATACACATGGATACACTTGCATACGTGTACTATGACCATATATGCACGCTCAAGTCAAGTTAGATGACTACAAAACCGTATATTCAAAGTTCTAGCACCAAACTGAACATCCGACGCAAGTTCTGTGACTCCGGATAATATTACCTCATATGAATATAATGATACACGTTTTATGTACATAAAGTACATACTAATAGAT
Source organism: Aegilops longissima (assembly GCA_021605205.1). Classification (NCBI taxonomy): domain Eukaryota; kingdom Viridiplantae; phylum Streptophyta; class Magnoliopsida; order Poales; family Poaceae; genus Aegilops; species Aegilops longissima. Next base: position 595,874,618 of record CM038680.1, read on the forward strand.
TAATTGTTGATAAAGACTTGTCCTAATGAAACCTAATGTGCAAAGTAATTTGAAATGAAGATAGTACTGCTTTTTAGAATTATTAAGTGCTAGTATTTACTCATTACTAGCTTCCTAAGCGCCTCTTTTCTAAAAAAATGACTAGCTTCCTAACCCATGGCTAATTATTTTCCAAAAAAATGTGAAATGCCAAACTGCGCAATGGCGCTTAGTCGCTTACTAACATCACTAAGTACATAGCCACTATTGACTAACTTCCTAGCCCATGGCTAATTATTTTCCAAAAAATATGTTCTTTAGGTGGATGTTATTGTTACGAGTGCTGGGGGCATAGAGGAAGATCTCATAAAATGCATTGGACCAACATAACGAGGTGACTTTTCTTTACCTGGAGCATTGTTGCGATCAAAAGAACTGAACCGGATTGGAAATCTCTTGCTGCCCAATGATAACTATTGCAAGTTTGAGAAATGGATCATGCCAGTCCTTGACCAGATGCTACTAGAACAATCTACTAAGGTAGCTTCTATTTGAATGTAATAAATTAACTATTTGAATTTTGTTTCATATACATGTATTAGCAATCAAAATGCTCCAATAATAGGGATCATGCTGACAATCCATTGTGTGTGTCATGGCTCATTGATGGTGCACATAGAATGCACCAATTAGATGCATAGTTGATAATTTTCAGAAGATGCATGAATAGGAGTAGGCTACTCACACGATTGCACCATTTCACGGCAGTGCATCATGGTCATCGTGGAAGAAAATCTCCAATTGTGCAAAGTTCCTAATTTGCAAAATGTTTCACAATCATACATGATGTGATGCTTCATAAACTTTGTTATAAGTTCATTGCATGAATTTTCTTACTTTCAGATGTATGCATAACCCATGTCACTTATGACGACCAATGCATAACTTTCTAGCAAATACATGGATGGAAAGACTACGAAGTGTTTTCAAACCAAATGCACGATCTCGCTTTATAATTATTGCACAAATTGCTGAAATCAACATAGAGACGGTTGCACGTTAGTTGATATTTGGTGTTCTCTAGTTAAACTATCATTTTCTAAAATGTGAATTCATTGTTAGAACTTGTCTATCAGTATTTATACTTCTATTACTTCATGAATTTCCTGTTAACTGCAGAATGTATGGACACCATCAAAGGTGATTTGTCGTCTTGGTAAAGAAATAAATGATGAAAGCTCCTACCTTTATTGGGCGCACAAGGTAACATGATTTTTGAATAAACCTTAGATTCTTACAAACTGTCATAGAAGTGTATAAATGTCGATCATATTTTATAAGTGCGTAAACAGCTAGTTTCGGTAAGCAATGAGACAGGAAGTAGACTATAGCGTAACCTCTGGCAACCACTGCCATGTATCCCGCCGTTATCACAAAAACGTTGCGTGAGTGCATGGTTGGGTCGAATGTCATTGTGTGTAGTGGCCCCAAAGCCTTGTTCATATTGTGAGGTGTTTAGGAATTCTTGCTGAGGAAAATGAACATGACTATTTTTGTTTAGGTTTTAGCTTGTGCGCTCCCAACACCCACAAGACCCCATTAGGCAATCCCATTTTCAAGCACATGCAAGACCCTCTACATTTTATTTTCAGCGCATGCAAACCCTCAAAATCATCAATTATTATTTTTAGCAATAAATAATTTGACTAAAATAGAACACTAGGAGGAACTATAACCTCACCCTCCATTTACTACTAGGTTTGCTACTGATGATATGGAGATGTGTGTGTGTGTGTTGAGGGGGGGGGGGGTATTATCCTCATATATTCTATTCTCAATAATTTATTGATATGAAGTCCCGCAGCAACGCGCGAGGTTTTAGCATATTTCTTTTAACATACACCTCAACAAGTAACCATGCATGGGAGAAGGCCCATCTCAACATGCAATCATGCATGGAAAAATAATCTCATCTCAACATCCAGTCGTGTAATAATCAAATACAATAAATATATCTACTTTTAGTTTTAGTTTTCGCAGATATTAAATATATTGAAACCAATTCTTGCAGCAACACGCAAGGTATCATCAGTATATAGCAATTCCTGCAGCAATACAATGCCACCTCAACATACAACTATGCATGAGAAAGACCCACCTCAACATTCCGCCATGCATGGAAAAAGGCTCCATTTGATTATGCCACTTATATGCAATAAATAGTTTACAATTATATGATAATCAAACACAATAGATCACATGTTTTTCCAGTTTCAGTTCTCACATTATTAATCCAAAAATTCATGTTCCATACAACCAAATATCATTGAAATATATTGCAACTATTTCCCGCAACAAGGCATGATGCATCATTTAGTTTGATGAACACTCATAACAAGTGTTTGGGTCAAATACACGGTACAACCTGAATCAAAAAAAGAGGTGCTTCTCCACCCACCATCGGCTTAATCGATCTTTATAGTTCCCACTGAGGAAGCATGAATCCTAAACATGGGAACAATTGCTATTGTTGAACGCACTATTATTTTCTCAAAGTCTAGGCGTGGTTGATTGACTTTTACTTTATCGTGTCTTTAGCTTTATTCCTTAGAGAATATGTTTTGCATTAGATTTCCTTTTTTTGTTTGAATCTTCATTTCAAAGGCAATTATGCCAGGAATGAAGTTATATAGTTCTGACTCTTTAAAATTGGCCAGAACAATATTCTTGTATATTGCCCAGCATTAACTGATGGATCAATTGGGGACATGTTGTTTTTCCATGCCGTTCACAATCCTGGACTTATCATAGACATTGTACAAGGTAAATTGTGTTGTAATTACTTCAGTTACTTTATTTATGATTTCAAATGCTTGAAAGTTTTGCAGATGTAAGGCTGATGAATGATGAAGCTATTCATGCTACCCCAAGGAAGACAGGGGTTATAATTCTTGGTGGAGGCCTCCCAAAGCATCATATATGCAATGCAAATATGCTTCGTAATGGTGCAGATTATGGTGTATATATCAACACGGCTCAAGAGTTTGATGGTAGTGATTCAGGAGCGCATCCTGATGAAGCAGTTTCATGGGGAAAGATTAAGGGTTCGGCAAAACCTGTAAAGGTATATACATGTTGAAAAAATAAGTCATTTTTTAATTAATTAGTCTAAAATAATATTAGGATAGTGGTGTTGGCAATATTAATCACATATGAGAAACTAGACATTCAAGTTTATATAGAATAGTAAACTAGCACATCCGCCAGATTTGAACTAATAAGAAAGTGCAAGAATGAACAAAGGAGATTAGAACACATACGTTGGTAGAAATGATCGTGTCATTCAAGGTGTCGTTGAACCATTGAGTTGATGATATCGTAGTAGAAGTAGTTGGTCAAATGAGAGCAACTGCCCCTTAGATGGTCAAGCGTAGTTCTACAGGCATGCATTCCGTTGGTGCTATCGATGCGGTTCTCAAGATGGGAAAGCCAAAGAGCAATGCGTAAAAAAGGGAGCAATGACAGTGGTGCATTCACGGGTATGCACTCGGCTAGGACGTGGGAGGGTTAATCACAATTGGATTGGTAACTAACCCACTCAGTGAATCAATCGGATCAATCATTACCCCCCCCCCCCTTTAACTTAGCTTTGTGTGGCGAGCCAAGCGAGTGAGTGAGCGAGCATGTTATAGTCGAATGTTCTCATGTTTTAGGAAGGTATAAGCAAGAAACCCTTTATTTGTTGGCCTTCTCTTAGCTACCACCACAAATGAGCCTTTGAAAGTTTTGCACGAATTATTGCGTAACATGGTTCCAAACCTATATGTTCCAACTAATATGTACTAACACAATCTCAAATGGCTTTGTTTTTATATTTTACATACTACTAGACTCTAGTTACTGAAATGTTCCATAGGTGCATAGACAATGATGCACATGTGAGGCATTGTCTTGAACTACCTTCAAATTTTTTTGCATTCTAGAATACTGCAGCTTTAGAGTCTATGCACTTCTATGAGACATAATGGTGCTATGCAATGATGCTATACAACCTATTTGATTATTACTAATGCAATATGACATCTGAGCTTTTGGAAATGCAGGTTCATTGCGATGCGACTATCGCTTTTCCCTTACTTGTTGCTGCAACATTTGCACATAAGTTTCATGGTGCGAATTGAACCAAATGGCGTGGAAATAAGGAACCTTGAATTGTTTTGTTATTCATTTCCAACACCATTGCTATGTACTCTTACTTATTCCTTTTTTCATTGTCGCATGAGGTTCCAGTTGTATGTTTCAATGAGATTGTACATGGTGTCCAACATACTGGTTTCCATGTGTGTCCTTGTTTATCTGGTTACTTGACTGAAGTTTGACTTATAACACTACTACAGAGAACATCATTGTGTACGTGAAAAATATTTCCTCACCTACGGTTGTCGGGACAGTCACCAGATCTATTTTCACAGTACTTTGTTTAGGAATGATTTATAGGCTTGTTTTGAGTGCCTCTCAAAGCACGCTTTCTCCAAGCAGACCGTGAACAAGGTTCATATATATTTTCAGAATGAAAAAAGATGGCAATTCAGGCTGTTGCTGGTAGTCAGCGACTTACCATCTACATATTTGCTCCACCCAGAGATCTTTTCGTAGATTGTTGTCTGGTTGGTTCCTCGCTTGGGCGTCGTGGCAGTGAGGTGCCTGCTCTTGGGCACCGGAGCATGGACATGGGTGGCCACCGTCTTCTCACATGGATATGCATCTCTGCATCTAGACCGACACCAAAAGCTTTGCCACCATGAGACTACTTATCCAGTGTTTAAGAATGGAGCTGGAATTTTTTAATGGGGGCCAATGGAACATGTAAAAATTTAGGGGGACGTGCATAGGAATTTAGAGATTAAAGTTAGTAACTTCACATACTACTTAGGGGTCGTTTAAGATATATTTTTCATCATGAGGGAGCCATGACCCTAGCTTGCCCTTTGCTGGCTCCATCATTGCCAGTGTTAGATTGAAGCGATTGTCTAGATCTTAGTCAATCTATACAAATTTGTTCCTAAAACTCTCAAGATGTGCTCACCATGGTATAAAAAGGTGTTCATCTAGTATTATTTAAAATAAACTACAGTGTTTGTTTCCATAGTTCAGAAAAAATATAACTTGCATGCATCGCACCATTGAGATCAACGGGTTTTGGTGTCCACTTAAATTAAACTGATTGTTAGTCGATTGAGAAGTAGCATTTTATTTAACAAAGATTGGGAATTAGCAAATCCCGAGATTAAATTTCTGAGCCCCGGAATATTTGGTTGTCTAAATTCCCATATAGACAATGGTCTAAAATATTTCCATCTTATAAATTTTCCATCCTTTTTCTATATTTTAAAAATATCTTAGAACTACCAAGCCAACTGCCATTTGCGAGAACTACATTCGGTTAGCAATTTCACCTATGTACAAAACTCAACGATCAATAAAACAACAATTTAACATAATCACATTTACACATAATTCAACGCATTTCTGTCACTAAATCTCCTTGATCACTCTCTTCATCTCTTCCACCAAGTTCCTCTCCAACATGTACTCCTGCTCCATAAGCTCCGCCAGTGATCATCCGATCCCATCCGTATAAAATTGAGTTTAGTCTGTGTTAAACGACGAAGGCAACAAGCAACAACAACATGATTCAGTACAATCACAAGAGTGCAAATCTAGTAGCAAGCGTCATTCTCCATTTCACAGTCCAATTTTTGTGAAAAACATCTAGCAATCCTAACCCACTTTTATCGTGTTCTCTCTTCTGTCAAACCGCTACTGATTTGACATGTAGCAAGAAGAGCATGTGAGGTTAGAAGTTGAGAATATAGTCTCACACGGAAAGCTTAGCCCATGCATCGAAATCGTTCTTCTCTCTATTTAGCATTCACAAAAAGACATCATTTTGGTATCACATTTGTTCTTAATTATAAGATATTTTGAATACTTCAATATGAATTTTATAGACTGAAATTAGTAAACAAATGCAAAAAGATGCATCTATATACTCCTTCTCTTCTCCACTCAGTCGTCGGCCTCCTTCTCTGCTCTACCCAACCGACAGCCACCTCCTCCTTCTCTTCACCCAGCCACCACCGCTCCCCTCCTCCCCACAGCAAGCGATGACGGTCCACATCTACTCTCCCCCACATCATATCGCTACTCTCTTGCAGATATCGTGCCAGACAGAGGCGACCCCCTCCCCAGAGCACTAGCTCACCAACCCTTCCTTCCCCAGGCGTCGGCAAATGACGCCCGGTGGCTGAAGAGTGAAGACGCTTTTTTTCCACATTGTGCCCGCTATCAACTACTGTCTGGATATCTTTAGAGCATCTCCAACCGCGCTTCAACGCCCCAGCGTTTTTGCACACGGCGCCTAAAAACAGCCGATCGCGCCCCAAGAGCTCGTTTTTCGTCGGTTTGGGCCAAAACTGGCGCCGGCGGACCTAGGCCGAAACTGGCGACGACGGACCCAAGCTGAACCCGGCGTGCTGGGGGCACACTCGACGCCCCTCCCCCGCGCTCCCTCCGCCTAGTCCAGCCGAAGACCGAGCCGGGGCTGGTCCCCGTGAAGCCGGAGCACGCGGAGATGGCCACCGCCGACGAGACCGCCCTCAAGTGGGCGAAGGCGGACTACGTCCGCGAGCAGGTGGTGCGCCAGCACCGGGCGTATGTGGAGATTAAGGCCCGGTGCTGCAGACGCGAGGAGGGCGGCATCGTCGTCCTCGACAGCGATGACGAGGACGAGCCCGGGCCGTCCAACCCCCCCGCGCGTCGGCGACCCTGGTCAGGGGTGCAGTAGGGACGGTGGCGGCTTCGGCGAGGCGCGCGACGACGACGAGGAGAACGGCGGCGGCGGTGACTACACCCGTTTCTACAGGCTCCTCGGCATGTAGAAGGCGGGCGGCGGCCGGGGCGTAGTAGGGCTAGGCGTAGTTTGTATGTTTCTCTGTTTTTATACAAATTTCAATGATAAATCGTCAAGTTTGTGCCAGATTCATATCGGATCGCCTAGTTTGCGAGATTTTGACAGCGACCTGGGGGGCGTTGACTGGGAACGCAATCGCCCCCACGCGACAAGCAAACGTCGGTTCGGCCCCAGACGGCTTTTTTTCGGCGTCTTGAGGGGCCGAACGGTTGGAAATGCTCTTAGCCCAAGAAAGGCCCACCTCACCAAAGCAGAATGGAAGAAAAGAGATCAGACAGGGCGGACAGCCACGCGGTTCACTTGCCTAAAATAAAACCTATTCGCTTCTATTTTCGCAGGCGAAAAAAGTGAGCTTCTCGCGGCGGCGAGTTAATTGCACATTGATACCACACTTGCGCGCCTACTCCTGAGTCAGTACCGCTACTCAAAAGTTTTGCAATTCAGTACCAACTCAGGGCCTAAGTGGTGCATAATGGGCTAAGGAGCGTATAAACGGGTATTGACCGCGTATCCGACAGGTCGGGCCCACATGTCAGGTGACACGCTGGCTGAATCGGCGCGTGCCCGATGTGCTGACTAGGATGAGTCCGACCTAACGGGCTAGGTCTAACCGAGCCGTCGGTTCGAACCCTAACTCTCGTTCCCCTCTCCCTCTCCTTCCCGTGCACCTCTCTGGCAATGGCGACGGCGAATCCGGGCGACAGCGGTGTAGGCGGCGGCTCGAGCAACGGTGGCGGTGTGGGCGGGTACGGAGATCTTCCTGGCCTCGGGGCCGATGCGCACCTAGGATTGGCCGAGGGCGGGGGCGACAGTTCGTCGTACTACTCGAGTGGCGAGGAAGAAATGGAGGAGGCCGCGCTGACCATGGAGCAGCGTCTGCGGATGGCAGAGATCTAGGTCGCCAACCCTTTCACGAGCCATCACTGGACCCATGGATGTGGTGGAGTGCTGTAAGTCCTCCTCCCTCTCCTCTGTTCTTTCTTCCAATTTGGGGGCTAGAGTTAGTGTTACTGAAAATGTCCAAATTTGCTACCACTTGTAGTGTGGATGATGCTATCTGGGATGTTAGGATTCACTTTGATGCCCTACATAATTTGGATAGGAAGATATGCAGTTCTGATGTCACTTTTCTGAATCTGTATGCACTATTGCATACACAAGGATTTACATTCTCTGATGAATTGTATCACATGGAGAACACATGCATAGGACAGCAGAGAGAGCATGGCCTAGACTTGATTGACACAAACATTAAATTGCAGCAAATTAAGAAGCAGCATGAGCATACTTTAGTTCTGAATCTGTTAGTTAGAGCAACAGCCACTGACCGTGCTGCAAGTCAGAGAAATGCTAAACTACAAACCATTATTTATGCACCACCAGTTGTGTATGATCGCAGTGAGCCAGATGTGCTTGCTGTTGATGAGCAAGGGGTTGTTTTTCATAGTTAGTGCAGCAGCATTACCAATGTTGAAGCTAGTGGTTTTTGCAAACAAGAGAGCAAAAACCTAGGTAAACAAAAGCTGAAATCTGTGATGGAGGATGAAGTTTTGTTGGAGGAGGGATATTACAGTAGTGATAATTTAGAAGGGGCATATGACAGTGACAACTACATGGAGAGGTACAGGATTTCTCAAGACACAGAGATAATAGATGGAAAGAGACAAGCAGATGAGGAACAACTAGCAGATGATGAAGATGAATATTCAGATGATGAGTCAGAAGAGGAGGAACAACTGCATATGAGGGTGACACTGAGGTTGAGGATCTGTTTGAGATGGATGAGAGGGAGGAGGAAGAGAGGGGGGATGAAGAGAGGGAGGAGAGTGTGAATGTGGAGGTAGCTCAATAGTTGCAGGTAGAACCTACAAAGAAGAGGCAGAAGCTGCCAATTAGGAGGTGCCCCACCACTAGAACACATTCTAGTGTTTTAAAGGAGGTGAAGCCAGATTTCACTCCTTCATCAGATGAAGAAGAAACTGGTTGGTTGCTGGATAGTGAAGATGATGGGCATGAGCCACTTCAATTTGTCCTAAAGAAAAGCAAGAAGAGTAGGGCATAGAAAAGAAAACCTAGGATATGGTTCAATGACAAAAAGGAGCACCCACACCAGCAATTATGTAAGTACATGTGCTTCACAACTCAGCAGCAATTCAGAGATGCTCTATTAAGCTTGCACATTTCACAGTCAAGAGATTTCAGATATCATAGAAACTCGACCAAAGGATCATTGCATCTTTGCAAAAATGAGCACCTTGTCGGTTCTACATTGTTCTGCTGTGATCAAAGGTGAAAAGACTTTTGCTATAAAAATGAACACGGAGCACACTTGCCCTACCACTACAAAGTCATCAAGGGTTAGTGCAAAGTGGCTTGCAAAGACATATGAGTCATTGTTTAGGTCTGATCCAACCACTAGCATACAAACTCTGATTGATGCCTGCCAGGAGAAGTATGGTGTTGAGGTTCCTAAGAACATGGCCTATAGGGCCAAAAACCTAGCTGTGGAAGTTGTCTTAGGAGAGCACAAGAAGTTGTATCCCAGGCTAAGGGACTATGCAGCAACCATCATGCAGACAAACCCTGGAAGTAGGGTTGTAGTTACAACTCTAGTTCCTAAAGCAACAAAAAAAAATACCACATCCAGGGCCAAGGTTTCATGCAATGTTTTTTTTGCTTAAACAGAGCAAGGGAGGGATTTCTCAATGGATGCAGACCTTTCATTGGTTAGTTAGTTGTTTCTTTGCTATATTTACTTAACATTTTTGCTTTAGTTTCATTGATATGTACATGATTACACCTTTGCTTTAGTTTCATTGCTATGTACATGATTACACCTTTGCTTTAGTTTATTTGCTATGTACTGACTTAATTGGTTCTTTCTTTTTGCAAAAAAAAGGTGTTGATGGATGCTTTATTAAGCTGACCACAGGTGCACAGATCCTTGCTGCCACTGGCAGAGATGGCAATAAAAACATTTTTCCAATTGCATTTTCCATTGTTGGTCAGGAGCTAGGATATAGCAAATTGATGCTGGTTTCTGCACCAACTGAAGATATGTCTAGGAGGAGAAGTTGGCCAGTTTGGTCCTTATACTATCATGTCAGATAGACAGAAGGTAAGTACATAGTTTGCTGTGTGATTTCAGTAGCATAGTTTGCTGTCTATCTTCAACTATATCTGTAGTCAGTAGCTTAGTCTACTGTGTAATTTCAACAGGGGCTACTCAATGCAGTGAATAGAGTATTTCCAAACTTCCACCGGAGATATTGTCTTAGACACTTGTATGCAAATTTCCAGAATGCTGGTTTTAGGGAGGAGATCTAAAGAAATGCATGGATAATGCTAGTTATGCTTACAATGAACGTAAGTTTAATATTGCTATGAATGATTTGAGAAATGAGTGTGAGGATGCTTGGATCTGGCTTAATGGAATTCCTAAGAAAACATGGGCTAGGCATGCTTTTGACACTAACTGCAAGACATATTTTGTTGTTAACAACCTATCTGAGATGTTCAACAAGTATATCCTTGATTTTAGGAAAAATCCTATTAGAACTATGGTTGATGGTATTAAGGGAAAATGGTGAGGTGGCATAGGAATAGAGAGAGAGGAAAGACAGCTTTCTGGGAGATCACACCACATTGTGCTGAGAAGCTATAGCTGGAAAAGGAGAGGGCCAGATACTACAAACCCATTCAAGCTGGTGTTAATTTATGGCTAGTGACCAGTGGGCAGCAAACACACCCTATGAACTTGGATAATTATACATGTGGTTGCAGAAAATGGGACCTGAGTGGCATACCATGCAACCATGCAATTTCAGCAATTAACAAGGCCAAAAGGTTTCCAGAGGACTTTGTTTGTAAATTCTTCAAAAAACCATTTTATCTGGCAGCATATGAACCTATGATATTTCTTGTTCCTGGTGAACATGACTGGATAAGGACACCTGGACCAGATATAGAGCCACCAGAATTTCATGTTAGGAGAGGAAGAAAGAAAGAGAAGAGGATCAAGGGCAAGTTTGAAGTGCCAAAGACAAAGGACAGCAGTAGAATGGCCACAATAACATGCTCTAACTGTGGTCTCCAAGGCCATAGATACACCAACTGCCTGAAACAATTGAAACCAGATTTGGCTATGAGGAAAAACAAGCATGTGGTAATACCAATCTCACTGCTTTTGTATTAGTTGACTAGTGCATTTGTTAATATTTTTATGTTGACTACTAATACCAATCTCAGTTCTTTTTGCAAGACACCTGCAAGATCACAGCAGCAACCTACACCTGCAAGATCACAACCCCCACCTGCAAGATCACAGCAGCAGCCTCCACCTGCAAGATCACATCCTCCACCTGCAAGATCTGGTGCAAGGTCTGGTGCAAGGTCACAGCCATCAACTAGTGGTGCAAGGCCATTCACTTCCCCAAGATATGCAACTCCTTCTACATCTTCTGAACCAAGAAGTCAAACTGGTTGGATGACCTGGTTTTCTGCCAGTGGTAACAAATGAGTGTCATGAGTTGTTGTTTCTCAAAACAATGTACTGATCAACGTTTTGTGTCCTGAACCATGGTTGGATGCTTAGGTTTGACTGTACTGAATGTTGGATGATTATGTTTGAGTGTACTGAATTGCTATCAACTATCTTACCTAAGTTGATTTTTAATGTTATTGGCAATGTTAAGGTTTGACGATGAGATTTGATGATTAGTTTTGTTGGCCTTGTCAATGTTTGATGATGAGATTTGATGATTAGTGTTATTGGCAATGTTATGGTTTGATGATGAGATTTGATAATTAGTTTTGTTGGCAATATTAAGGTTTGATGATGAGATTTGATGATTACTTTTGTTGGCAATGTTAAGGTTTGATGATGAGATTTGATGATTACTATGGTTTAGGGGGTTCTCGACGTCGACGGAGCCTAAATGAGTAACCACTATGGCTTAGAGGGTTCTCAACGTCGATGGAGCCTAAATGAGTAACCACTATGGTTTAGGGGTTCTCGACGTCGACAGACCCTAAATGACTAACCACTATGGTTTAGGGGTTCTCGACTTCGACGGACCCTAAATGACTAACCACGATGGTTTAGGGGGTTCTCGACGTCGACGGAGGCTAAATGACTAACCACTATGGCTTAGAGGGTTCTCGACGTCGACGGAGCCTGAATGTGTAACCACTATGGTTTAGAGGTTCTCGATGTCGACGGAGCCTAAATGAGTAACCACTATGGTTTAGGGGGTTCTCAACGTCTCCAATGTATGTATAATTTTTTATTGCTCCATGCTATATTATCTATTGTTTTGGACTATATTGGGCTTTATTTTCCACTTTTATATTACTTTTGGGACTAACCTATTAACCGGAGGCCCAGCCCTGAATTGCGGTTTTTGCCTATTTCAGTGTTTCAAGAAACGGAATATCAAACGGAGTCCAAACGGAATGAAACCTTCAGGAACGTGATTTTCTCATCAGATAAGACCCAGGAGACTTGGACCCTCCGTCAAGAAAGCCACGAGGCGGCCACGAGGGTGGAGGGCGCCCCCCCCCTACCTTGTGGGCCCCTCGAGGCTCCACCGACGTACTTCTTCCTCCTATATATACCTACGTACCCCCAACAGATCAGATACGGAGCCAAAAACCTAATTCCACCGCCGCAACTTTCTGTATCCACGAGATCCCATCCTGGGGCCTGTTCCGGAGCTCCGCCCGAAGGGGATTCGACCACGGAGGGCTTCTACATCAACATCATAGCCTCTCCGATGAAGTGTGAGTAGTTTACCTCAGACCTTCGGTTCCATAGTTAGTAGCTAGATGGCTTCTTCTCTCTTTTTGGATCTCAATACAATGTTCTCCCCCTCTCTCGTGGAGATCTATTCGATGTAATCTTCTTTTTGCGGTGTGTTTGTTGAGACCGATGAATTGTGGGTTTATGATCAAGATTATCTATGAGCGATATTTGAATCTTCTCTGAATTCTTTTATGTATGATTGAGTTATCTTTGCAAAGTCTCTTCAAATTATCCGTTTGGTTTGGCCAACTAGATTGGTAGTTCTTGCAATGGGAGAAGTGCTTAGCTTTGGGTTCAATCTTGCGGTGTCCTTTCCCGATGTGATGAAGGGCAGCAAGGCATGTATTGTATTGTTGCCATCGAGGATAACAAGATGGGGTATTTATCATATTGCATGAATTTATTCCTCTACATCATGTCATCTTGCTTAAGGCGTTACTCTGTTTTCATTAACTTAATACTCTAGATGCATGCTAGATAGCGGTCGATGAGTGGAGTAATAGTAGTAGATGCAGGCAGGAGTCGGTCTACTTGTCTCGGACGTGATGCCTATATACATGATCATACCTAGATACTCTCATAACTATGCTCAATTCATCAATTGCTCAATGAGAATTGTTCACCCACCGTAAAATACCTATGCTCTTGAGAGAAGCCACTAGTGAAATCTATGGCCCCGGGTCTATTTTCATCATATTAATCTGCCTATGCTTTATTATTGCTTTGCTCTTTACTTTGCCTTTTATTTTACTTTGCATCTTTATACCAAAATACCAAAAATATTATCTATCATCTCTATCAGATCTCACTCTCGTAAGTGACCATGAATGGATTGACAACCCCTATTCACGTTGGTTGCGAGGAGCTATTTGTTTTGTGTAGGTACGAGGGAGTTGCGCGTGGCCTCCTACTGGATTGATACCTTGGTTCTCAAAACTGAGGGAAATACTTACGCTACTCTGCTGCATCATCCTCTCCCTTCGGGAAAACCAACATAAGCTCAAGGCGTAGCAAGAAGGATTTCGGCGCCGCTTCTCGGGAGTCTACATAAAAGTCAACATACCAAGTACCCATCACAATCCCTTATCTCTCGCATTACATTATTTGCCATTTGCCTCTCATTTTCCTCTCCCCCACTTCACCCTTGCAGTTTTATTCGCCCTCTCTTTCCCAATCTCTCCTCTCTTTTCCGTTTGCCCTTTTCTCGTTTGCTTGTCGTTATGTCTGAAATTGGGGAAATTATTGCCGATATGGACAATAATAACATGGAAAATTCAGATGCTCCGGCTGAAGAACCCCCTACCTTGCATACAAAAAGATTTTGAATTGGTAGTGGTAATATTATTGGAAAAGGAGTTATTCAAGATTTCTTTACTTGTGTCGGTGCTTTGCCTTCTATGGGTAGTTCTATTCTCCGTAGAACTAGTAGTATTGCGGACGCTATTGCCATGCTTATCGTTGAACTTGAAAGGCAATTTATGCATATGGATCCTTCCATACAAAGGATTTTCCTAGAATTTTCTAATATCGAGCATTCCTCTGTTAAGCATGCCGCTACAATCTTTTTGGCTCATGAATTCAGAGTTATAATAAAAGAGGCCAAAGAAATTTTTGCGCATTATAGGGTGGACGCTGGCCGTCCTCCCATAGAATCTATCCTCTTTGATCAAGAAGAAATAATGCGTTTTCAATCTATTGATTATGTTGCTTTGAATGAAAACCTTAGAAAAAAGGTGCCTACCAATATTTTGATTGATAGAATCTCTGAACTTAACGATGATTTGGCTATTCGAAATAGTGAGCTAGGATACTCCCTTGAGTATAGGCTCACAAGGTTCTGTCACAAGGATGCTTATAATGATGAATTGGTTGTGCAATACGAATGGCCGAAAGAGGACCTATACCTCCTAAAATTGATCTTGGGGATTTTTGCCCTATTAAATTTAGCCCTTTTGATTACTTTTTCTTGCCTCAAAGAAAACTTGCTGCCGAACGTAGGGAGTATGAAATGAGTTTCACTGATCTATCTTATTATTACGGCACAACCTAGATCTATCCTTGCTTTTATGCCCAGCTAGGGGCGTTAAACGATAGCGTGTAGCGACCTGACCCAAAATCGGTCAAATCTACGTATGCATACCATCCCAAGATCATCTTTGGTACTCACAATTACATCGATAAAGTAATCAAAGTTCAATCACACCTGAATATCATTAATCGATTCTCATATAGAGTCTTTATTACAAGGGAATAAATTCGGCTCAAGGCCAACTCATGAGAAATAAACTAAAAACACTGCGGAAGCATCGAAGGTAAGCGAGTCCATCCGACTCCAAAGGGCAATCGCCAAGCGGAGCGTAGCCTCACTCTGATCGGAATATATCTACGCAACATAATACGTTGCAGCCATGTAGGTCAGCTTTTGGAATAAGCTGGCAAGTCATGAAGAATAACAATAATAAAGTTACTAACTCTATATGCATTTTTGGTGTGGAGCTCTAAGTTTCATCATTTTGCGAAAAGCAGATTTTATCCTACTACAATGGACTTGCTTGCAAATTACTACAATTATTGGTAGTTATTGAGATGGTTCCGCCAACCAATATCTCGTTCCCAAATTATTAAGTCATAAACCCTCAAATTAATTCATTAGTTTTAGTCTTTGAGATATCCGAATACTTCCAAGTTCCGAGGCTCAAATGTCCGTAATCGGGACACGGCTAATCGATTAGATCTTTAACTCTGCAGAGGGTTGCGACTTTCCCGCAAGAATCATTCCCTCCTTTTAAGTCTTCGCACTTCATGGTGTTTGAAGGCGGACTAATGAAACAGGTCTTCCAAAGAGTTCTTCCGCCTTTGCCGGTACCCATCCAATCCTACCGTTCGTCTACTTCTCGTAGTACCGCCCAGCCAGCGTCACTACTAGGGTCAACCCAGCCGAGCCCATAATGGCTTGCGGCTGCATGTAAGCTTCGGTCATGGGGCATCCATCCTTCTCTTCGTGGCTGGGTGAAGCTTTCCGAGGATGTCATGGCGCTTCTCCATGCATCCCGCCACCACTGGGTGCTCCAGGTGCCCGTCAACCGTCCTCCACCCAGTAGTGATTTTCAAGTCCATCTTGATCATCGTAGTTCATGGGGTCATCATCATCATTGACTCTCACATCTTGCTTATGAATTTCACTCATCCCAAATCCGTCTCTGAGCATAGCAAGGTAACTACTACGTCCGGGGTCATGGTAACAAGGGATTGGTTCATCCTACCACATGATACTACTCAAGTTTAATGACTTCAAGATTTCACTCTGCATGCATGGTGGGGTGGTGACAACTACTAATGCACAAAAACATAGGTATAGAAATAACATGATCAAAACTTGCCTTCTTGATGATCCTCGTAAGCTAAAGAGTCGTAGTAGCAAGCTTTCAGACTCCGGAAACTCTACCGAGACAAACAATAACACAATAAGCACAAAGCAAGAGGATCACACAAGATAACAATAGTAACATAGCACAACAAAACAATCAAAACCAAATCCAAAAGAAAAACTCAAAGAAACCAATTCAAAGTTTTCCCTACTCCAAACAATAGCAAAAATAGTTTTATATAACAAAATTCCTTAATTTAACCTAATCATGGTTTTAGGTTAACTTAACAGAAAAGGATTCACTAAGCAACTAGGTGCAAAAAAGAATTAATTAAATAGCTATTATAAAACTCATTTTAGGCCTAATCCAATTTCCATTAAGAAAAATAATTTAAAACTTTTATTAATTATAAATAAAAGTTCATCTAATGGAGTGACAGAAACTAACCTAGAATAACTAATCACAAGTTAAAAATAAATTCATTTACTAATTAATTAATTAGGAAAACAGAACTAGTTAATTAATTAGGATTAATAGGATTCTGTCTAAAACTAATTATTTATTAATCCTAAAATACCAAAATTAATTTCTAGGGTTTTGCAATGTTAAAATAAAGTGGTGACAAAAGAATCATGCAAAAATAATTTTTCTAACTAAAATTATAGCAGATTTACTATTCTGACCAAAACTAAAATAAAGCAATTTTAATTATTTTTAACATAGCTAAATATGTATTCTACAAAAACTACATAGAATTTGCAATCCAACAAAAAAAGAATCATCTAAAAATATTAAACAGAATAAAAGATATACATTTTTGAAAACAGAAACTATTCGGCTAAAACAGAAAATCAAATTAAAAAGAAAAAGGCCTAATGGGCCTATACTGTGCACTAGGCGTAACTTAGTCTAAACGGGCCCTAGGTTTAAACTAAACGAACCGGCCTAATAAAAATAAACCTAGTCTAAAAATAAGCCGAGTGGACCGGCCGGTTTTCTAACTAAAACCTACCCCTTCGGGGGCTTCTAATCCTAGCCGTAGATCTACGATCGGACGGGGGGGTGCTTTGCCGGTGACTTACCGGACTCCGGCGACGGCGGCGGCGGTGGCGAAAGTGCTTCGGGGCGTCCGGACGTCGGCGAGCTCCGGCGACTCATCGGGAAGACGCGCACGAGGTCGGGAAGGGTTCGGTGGTGTTGGGGGGTCGGGGTGGACCGAGGCGCGACGGCGGCAACAATGGCGGCGGGGAGGGCTCGGGACTCAGAGCGCAAGCGGGAGGACGAGGTGCTGGCGAGCTCTCGGGGAATGGGGTGCGGGGCTCGGCTCTTTATAGCCGGGGCCTCGGCAGCTTCGGAAGGGCATCGAGGCGGTCGGGGATCCGGATCCTTGGATCGGTGGATCTCCGGCGAGCTCGTGGCGTGGGCGAGGGGGAGGGCTGGGCTGCCAGTTGGGCGGGCTGGCTAGGCTGGGCTTGGGCTGAGGAGGAGGCGGCTGGCTGGGCACAGGGTGGCTTTGGTGGCATACTGGGAGTTTTCTTTTATTTTTAAATAAAACTAAAACAAAAATAAAACCAAATCTATAAGTAATTTATATAGGGTATATATATACCAAAATGATCAGGGAATATTCCTTTCATTTGAACATTTTCCAAAGGCAAAATCCAAACTTTATAAAATCCATTTTTTCAAATTCAAATAAAATTCAGATTTGAATTCCAAAACTTTTGGCATTGTTTCCTCTGATATTTTTGGAGTGTCATGTTTGCTCCTCTCATACTTTTGATCAAGTATTTATCAGGCTAGTTTTTGAATTGTTTCCCACATGCCAAAGTTTGAAATTCAAATTCAAAACTCAAATTGCTCTGAAACTTCAAATGGCATTCAAATTCAAATAGGATGCATAGGATGCTTAGCTATAATTGTAAAACATTCCAAATAGGAAATTTGGGATGTTACATAGCGCTGGTTGGGAGGCAACCCAATTTTATTTTTAGTTTTTTGTTTTTGCTTCTGTTTAGGAATAAATAATCCATCTAGCTTCTGTTTGGATGTGGTTTTATGTTTTAATTAGTATTTGTGCCAAGTTAAACCTATAGGATCTTCTTGGATAATAGTTAATTGATCTTGCTGTAATTTCCAGAAACTTTCAGTTCACAAATCAATTGTTAAAAATCGCCAGAACGTGATAAAATAGTGATTACAATTGCTGCTGATCAATAAACAAATTGCCTAGGTCTTCCTATTGTTTCTGAATTTTTGGAGTTCCAGAAGTTTGAGTTACTTACAGATTACTACAGACTGTTCTGTTTTTGACAGATTCTGTTTTTCGTGTGTTGTTTGCTTATTTTGATGAATCTATGGCTAGTAAAATAGTTTATGATCCATAGAGGAGTTGGAATACAGTAGGTTTAACACCAATACAAATAAAGAATGAGTTCATTACAGTACCTTGAAGTGGTCTTTTGTTTTCTTTCGCTAACGGAGCTTACGAGATTTCTGTTGAGTTTTGTGTTGTGAAGTTTTCAAGTTTGGGTGATTTTTTTGATGGATTATGGAACAAGGAGTGGCAAGAGCCTAAGCTTGGGGATGCACATGGCACCCCCAAGATAATCCAAGGACACCAAAAAGTCGAAGCTTGGGGATGCCCCGGAAGGCATCCCCTCTTTCATCCACTTCCATCGGTAACTTTACTTGGAGCTATATTTTTATTCACCACATGATATGTGTTTTGCTTGGAGCGTCTTGTATTATTTATGTCTTTGCTTGTTAGTTTACCACAATCATCCTTTCTGTACACACCTTTTGAGAGAACCATACATGAATTGAAATTTGTTAGAATACTCTATGTGCTTCACTTATATCTTTTGAGCTTGATAGTTTTGCTCTAGTACTTCACTTATATCTTTTAGAGAACGGTGGTGGTTTGTTTTAAAGAAACTATTGATCTCTCATGCTTCACTTAGATTATTTTGAGAGTCTTAAATATCATGGTAATTTGCTTAATAATAATATTCTTGGTATTCAAGATTTGTAAAACTTTCTTTTGAGTGCGTTGAATACTAAGAAAAGTTTGATGCTTGATAATTGTTTTGAGATATGGAGGTGATAATATCAAAGTCGTGCTAGTTGAGTAGTTGTGAATTTGAGAAATGCTTGTGTTGAAGTTTGCAAGTCCCGTAGCATGCACGTATGGTAAACGTTATGTAACAAATTTGAAACATGAGGTGTTATTTGATTGTCCTCCTTATGAGTGGCGGTCGGGGACGAGCGATGGTCTTTTCCTACCAATCTATCCCCCTAGGAGCATGCGCGTAGAGCTTTTGTTTTTGATGGCTTGTAGATTTTTGCAATAAGTATGTGAGTTCTTTATGACTATTGTTGAGTCCATGGATTATACGCACTCTTACCCTTCCATCATTGCTAGCCTCTTCGGTACCGTGCATTGCCCTTTCTCACATCGAGAGTTGGTGCAAACTTCACCGGTGCATCCAAACCCCGTGATATGATACGCTCTTTCACACATAAACCTCCTTATATCTTCCTCAAAACAGCCACCATACCTACCTATTATGGCATTTCCATAGCCATTCCAAGATATATTGCCATGCAACTTTCCACCATACCGTTCTTCATGACACATTCATCATTGTCATATTGCTTAGCATGATCATGTAGTTGACATTGTATTTGTGGCAAAGCCACCGTTCTTAATTCTTTCATACATGTCACTCTTGGTTCATTGCATATCCCGGTAGACCGCCGGAGGCATTCATATAGAGTCATACTTTGCTCTAGTATCGAGTTGTAATCATTGAGTTGTACATAAATAGAAGTGTGATGATCATCATTAATTAGAACATTGTCCCATGTGAGGTTAAATAAAAAGAGAGGCCAAAGAGCCCACCAAATAAAAAAGAGGCCAAAGAGCCCACCAAAAAAAGAGAGAAAAAGAGAGAAGGGACAATGTTACTATCCTTTTCTACACTTGTGCTTCAAAGTAGCACCATGTTTTTCATATAGAGAGTTTCATATTTTGTCACTTTCATATACTAGTGGGAATTTTTCATTATAGAACTTGGCTTGTATATTCCAACGATGGGCTTCCTCAAATGCCCTAGGTCTTCGTGAGCAAGCAAGTTGGATGCACACCCACTTAGTTTCTTTTGTTGGGTTTCATACATTTATAGCTCTAGTGCATCCGTTGCATGGCAATTCCTACTCCTTGCATTAACATCAATTGATGGGCATCTCCATAGCCCGTTGATTAGCTTCGTTGATGTGAGACCTTCTCCTTTTTTGTCTTCTCCACATAACCCCCATCATTATATTCTATTCCACCCATACTGCTATGTCCATGGCTCGCACTCATATATTGCGTGAAAGTTTATAGGTTTGAGATTACTAAAGTATGAAACAATTGCTTGGCTTGTCATCGGGGTTGTGCATGATGAGAGCATTCTTGTGTGACGAAAATGGAGCATGACTAAACTATATGATTTTGTAGGGATGAACTTTCTTTGGCCATGTTATTTTGAGAGGACATAATTGCTTAGTTAGTATGCTTGAAGTATTATTATTTTTATGTCAATATGAACTTTTGTCTTGAATCTTTCGGATCTGAATATTCATACCACAATTAAGAAGAGTTGCATTGAAATTATGCCAAGTAGCACTCCGCATCAAAAATTCTCTTTTTATCATTTACCTACTCGAGGACGAGCAGGAATTAAGCTTGGGGATGCCTGATACGTCTCCAACGTATCTATAATTTTTGATTGCTCCATGCTATATTATCTATTGTTTTGGACTATATTGGGCTTTATTTTCCACTTTTATATTACTTTTGGGACTAACGTATTAACCGGAGACCCAACCCAGAATTGCTGTTTTTTGCCTATTTCAGTGTTTCGAAGAAACGGAATATCAAACAGAGTCCAAACGGAATGAAACCTTCGGGAACGTGATTTTCTCATCAGATAAGACCTAGGAGACTTGGACCCTCCGTCAAGAAAGCCACGAGGCGGCCACGAGGGTGGAGGGCGCCCCCCTAGGGCGCGCCCCTACCTCGTGGGCCCCTCGAGGCTCCACCGATGTACTTCTTCCTCCTATATATACCTACGTACCCCAACAGATCAGATACGGAGCCAAAAACCTAATTCCACCGCCGCAACTTTCTCTATCCACGAGATCCCATCTTGGGGCCTGTTCCGGAGCTCCGCCAGAAGGGGATTCCACCACGGAGCGCTTCTACATCAACTCATAGCCTCTCCATTAAGTGTGAGTAGTTTACCTCAGACTTTCGGGTCCATAGTAGCTAGATGGCTTCTTCTCTCTTTTTGGATCTCAATACAATGTTCTCCCCCTCTCTCGTGGAGATCTACTCGATGTAATCTTCTTTTTGCGGTGTGTTTGTTGAGACCGATGAATTGTGGGTTTATGATCAAGATTATCTATGAGCGATATTTGAATCTTCTCTGAATTCTTTTATGTATGATTGAGTTATCTTTGCAAGTCTATTCGAATTATTCGTTTGGTTTGGCCAACTAGATTGGTAGTTCTTGCAATGGGAGAAGTGCTTAGCTTTGGGTTCAATTTTGCGGTGTACTTTCCCAGTGACAGTAGGGGCAGCAAGGCACGTATTGTATTGTTGCCATCGAGGATAACAAGATGGGGTATTTATCATATTGCATGAATTTATTCCTCTACATCATGTCATCTTGCTTAAGGCGTTACTCTGTTTTCATTAACTTAATACTCTAGATGCATGCTGGATAGCGGTCGATGAGTGGAGTAATAGTAGTAGATGCAGGCAGGAGTCGGTCTACTTGTCTCGGACGTGATGCCTATATACATGATCATACCTAGATACTCTCATAACTATGCTCAATTCATCAATTGCTCAACAGTAATTGCTCACCCACCGTAAAATACCTATGCTCTTGAGAGAAGCCACTAGTGAAATCTATGGCCCCGGGTCTATTTTCATCATATTAATCTTCCTACGCTTTATTATTGCTTTGCTCTTTACTTTGCCTTTTTATTTTACTTTGCATCTTTATACCAAAAATACCAAAAATATTATCTATCATCTCTATCAGATCTCACTCTCGTAAGTGACCGTGAAGGGATTGACAACCACTATTCGCGTTTGTTGCAAGGAGCTCTTTGTTTTGTGTAGGTACGAGGGACTTGCGCGTGGCCTCCTACTGGATTGATACCTTGGTTCTAAAAAACTGAGGGAAATACTTACGCTACTCTGCTGCATCATCCTCTCCTCTTCTGCATCATCTTCGGGGAAAACCAACGCAAGCTCAAGACGTAGCAGTAACCACTATGGCTTAGAGGGTTCTCGACGTCGACGGAGCCTAAATGAGTAACCAATATGGTTTAGGGGTTCTCGATGTCGACGGAGCCTAAATGAGTAACCAATATTGTTTAGGGGTTCTCGACGTCGACGGACCCTAAATGACTAACCACTATGGTTTAGGGGGTTCTCGACGTCACGGATCCTAAATGACTAACCACTATGGCTTAGAGGGTTCTCGATGTCGACGGAGCCTAAATGAGTAACCACTATGGTTTAGGGGTTCTCGACGCGGACAGACCCTAAAAGACTAACCACTATTGTTTAGGGGTTCTCGACGTCTACAGACCCTAAATGAATAACCACTATGGTTTAGGGGGTTCTCGACGTCGACGGAGCCTAAATGAGTAACCACTTTGGCTTAGAGGGTTCTCGATGTCGATGGAGCCTAAATGAGTAACCACTATGGTTTAGGGGTTCTCGATGTCGGCGGGGCCTAAATGAGTAACCACTATGGTTTAGGGGGTTCTCGATGTCGATAGAGCCTAAATGAGTAACCACTATGGCTTAGAGGGTTCTCAACGTTGACAGAGCCTAAATGAGTAACCATGATGGTTTAGGGATTCTCAATGTCGGCGGGGCCTAAATGAGTAACCAATATTGTTTAGGGGTTCTCGACGTCGACGGACCCTAAATGACTAACCACTATGGTTTAGGGGTTCTCGACGTCGATGGACCCTAAATGACTAACCACTATGGTTTAGGGGCTTCTCGACGTCGACGGACCCTAAATGACTAACCACACTATGGCTTAGAGGGTTCTCAACGTCGACGGAGCCTAAATGAGTAACCACTATGGTTTAGGGGTTCTTGACGTCGACGGAACCTAAATGACTAACCACTATGGTTTAGGGGGTTCCCGACATCGAGGGACCCTAAATGACTAACCACTATGGCTTAGAGGGTTCTCGACGTCGACGGACCCTAAATGAGTAGAGTAACCACTATGACAACAACTTAAATCATGTAACATATCAACCAACTATGACAAACAACTCAAATCATAAAGGATAGCTTGATGCAACATAATTAATAGATTCTTACACAACATACTAGAGATCAACTTAGGTCACAACTTAAAGCAACAACATAGTTCCAACTTAGTTCGCAACTACACATCCATAGTACATAACTTAGTTCACAACAACACCATACTTCACAAAAGGTCAGCAAAGCAAGCATTCTTCTTCTTCATGTTGATCTGGATCTTGCTCTTGCTCTTCCTCTTCATCTACATCTTCGTTCTGACAAGATGTCCAGGATCCCCTTTAATTTCTGCTTGTTCTTCTCCTCTGACTTCAACAGTTCAGCAATCTGAATCTTTAGCTGATCCCTCCTTGTTGTGAGCTTGTCATGCCCCTTCTTGAGATCACCCATGTGAAGGAGCAGCTGGGTGTTCTCCTGGGTGAGCTTTTCCTCAGATTTTTCGAGTTCATCAACCTGGAATTGCAGGTTCCTGGTGGATGTACTAAGCACTTCCTTCTCTTTTAGATGATTGAACTTCAGGTTCTGGATGACAGTGCCTTGAGATTTTGTCAGGTTCATCAGTACTTTATACTTCTCCTCCAGCTTGAAGATCTTTGCATCTTTCTTCCCCATCTCTGTCTTCATGTCAGATACAACTGACTCAGAAACATGCACACTCTGCATCTTAGCCTGTAAATAGCTAAAATCTACCATCCTATCCTCTTGAGCATTGAACAGTTGGTGCACATCTTCAACCAATTTGTCATAGTTGGCCTCTAGATTATTTTTTTCTTCTGTCAAATGGTGAATAGTGAGTGAACTCTCCAGGTTATCCTTCCTCCTATCACTCTTGCTGTCATGATACATTTCCCATAGCTTCAACAAGGCATTACGCAATGTAGGAGGCCACTGGTCAACCAGAGAACAATACCGATTGTCATCTTCCTGCAATATAAACAAACATAGCATGTGCAAAATCAATCTCCTAGGCAAATTATTTAAGCAATAAACTTTGAGCAACTGGCTTTAAATAATAACTGAACTTTGAGCATCTAACTTTAAACAATGAAATACAAATCAAATCAACTTTAAGCATCTACCACTGAATTAAATAATGAACTTTAAGCATCAACTTTAAGCATCTTTGAGCAACAACTTCAATAATCTAGCCAATTAAAGAATGAACCTCTCACATAAACACTCACTGAATTTTGAGCATTTGACATTGAATCTCTCTGACATTAGACAATCAAATAATTGGCAAATTGAGTACTCTTGTGAACTAAACAATGATCATCTGCACTGCAAACTAAGTTGTTGACCAATTATAAAATTACTGGCCAAATTAAATATACATGGAAAGCATCAACACATTTTCTAATCCAATGATTAGCATCAATAGTATTAAATGGCTACAAAATGAGCATCATAGCTACCCAATTAAACAAGAGTACTCATTAAACAATGTGCATCAGCACATGACTAGATTAATGCGGCCTACCCACCTCATCTCAACATGCAACTATTCCATCTCAGCACTCACGCCACATCAGCAGATTTTTGAATCGCGCACGCATGTTATAGTTCAACAAAATACTACTACTACTCTGTTTGTTCGGTGCAAGCGAGGTGCATCCGTTGATATTACAGGGAAGGTGAATTTTGGTGCGCGTGAGACCAGCCAGTAATGCCAAACAAGCACGCAACCAATTTCATCCAAGCGCATGCATGTCCGTTAAACCAATGCATATAGTTAATGAATTGGGTCATGCCTTGGTCTTGGTACTTTTAGGCCATCCGTCTGTTCCCTTCCTAACATTAATTTCCGGGCGTGTTATCATCTCCACTACAGTTTCCTTACATTCCGTCTCCTCCCTATTTTCCCTTTCTCACTCGCACAAATAAATCAACCCCTTGGTCTTATGTTTGGATTCAGTTCGACTATATATAGCCAGCCATTGCAAAACAACTCACCTTCAGGAGCAATGGTGGCGTTGATGACGAGGTGCGGCTGCCTCCTACCTGCCAAGCCTTCGCGAGTCGTCGATGCCGGAGGCCCCTGTAATCTTCTCAATTGAACCGAGCTCTGCACCCCGTTGCCGAAGAATCAGGCCATGTAGGTTCCGCTGCCCCCAAGCCACGCACCCCGTCATCGACCAGCGCTCCCGGTCTGCCACCGTCAGTGTCCTCCTCCAACATCGGTTGCATCAAAGGTGGGGGCTCTCCTTCCTCTCCATCTCCTTATATCTGACTAATTTTTTGGGTTAGCTTGAGATGGAAGCTCTGTTCATGTCTTTCTCTCTCACGGTTTACCTACAATCCTCTAACTCAAGCACTGTCACCAAGCATGTGCCGAGATAGGATGGGTCATGCTCATCTCTCCGATCTGGTTGGTTGATTGTAAACACTAGATGTGAAAAAAATCATTTCCGTTTATTATTATTCTTGAAGGAGAATGAATCAACGGATAAAACTTACCATGTACTACCTGCATATCTCTCTCACACACACATTAGTGTGAATCATATTGGTATTTTTATTGCTTTCTTTTGATTGATTTGTAGAATCAGAGCATCTGACACAGTGTAATCCATCTTGACTATGTTCTTTCCTTGCAGTATTATTTCACAGTGACATGAGATCGATCTAATACACTAGCAGTACCATTGTGTATCTGACATCGTCGTTCTTCTACTGCAGGTGTTCAAAACAGAAGGTTTCGTTTGATTGCTACTCGGCATCAAGAGGCACATGCATTGCATCCAACAGAAGGAGGCAAGGAGCTCTAATTATTGTTCATCTGATGTTTTTTGTTTTTTTGTTTGGTGATAGACGCTGGAATGGTAACTGATGTTCAGTTTCAAGCATGTGCATGTATAATTACAATCAAACGATCTTCTATATAAGGCTAAGCACTTCGGATATTACGTGTTCAAACATATAGCATCTCTTGACAAATGTAAGAATATTTCTTTTCTGTCATTACAGTATCACTATATGACTGTTCTGGTTTGATGATACTCATTAGTCTAAAGGGTTCATCCTTGCTGAGAGGATCAAGTATGGCCTGTGATGATCATCACTTGGTTTAATTGTTATATGCTGGCTGGCAGCCTATTAAAAAATGTGTCACAAAATCGAGTGTATATGTTGTCCTACTCATGAAACATGCCATTTTCTACACCTTTGGTTATTCTCCCAAAATGGATGATGGTGGACAATGCAACCTAATACCCATTTGGTGCATTACACCTCAAGGCTCACCGATTAAGATGAAAAATTCTCTTTTTACTGCGATGTACTTCTAATAGACGATCAAAGTATATTATATTGAATTATTGTAAGTAAAATCTGATCAAACTATATGTTCCTTCTATTCTATGTTAACGATGTAGTTTAATAGACAATTTGTCTTGACTGCTTTATTTGGAATCTGACCTGCTCATGTCATTCCCTAAAGGTTAAGAAAACATATATTTAGTATTGAAAATTCCATAAAAGGTTCGCATATAATTATTTCTCACTATAAATTTTATTGCTATGCATGACTACAAATTTCCGCAGCAACGCGTGGAGTATCATCTAGTTAAACAATGTGCATCAGCACATGACTAGATTAAAGAACATGAATTCTATACACTGGACAATTCTATGCACATGGCTAGATTAAACAATACAATTAACACAGAGATTTGTACAGAACGAAACTACTACACAAATGATACTACATGCACGATTCATGGCCGATTGGCAATCAGATGGATGCGCTGCACTTCATTCAATGATTGGATGGCTGGATGTGAAGCATCATCCATGGATCGTGAGAAAAACATGCGTGTGCATAGCATCGTTCTGTACAGAATCTTACACTCTTAGGATAGACTAAGAACCTCCTGCCCGTGCTAAATGCTTCAAATGCTACACGCCTCTCAGCCACCACACCATGCTGATGGCAAAGAACGATGGGTGCTGTCTCAATGCCACTATAGTCTTGATCTTCAATGCTAGCAGGGATCTACGGGAGCAAAAGGAAAAGACAATCCCCAAATTAAATCAAATCCCCAAATCAGATAACCTAACCCCAACCCTAGCTCTACAACTCACCCGATAATGCATGGCTTCATCGTCGGGGAGGTTCATGTATTGCACGCTGGAGTCCTGGCTGCTCTCGTCCTCCATGGCGCGACGGCAAGCCGGTTGAGGTGGCGGCGGCGAATCGGAGAGAGGAGGGAGAGAGGAGGGAGAGCGAGAGTGAGGACCGACCGACGAGCCGATCCAGCCCGCTTAGACCCACCGCACCAGCCTCGTCCTAGTCGGCGCATCGGGCACGCGCCGATTGGCCACCGTGTCACCTGACAGGTGGGCCCGGTCTGTCAGATACATGATCAATACATACTTATACGACTGTCAGTCCATTTTGTAACAGTTAGGCCGAATAGTGGTACTGAATTGCGACATGCACGAGTAGTGGTACTGAGTACTGACTCATGAGCAGGTGCGCAAATGTGGTACCAACATGTAATTAACTCCGCGGCGGCGGCGGAGGAGGCTCGTGCTCCAGCTTCCAAGTCAGTGATTCGCCTGAGATGGCCGGAGAGGGCGGAAGCAGCAGCAAGGAACCGCTGGAGGGCGCCCGCGCCATCGTGCTGAAGCCGTCCGAGTCCCTCGACGAGTCGCGGTTCACCAAAATCACCAGCGCCGACTTCAACGATGCCGGCCTCGGCCTTGACGGGCTTCTTGGGTCGCTCGCCTCCTCGGGGTTCCAGGCGTCCAACCTCGGCGACGCCATCGACGTCGTCAATCAGATGGTACGGCACACCGCCCGCTTCTCCCTTTCTCCCTCAGCTGCGAGCTTGGCCTTTCCTTTTCAGCATGGATTAGTTCCCAGAACTAGGTGAAGCAGATAATTTATTCCGTTTATTTCGCGATTTGGAGGACTTAGATAGTTGGATACATATCGTTTCGATGCCTGGGTCAAGCTGACAAGTATTTTTTTTTCCCACAGTAAATCTTTTAGATGTATCTGAACAGTCTAGCTGAATTTGTGTCATTTTGGAGTCTTTTATTTAACTCGCGAAGCGGTACGAAGGAAGGTGACACATCCGATGATGAAGCCTTCCCGCGCTCTTCTCCTCATTCAAACTTAACTGAATTTAAACTACGTTAGCACTGTCTTCAGATAGAACGTTGTTGGGTCCTGATAACTCCCCCCGATCAAGATCAAACCTGTCCTCAGGGTTTGAATTGAGGGAAAACTTTCTAAATGAATGTTGCGACTTCCCATGTAGCTTCCCCTGGTGGTAAGTTACTCCATCTGAACAACCAGCGGACTACAGGGATCTCGATGTCTCCTTACTTCCTTGGTAGGAGCCGGACGACAGCGGCTATGACCAGGGTATCCGTTTATATAGCCATGGCGCTGGAGTAACCGACTTACCAACCATATGTCATTAATATGGATGGCAGACGGACGGTCATGGCGACGTTTAAACGCGGAAAGCAGCGCTCTCTTGACCAGTGTGCCGCTTCAATACTTGTTCATGGTCCACGAAGTAGTAGTGAACAATATCAAGGATTCTTATGATCTTTTTTGTTTCTTTCAAAAATAAAAATTAATAAAATACCGTTTATACATAAAGTGGTACTCCCCATATCTTAGATTTGTTGTATCTTACACTATTTTCTGCCGAATGAAGCTACACCATGAACAGGCCCGGAATCATCTAAACAGTTCCTACATGCCTACATCCATCCGTTTCATAATCAAGCAAAATCAAAGCAAAGATACCCAGTTGCCCATATAGACACACTTTTCTTTCTTCTCAGCCACCATAGTTAGGCTTGTGGTCTAGTAGAGGCAGGCCACCGGCACAACAAACTCATATTAATTATCAAAAGTCACTCCAAAACTATCTTGTGAACTGGGAAGCCAGTGCCATCTGTGAGTTCTTCGAGCACCTCCAACCTCTCGCACTCATGCCACTCCCGCCGGTGCGGGAGAATCTCCAGTCCGACGAGCTCCTGCTCCTCGTCCTCCACAACGTGCCCGTCAAGCAAATGGACACGCCCCAGCCTCCGCGACGCCCTCATGATCCGCTTCACAAAGCCGGTCTGCCACGCCACTCCATCGAAGCCGATGACCACGAGTTCTCTGAGGTGATGGTGCTGTGGTTGCTCGACCTGCACGTCTAGTGATCCTGCAGCACTCACCTTCTCCAAGTTATTGTCAAACTGCATTCATATTTTCAGAGTTCAGGATATTTGCTTTGCAGAAATATTTCAAAACCGAAAAGCTAAGTGTTTTGACAAAAAAAACATAGTTATTAGGTTATCTGGTCGACAAGGAACAGACATGAACATGGAGCGACTGCAAGTAAGGTGCGGCAGCAAATAGGATGAATATCCAGAATATATCCCAGTCCACTGGCACGTTTGCAATGAATAACTTCTTCAGATTGGTAAGCCGGCTGATTATGGCGGTTGGTTTAAGCCACATCTGCAGACATGATATAGTGATATTTAGAACCACCTTATATAGCAATGCAACATTATGATTGATAAAGACAAGATCATTTCAGGAATGGCTCCTCACCTGATGCCCTCTCAATTGCAGAAAAAGCTCCTCTACTGGTGGCGGCACCCCTTTAAAGAATTTGCTTAGTGAATGGGTGTTTTTTCTAGGAACCAAATCATGCTCACCAGTATATGCATATCCAGTTTCCAAGAAGTTCAAACTCACATGCCTAAGCCGAGGCACCTCACCGTAGCGTAGTTTGGTTGGCTGACCCCGACAAGCAAATGTTTCAAGACAAGGCACTGAAGTCAGATAGATTTTAAAAATATCGCAGTTGTCCACTTGCAGATTCTTCAACCTTGAGTTAGGAAAATTGACGTGCAAAGGAGCTCGGCTATACGGACCATCCCACAGCCTCAAATCCACCAGCTGCAAGCAATCTCTCAGAATATCGTATACGAGGTGGGGACGTGAACTTCCCTTGCACAGAGTAATTGTTGTGAGCCTCTGAAAAAACAATGGGGGTGTTCCATAATAATGACAGAAATTGGACAGCAGAAGGCGTTTCAGCCGCACATTCTGGCATCTATTTAACCGATAGAATCCAAATTGCTTGCAAGGGCTCTCGACGACAATCTCTAAATCTTCAACCCCCCATCTGCCAACCGCTGCCGTAAACCACTCATCAAGACCGGGCCTCCAAAAGGTCTGAAGCCTCAGCTTCTGGAAAGACCGTCGCTGAACATTATCGGGAGGCAGAAGGAATGCATTCACCCGTTTAACATAGCATCGCATGGCCAGACGCTCATAACGTTGCAGGATGGGTGTGAGCAGACGGACTTTCCACATCCACTGCTCATTCAGGTCTTTGATGGCATTATACCGATCGTACTTGTCACAGATGTCAATCAGATTCTGTGTCCTCTTCACCGCCTCATAGCTGGCCTTAGTCTCCATAGCTATTTTCTTCAGCCTGTGGTAGCGTGGAGGGAGAATATCATAAATGGAAAGATCATAAAATGTGTGTGATCGCCGGGGAAGATCCAGCCACCGCTTTGAAAGGACAGTGGTGGTTATTGTTGTGCGCGCGTCTAGCTTGTCAAGGATCATGATCAGTATCTCCTCAGGTAAGCTGCTGATCTTGTCCTCGCAGCAGCTGCTGTGTTCCTCCTTCGTACGCATCTGGTTTCATTTCCATGTGAAAGAATACAGAGTTATGGTCAGTGAATTCCAAGTCGCTTACCCAGATAAGTAAGCTACTTGTATTAAAAAGAACTCCCTCCGTTCCTAAATATAAGTCTTTTTAGGGATTTCAACACGGACTATATAGACATATTTTAGAGTGTAGAATCACTCATTTTGCTCCGTATGTAGGCCGCGTTGGAATCTCTAAAAAGACTTATATTTAGGAATGGAGGGAGTACTTCCTTTGTAAAGAAATATAGTGATCTAAAAGGTCTTATATTTCTTTACAGAGGGAGTAATTATTATAAGACCTCTAGTATCACAGCGAAAAACACCTTGAAGAGTGTTTTTATCAGAAACAAACGAAATAGTGACGTTCTTTTGCAGGGAAAACTAAATAATGACGTGAACAAGGAAACAGTTTAAGAGCAATTCTAACAAGTAGATAGATTAACCCCAAAAAACGCAGCAAAACAATCACCTTAATCTGCGTTGTCTCTATCTACGGCATCGGTATATATTGATACAGTTTTGCTAAAGCACATCTAGATGTGCCATCACATCAAAGTCCTACGGCATTGATCTTACATGGAGATTCGTATGAGTATTTTCTTGATTCTGTTTCTGTATATGCTTCATTGAATCACTTAGATGTGCAATAACTAAGGCACATCTAGATGTACTCGCTCAAGACAGCATATTGATATATTCCGCAACACATGGAGCGATCCAGAAAATACAGAGATTTTCTCTTGGAAAAATAAAAGAGGGGGATTTGCGTGGCCACCAGTTCAATTGCTGGACGAGTTTGAACATTAATTGGCAGCGAGAGCAGAATTGCTTCCAAAAGATGTGAAATTTATAGGTAAAACAGGAGGCGGAGGAGGAGAGAGAGGGGATTGGGGGTGGCCGCGTACACGCTTGGACGAGGAGGGAGCGGTTGTGGCGATGGAGATATCGGATGCCTTCCTGAGCCGGCGGTAGATCCGAGGTGACGTGTCCATGGCCATCGGGTCTCCGAGCAGCGGCGGCTGGCCGGCCGGCCGGCAGCTCGGTGGGGGAGTAGACAGCAGCGGTGGATCTGGGATTGTTTGTGTCATGGGTGGTCAGGGGGGAGCACCCAATATCAGGGGGACAACTTGTATACGATCAGGACTTGGGATGCGATCGTAGGATCAATACATCTGAGCCATCTAATGGCGATCCTATGGTACAGATCGAGCAAGGTGGAGAGGTGCTACACATTTTGCACGAAACACCTCGATGTACCGAAATATAGCAGTCCGAGCTCCTCTTACCACACGATTCAGCAGTCAACAGCAAAATCAAGCCATTCTCGGCACGAGCAGCCGGAGTGCATCGTCGCGAGCCGCTCCGACGTGCGCCGCTGACGATCAACCATGCCCGAGCCTCACAGCCACCCAGATCCGCGTGTTCCAATCCTCTGTCTCCAGCCACGCGAGACCCGCCCCCACCATCCCGTGCAATCCAGCTGCTAGAAAGCGTCGCCCCTCTTCAAGACGTCAGGGCCGGGCCCATAGTGGTGCAGAAAGTGCGGCCCGCACAGGGCCCAAAATTCTGGGGGCCCCAAATCTTTTACACAGGCCTAGTATTAAAAAACAATTGCACTACTGGGCTGCCCTGGGCGCTGGGCTGTGCCGCTCTGGGCTGGAGTCGATCAGTCGAACGCGAAGCGACGAGGCCGACAGGGTCGAGGGCATCAATCGAGCGACACTTGTCTCAAAAAAAATATCAATCGAGCGACACCCACCAACACTGAAACGGATTCCTCAAATAAAAAAAGCAGCGCTGAAAGGGGATCGGCTTGATCTGTGATCTCCTCGTCCTCGACTCCAGGTCTCGAGCGCTGAAACGGCGGCAGTGACCAGCGTAGAAACTTCTCCTGATCTCCTCGTCGTCCTCGACTCTGGTGGGGCTACGGCCGTGGACTCGTGCCTACAGTGTTAGAATAAATTTGATGCATAGCGTCGATTATCCGAAGACCAAGCAATCACATGAGGCACGACACTAAGATTTGTTAACGAGGTTCACCGATATGGCTACATCCCCGGGGCTTGACTACGGGCGCTCCTCCCCGTGACACCGTCACAATACCGCACACCGCCACGCGGCGCAGACACGCCGCCGGCTCCCTCTTGGCGCTGTGCTATTATGTTGGCATAGGTTATATCGTGTGTCTACTCCCGCTATATAAGATAGGCCTAGGATACAAGTGTCCTACTAGGACACGACTCCACATCCTATGTAAACACGATACAACTACAAGTCCAACTATAACCTACCTTGTACACTATATTCGACACAACTCTAACAAACTCCACCTTGACGAATATTCTCCACCACCTTGAGTTCGTCCATGCGTCAAACTTCCATGTACATTGGACTTGAGTTTATCCCATGAGCACCGCTGCTACTCCAAAGACTCCATGTGACTCTACCTGCAACTTGTAGTCCCTTCTTTTCTTGACCAGAGCCAACATTCGAGGAAAATTAAGTTCTTTGTTACTCTAGTTTGTGTTCCCAACTTCCGAGTATCCGTCCAACGCAACCACACAATCGATCACGACCGGTGAAAATGAACAACTCAAATATTGGGTGTCACACATAAGAGTCACTGAACTCAACATCACCGCTCCTTTCTTGACCGTCATGCGAAACTTGAAGGAATTTCACCATTGCTTGTAGTCATCCAAATTCGCAGATTGTCTCACCACATGTATGACCACGAGCCCGGCCCGTCTCCATGTCCGTGCATACCGCACACCGCCGCTATTAAGCGCCGAGCCTCCGTGTCGGTCGAGTCTCCGTGGTCACGAACCCACGCCACTCAACCCCCATCGCAGAGTACCACCGATCATCACCGACCGATGACGAGTTTCACGCTTCCATCGGACCACTGGGCTCCAAATCCGAACCACGTGTCCTCGCTTTTTTCGCTTTCTTGAATAGGCTTCGACCCGTCGACTTACGCCGTAGCCCCTCAATTCAGCTCCACCTTCAACATGACTCCATGGTAGATGATCAGTCCACCCCTGCGCCTCATCGACTTCAAGCTCCGTGTATACACCACCTTGAATCAATCCCGCGCCATAGTCTTGTCGAAGCCACACAAGCCCTCGGGGCCTGCGACACGTGTTTCCACGCCCAGAAGTCGGTCACCATCGGCATCACGCTCCTATGTCGTCGTCGCCGATCCCACCACAGTCTTCTGTACCAACCGACTCACGTCGATCCGTCAGACTATCTAGTCCGACCCAGCCGAACTTCTCCGACTGCATGACACGCTCGAGGCTCCCAAATCGTCTTCCGTGAATTTCCATCCATCACATGATAATTCCATCTTAATTGAATTGACTTCCTGCAACGCCTTCAAGCATCCCTGTTGTGCCAACAAATCTTTCACCCGTGTCTGCCATAACCCAAGGTTTTCAGTTCCATGAACTTCTCCACCTCAAACCTGGTACCGTTGGCGCCACAGTTCTTTATCTGACTAACCTGCGAAAAACTATCCAAGCTTTCCTCACATGATGCCCAAGTACACAAGCAAAACCTGACGTGGTACACCCTCGTGCACTAATAGAAAATTCCAACCAAAGAACACTTTTGATCTTCATGTGTAGTAGCTCTAGCTCAACTCCCGATGCTGCTGTTGCTTTGCCACGATGCTCTCCAATGGACTGTCGTATCATGTTGGACTTTTTGCGCTAGATGTGATCTGCCTCTCGCCGTGCCCACTTGAGGACTCGGTCCTCTTTTTTTCACAAAACAAATCTCCTGTCTCCTGTCTGTGGCTTCAGCGTTGTACGCGTTCCTGCCTCTGCCTTGAGTCCATCGCACCTCCGCGGATGCGCTAGCGCCCGAGCAGCCTCCAGTGCATAGGCCAGCATCGCCGGCCCTCCACGCTCCAAGCCTGGCTTGGCCAGCTGCGTACCTCGCGCCGCTCACAAAAAACCGAGCCGAACTCCTGCCATGCAGTATGCGTTACGCCTCGACAAGAACAGATCGAGTCTCCCGATCCGAGTCCAACCGCAACTCGCATGCGCCGTCAGACGCTCGCCCGATCGATTAGCCGATCGATCGCCGCACGTCCTGCCTACTGCTCGAGAACCACATTGTATCCGGCTGCATCTCAACTCGATTCTTCCTCCAGATCAACAATCCACAACCTCCGGACAACCTAGCTCATGATACCACTTGTTAGAATAAATTCGAGGCATACCGTCGATCATCCGAGGACCAAGCAATCACACGAGGCACGACACCGAGATTTGTTAACGACGTTCACCGATATGGCTACATCCCCGGGGCTTGACTACGGGCGCTCCTCCCCGTGACACCGTCACAATACCGCACACCGGCCACCCGGGCGCCGGCACACGCCGCCGGCTCCCCCTTGCGCGCCTGTGCTATTATGTTGGCATAGGTTACATCGGGTGTCTACCCCCGCTATATAAGAGAGGCCTAGGATACAAGTGTCCAACTAGGACACGACTCCACATCCTATGTAAACACGATACAACTACAAGTCCAACTGTAACCTACCTTGTACACTATATTCGACACAACTCTAACATACAGGAAGGAAAGGAACGTCTCAGGGGGACCGGCCGCTGCCGCCGTTGCCTTGCTCGCCTCCTCTGTCCTCTCTCAAATTTGGATTGATCGATGATCGTCTCTAGCCTCCTGCCAGGTGTTTACTGCTTAGCGAATCCTTCTTATTAACTTCGGTTCCTACTCCTAATTCCTAATTTTGTAATTAAGGCAAGGATCGTTACTTCGTTAGAGATTAGTTCTTACTTCTTACCTCCTCTTACCTCCTCGGTTAAAGATTACATGACCCAAAATTAGGTGAGTTAGACGGTTCGCCTAATTGGCAAACATTGATGCATGATCTCCAAATCCAATTGTATAACTTCAGTTTTATTTTATTCATCTTCTTTATCTTGTGTTTCAATAATGCAAATTTGAGTCATCATGGGAAAACATGAGTCTGATGCCTCCAAGTGCAAGAGAAAAGCGGCATGATTGTTTTCCCAATGCAAGTATTGTATATAGAGTTCTGTTGACCATTCCCATGAGAGTTGCATCGACAGAAAGAAGTTTTTCCAAATTGAAGCCATTGAAGTTCTATATGCGTACTATTATGACACAGCAAAACTCAATGATTTGGTCACAATAGCACTTGAGAGTGAAGTGTTGGAGAAGATTGATTACAAAGATATCATTGCAGATTTCATTTCAAAGAGTACTAAAAGAATGAGGATGTTCAAATAAATAGCAACCAAGAGTTGGATAGGTATGACTTTTTTATATATCCAATTGTTATGTAAGACATTATATTATATAGCACATTATAATTTTTTCTGCGAGATATATATACTATGATTGCTCGTTAGTTCACTTTTTGTGAGATTTTTTGTGTTAATTTTTTGTTAGATACGGCCCCATTTTTTAGTTTCACACAGGGCCCCGGATATTGCCGGCCCGGCCCTGCCAAGCAATCACACGAGGCACGACACCGAGATTTGTTAACGAGGTTCACCGATATGGCTACATCCCCGGGGCTTGACTACGGACGCTCCTCCCCGTGACACCGTCACAATACCGCACACCGGCCACCCGGGCGCCGGCACACGCCGCCGGCTCCCCCTTGCGCGCCTGTGCTATTATGTTGGCATAGGTTACATCGTGTGTCTACCCCCGCTATATAAGATAGGCCTAGGATACAAGTGTCCTACTAGGACATGACTCCACATCCTATGTAAACACGATACAACTACAAGTCCAACTGTAACCTACCTTGTACACTATATTCGACACAACTCTAACAAACTCCACCTTGACGAATATTCTCCACCACCTTGAGTTCGTCCATGCGTCAAACTTCCATGTACATTGGACTTGAGTTTTTCCCATGAGCACCGCTGCTACTCCAAAGACTCCATGTGGCTCCACCTGCAACTTGTAGTCCCTTCTTTTCTTGACCAGAGCCAACATTCGAGGAAAATTAAGTTCTTTGTTACTCTAGTTTGTGTTCTCAACTTCCAGAGTATCCGTCCAACGCAAGCACACACTGATCACTGACCTGCGTGAAAAATGAACAACTCACATATTGGGTGTCACACATAAGAGTCACCTGAACTCAACATCACCGCTCCTTTCTTGACCGTCTGTCCGAAACTTGAAGGAATTTCACCATTGCTTGTAGTCATCCAAATTCGCAGTTGTCTCACCACATGTATGACCACGAGCCTGGCCCGTCTCCATGTCCCGTGCATACCGCACACCTCGCCGCTATTAACGCGTCGAGCCTCCGCTGTCGGTCGAGTCTCGGTCACGAACCCACGCCACTCAACCCCATCGCAGAGTACCACCGATCATCACCGACCGATGACGAGTTTCACGCTTCCATCGACCACTGGGCTCCATCCGAACTACGTGTCCCTCGCTTTTTACTTTGCTGAATAGGCTTCGACCCGTCGACTTACGCCGTAGCCCTCAATTCAGCTCCACCTTCAACATGACTCCATGGTAGATGATCAGTCCACCTCTGCGCCTCATCGACTTCAAGCTCCGTATACACCACCTTGAATCAATCCCGCGCCATAGTCTTGTCGGCCACACAAGCCCTCGGGGCTGCGACACGTGTTTCCACGCCCGAAGTCGGTCACCATCGGCATCACGCTCCTATGTCGCCGTCGCCGATCCCACCACGATCTTCAGTACCAACCGACTCACGCCGATCCGTCGACTATCTAGTCCGACCCAGCCGAACTTCTCCGATCGCATGACACGCCGAGGCTCCCAAATCGTCTTCCGTGAATTTCCATCCATCACATGATAATTCCATCTTAACTGAATTGACTTCGCAACGACTTCAAGCATCCTGTTGTGCCAACAAATCTTTCACCGTGTTCGCCATAACCCAAGGTTTTCGTTCCATGAACTTCTCCACCTCAAACCTGGTACTGTTGGCGCCTACAGTTCTTTATCTGGTGACCTGCGAAAAACTATCCAAGCTTTCCTCACATGATGCCCAAGTACACAAGCAAAACCTGACGTGGTACACCCTCGTGCACTAATAGAAAATTCCAACCAAAGAACACTTTTGATCTTCATGTGTAGTAGCTCTAGCTCAACTCCCGATGCTGCTGTTGCTTTGCCACGATGCTCTCCAATGGACTGTCGTATCATGTTGGACTTTTTGCGCTAGATGTGATCTGCCTCTCGCCGTGCCCACTTGAGGACTCGGTCCTCTTTTTTTCACAAAACAAATCTCCTGTCTCTTGTCTGTGGCTTCAGCGTTGTACGCGTTCCTGCCTCTGCCTTGAGTCCATCGCACCTCCGCGGATGCGCTAGCGCCCGAGCAGCCTCCAGTGCATAGGCCAGCATCGCCGGCCCTCCATGCTCCAAGCCTGGCTTGGCCAGCTGCGTACCTCGCGCTGCTCACAAAAAACCGAGCCGAACTCCTGCCATGCAGTATGCGTTACGCCTCGACAAGAACAGATCGAGTCTCCCGATCCGAGTCCAACCGCAACTCGCATGCGCCGTCAGATGCTCGCCCGATCGATTAGCCAATCGATTGCCGCACGTCCTGCCTACTGCTCGAGAACCACGTTGTATCCGGCTGCATCTCAACTCGATTCTTCCTCCAGATCAACAATCCACAGCCTCCGGACAACCTAGCTCATGATACCACTTGTTAGAATAAATCCGAGTCATACCATCAATCATCCGAGGACCAAGCAATCACACGAGGCACGACACCGAGATTTGTTAACGAGGTTCACCGATATGGCTACATCCCCGGGGCTTGACTACGGGCGCTCCTCCCCGTGACACCGTCTAATACCGCACACCGCCACCCGGCGCGCAGACACGCCGCCGGCTCCCCTTGCGCGCTGTGCTATTATGTTGGCATAGGTTACATCGGTGTCTACCCCGCTATATAAGAGGCCTAGGATACAAGTGTCCAACTAGGACACGACTCCACATCCTATGTAAACACGATACAACTACAAGTCCAACTGTAACCTACCTTGTACACTATATTCGACACAACTCTAACATACGGGAAGGAAATGAACGTCTCGGGGGACCGCCATCGCCGCCGTTGCCTTGCTCGCCTCCTCTGTCCTCTCTCAAATTTGGATTGATCGATGATCGACTCTAGCCTCCTGCCAGTGTTTCTTGCTTAGCTAATCCTTCTTATTAACTTCGGTTCCTACTCCTAATTCCTAATTTTGTAATTAAGGCAAGGATCGTTACTTCGTTAGAGATTAGTTCTTACTTCTTACCTCCTCTTACCTCCTCGGTTAAAGATTACATGACCCAAAATTAGGTGAGTTAGACGGTTCGCCTAATTGGCAAACATTGATGCATGATCTCCAACTCCAATTGTATAACTTCAGTTTTATTTTATTCATCTTCTTTATCTTGTGTTTCAATAATGCAAATTTGAGTCATCATGGGAAAACATGAGTCTGATGCCTCCAAGTGCAAGAGAAAAGCGGCATGATTGTTTTCCCAATGCAAGTATTGTATATAGAGTTCTGTTGACCATTCCCATGAGAGTTGCATCGGCAGAAAGAAGTTTTTCCAAATTGAAGCCATTGAAGTTCTATATGCGTACTATTATGACACATCAAAACTCAATGATTTGGTCACAATAGCACTTGAGAGTGAAGTGTTGGAGAAGATTGATTACAAAGATATCATTGAAGATTTCATTTCAAAGAGTACTAAAAGAATGAGGATGTTCAAATAAATAGCAACCAAGAGTTGGATAGGTATGAATTTTTTATATATCCAATTGTTATGTAAGACATTATATTATATAGTACATTATAATTTTTTCTGCGAGATATATACTATGATTGCTCGTTAGTTCACTTTTTGTGAGATTTTTTTGTTTTAATTTTTTGTTAGATAGGGCCCCATTTTTTAGTTTCACACAGGGCCTCGGATATTGCCGGCCCGGCCCTGCAAGACGTCATTGAGTTCTTATTTTTAGGCAAACTCGCAAGCTTTATTTAAGACG
This sequence comes from Aegilops longissima, assembly GCA_021605205.1. Taxonomy (NCBI): domain Eukaryota; kingdom Viridiplantae; phylum Streptophyta; class Magnoliopsida; order Poales; family Poaceae; genus Aegilops; species Aegilops longissima. The sequence goes on from CM038680.1 coordinate 595,914,831, forward strand.
TCACTATGTTTACTGGGATGAATAAAAGTTCTCAAGGCTGGCCAAACCAAGTATGGCGACCGATCCCTAGAGTAAGAGCATTCGAGATTGTGGGCCTCGACATTCGAAGTTCTAAACTCATGGCTAAAGATACACGACTCAAAATCTTTAGCCCTATCTATGATTTCATGTACCACCACCGCATATGATGCCGCGCTACCATCTTTGATTGCTTCCACCGCTATCTTGCAGTCTAATTCCAGAACAACCCTCCTGATGTACAAGTCGTCGGCCAGCGCAAGAGCCTCCCTTTATTGCCAAAGTTTCTAGAGTTGTTGGGTCATCTAGATGGTTGAAGACAATAGCTGAAGACCCCTGGTATCCGGCCTGCCTGGTCTCGACATATGGCTGCTACAGCTCCACGACCCCCTGCTCTCAAGACAGCTGCGTCAACATTTATCTTGGTGTGGCTCGCACATGGAGCCTGCCAGCTCCTTGGCCTGGGCGTTGTTCGAGCAGCGGCCACGCCTCCCGTCGGTTTCTGTAGGACCTTTATTTCATCCAAGTAGGAGCTTACAAAGCAATGTGTTGCGTATGGAGTTTGGTAGATAACCTCATGAATTACCTTCCGCCGAGCTGCCCAGATAGCCCAGAGCGTCACAATCATTCTAGTGAAATCTTCATGCGGTATAGTCTCGTTCATGAAAAGATCCATTCCTTGGCGTCCAAACTTTGATTTGTGCACATATGTTCAACCATATCCTCCTTTGGTAGCGCCCATACACAGCGAGACATAGTGCAACTAATCAAGGAGCGCCTCCAACTATCTGTCGCACCACACAAATCACACACATGGGTTGTCTCCATATTCCGATGATGGAGAACGTCGCCTGAAGGTAAAGAATCTCGTGCCAATGTCCAAGTGAATACATTCAGTTTTGATGGAATATCTTTCTGCCACAGTGATGACCATGCTCTCTTTTCATTCTCAATACCAGAACTGAAGGAAATATGCCCTAGAGGCAATAATAAAGTTGTTATTTATATTTCCTTATATCATGATAAATGTTTATTATTCATGCTAGAATTGTATTAACCGGAAACTAGATACATGTGTGAATACATAGGCAAAACAAAGTGTCCCTAGTATGCCTCTACTTTACTAGCTCGTTAATCAAAGATGCTTAAGTTTCCTGACCATAGACATGTGTTGTCATTTGATGAACGGGATCACATCATTAGGAGAATGATATGATGGACTAGACCCACCTGTTAGCTTAGCATAATGATCGTTAAGTTTTATTGCTATTGCTTTCTTCATGACTTATACATATTCCTTTGACTATGAGATTATGCAACTCCCGAATACCGGAGGAACACTTTGTGTGCTATCAAACATCACAACGTAACTGGTTGATTATAAAGATGCTCTACAGGTGTCTCCGATGGTGTTTGTTGAGTTGGCATAGATCAAGATTAGGATTTGTCACTCCGATTGTCGGAGAGGTATCTCTGGGCCCTCTCGGTAATGCACATTACTATAACCCTTACAAGCAATGTGAATAATGAGTTAGTTGCGGGATGATGCATTATGGAACAAGTAAAGAGACTTGCCGGTAACGATATTGAACTAGGTATGTGTCACACCCAATATGCGACCCTATCCAAAAGAACTCGAAGGTCCCACCAAGGATAGACCCGCATATTGAAACGCTTTTGCAAGGTGGATATCATTACATCAACATTACAAAATAGATGGGGATACATACATAAGGCACAAATGCCACAAGAATACAACATCACATCATATACAAGATCAACATCCGACTACGGATGAAACATAAACAGAAACTCAAACAATATCCACCCTGCTAGCCCAGGCTGCCGACCTGGAACCTATCCCCTGATCGAAGAAGAAGCAGAAGAAGAACTCCAATACAAGCAAACATCGCTCTCGCGTCATGATCATCGCACAACCTGTACCTGCAACTGTTGGTGTAGTAATCTGTGAGCCACGAGGACTCAGCAATCCCATTACCATGGGTATCAAGACTAGCAAAGCTTAAAGGGAAAGGAAGGGGTAAAGTGGTGAGGTTGCAGCAGCGGCTAAGCATATATGGTGGCTAACCAACGCAAATGAGAGCGAGAAGAGAAACAAAGGAACGGTCGTCAACTAGTAATGATCAAGAAGTGATCCTGAACTCCTACTTACGTCAGACGTAACCCAGAAACCGTGTTCTCCTCTCGATCAACCCCGAAAAGAGACACTCACGGTTACGCACACGGTTGGTGTATTTTAGAAGAGTTTGCTTCAAGTTTACTACAACCGGATATTAACAAATTCCCATCTGCCACATAACCGCGGGCACGACTCTCGAAAGTTTATACCTGCAGGGTGTCCCAACTTAGCCCATGATAAGCTCTCGCGATCAACGAAGGATATTCCTTCTCCCGGAAGACCCGATCAGTCTCGGAATCCGGCTACAAGACATTTTGACAGCAATAAAACAAGACCAGCAAAGCCGCCGGATGTGCCGACAAATCCCGATAGGAGTCGCACGTACCTCGCTCTCGGGGCACACCGGATAAGTCAAGCTACGAGTAAAACCAACCTCGAGTTGCCCGTGGTGGCCCCAAGAGTTGCTCGGTTCGGACCAACACTCGAAGGAGCACCGCCCGGGGAGGCTAAATAAAGATGACCCTCGGGCTCCGAAACCCAAGGGAAAAGGGCTAGGTGAGGCAAATGGTAAAACCAATGTTGGGCCTTTTCGAGGAGTCTTATTCAAAGCGAACTGTCAAGGGGTCCCATAAATCACCCGACCGCGTTAGGGACGCAAAATCTGGGAATATAATACCGATATGATGAAACTAGGGCGGCAAGAGTGGAACAAAACACAGGCATAAGGCCGAGCCTTCCACCCTTTACCAAGTATATAGATGCATTAATTAAATAAGATATATTGTGATATCCCAACAAGTAAACATGTTCCAACAAGGAACAACATCTCCATGTTCCAACAAGGAACAAACTTCATCTTCACCTGCAACTAACAACGCTATAAGAGGGGCTGAGCAAAGCGGTAACATAGCCAAACAACGGTTTCTAGGAAGGGTGCAAAAGGTTAGAGGCTGACATGGCAATTTGGGAGGCTTGAGGAACAAGTGATAGGTAGCGCAGCATAGCGATAGAACGAAGCAACTAGCATAGCAATGATAGTAATGAGATCCAAGGTGACGGTCATCTTGCCTGAAATCCCGCTAGGAAGAAGAACGAGTCCATGAAGAAGATGAACGGATGAACCCGAACCAAGCGTAGACGAACGAATCCTCACGATCGCAACGAAACAAGAACTAACAAGAAGAAGCACACAACATGGTAAACACACCACGCATGAACAAGGCATGATTCAAAAACAAGCATGATGCATGACAAGACTACATGAAGCTACTCATGGCAAGGGATGATGCATACAAGAGCAACACAACAAGACAAGTTTAAATGAGGCCGGAAGCAACATATAACAATTCCGGTAAGTCCTCACATGCAAATTTCGAAATTGGTCAGATCTGAATAAACCTTATGTTCAAGTTGTTAAACAGCAAGTTAAGATGCACCACGATGATCTACACGAAATTATAGTCAAGTTACATATAAAGTTCATTTAATTCGGAGCTACGGCCTAGAAGATATGAGCAAAACAAGTTAAACATGGCATTGATGCAAAATGCATACAAAAATCAAGCAAACACCTCAAAACAAGGATGCAACATGATAATATGCAACTACATGCAAAATCACGCAAGTTTCATATAGAGCACACTCAAAACGGAGCAACGGTTCAACACATACACACAATACAAGTTTAAAGGATAAGCTGTCCAAAACAGCAACTAGGCATATTGCAAGCATCACAACGACATGCAACAGGACCTCAAAAAGAAAACAAAAGGCATGGGCATGATGTACAGGTAAAGCATGACAAAACATTAACACTGAGCTATCTCCATAAATCACTAGAACATGCTCAAAAACACATGGCAAGATTGCAAATAATAACAGTTTCAGACTTATCAGGACATAACATCAGGTTGCAATGTTTAGAGCTATCAAACAGCAAGTTACAGGAACTTATCATGGCAAACAAAGATATGGCATGAATCTACTAATAGCATAGAACAAAAGTCCTTTAATGACCATGAGCCAAAATGGATCATAAAATACAATTGCAAGCATGTGAACATAGCAAAAACATAAACAGACTCGAAAAACTGGAGCATGGCATAAACAGATAACAAGTAGGCATGTTAACGAGCTCGATGCACTCACTACGAGGCATTTCATAACAAACTAAGAATACACCCAGCAACTAGACATGGCATAGAAGCTAGACTTGGAAAGAACAACAAAATAGCATACACGGATCAACTACAACCACCTTGGCAAAATTGAATAACATGTAAACAATCTGCGAGGAAACATTTTATAGCAAAAGTAGAGCTCGATTGACTAAAGCTACGGAACTCCATAATTGCAAACGAGGGCATGGATGGATAGACAATAACCATTTGTTCAAAACATCCTTACTGAAGTATCTCAAAATAAGCATGGATCTCTCGGTAGCATCAAGTTTACATGGCATGAAAATATCAATGAGAATCAGGGCTGGAATCAATGACATCTTGAAGTCTAGTTTGCATGCTTGTGCTAGTCACCACTGAGATCACAAAAATACATGGCATACACCCCTGTAAAGATGGCATGGCATATTACAAAACACATGTAGGACTCAACTTCATAGGGTGCACACATCAATCATGGAAAAAATGACAAAAGTGCATGTTCTGATAAGAATCTGAAACTAACATCACATAGCCCTCTTCTAACAGCATTTCGGGCATCAAGATGAGCTCAAATGTAAATGATGCAATGAGATGAATTGATGTACTCGTCGAGACGAACAATTTTACATATTACACGCACGAAACGGAGCAATATGCAGAGAGTTATGGCATGATGAATATGGCATGATAATGACAAAATGTCTCGGGACTTGGGGAAAAACAGAGGGGGAGGAAAGTCAACCGTGGGCGGTGGATTCGATCCGGGTGGCACGGATCCCGAGGATCGCCGGAGGCGCCGGAGTTGAGGAAGACTGCGGGTCGAGGAGGAGGCCGTGGAGGCGGCGGCTCCCGGCGGCGGGGCAGGCGCGCCGGTGGCGCGGAGGAGGGCGGCGCGAGGCGGCGACGGCGCCGGAGGCTTGCGATGCTGCTGGCGGCGGGCGAAGCGCCGCGAAGCTCGCGGGCGAGGTCCGGCGGGCGGCACGAGGGCAGCTGCGGGCGGGCGCGGCGTGGGCTGGCGTCCTGCTGGCGGCGGATCCGCCCCTGGCTCGGCTGGCGCGGGCCCTGGGCCGACGGAGGCGGGCGGGCGCCGGGCCACGTGGCGCACCCTGATTGGCGCGCGGCGGCGGCAGCGGCTTGTTCGCGGCGCGACACGTCCGCGCTTGGCGTAGAGGAGAAAAACTAGGGTTAGGGTAGGAAACATCCGCGAATTTGGACGGGAGGGCTTATTTATAGGTAGAGGGAGCTAGGAGAGTCCAAATGAGGGCGGTTTACCACACGATCGTGATCGAACGACCGAGAGCATAGAGGGGAGTTTGCTGGGTTTTGGGCCACTTTGGAAGGGGTGTTGGGCTGCAAACAAAAGAGGGCTCTGCGGTTACCCGGTTAACCGTTGAGTACCAAACGACCTCAAATGGCACGAAACTTGACAAGCGGTTCACGGTGCTATACCAAGGCAGCTTGACAAACCTCGGCCATTCGAGAAAGTTTAACACCCGCATTACGAAAAGAGGTAAAGGGGGTGCCGGAGACATAGGAGTGCCGGATTGCAAAACGGACAACGGGGAAAATGCTCGGATGCATGAGACGGACACGTATGCAAATGCGATGCACATGACGACATGATATGAAATGCAGATGATGACATGGCAAAGAGAGACACGCAAGCACATGACATGGCAAAGACGACGAATAACTGGCAGACACCTGGCGCATCGAATCCGGGGCGTTACAGTATGATGATACCAACGATCGAATCTCGGGCAAGTAACATACCGATGACAAAGGGAACAACGTATGTTGTTATGCGGTTTGACCGATAAAGATCTTCGTAGAATATGTGGGAGCCAATATGAGCATCCAGGTTCCGCTATTGGTTATTGACCGGAGATGAGTCTCGGTCATGTATACATAGTTCTCGAACCCGTAGGGTCCGCACGCTTAACGTTCGATGACGATCAATATTATGAGTTTATGTGTTTTGATGTACTGAAGGTAGTTTAGAATCCCGGATGAGATCAGGACATGACGAGGAGTCTCGAAATTGTCGAGACATGAATATTGATATATTGGAAGGTTATGTTTGGACACCGGAAAGGTTTCAGATAGGTTCGGGCATTTTCCAGAGTACCGGGGGGTTACCGGAAGCCTCCTCCCCCCCGAGGGGGGGGGGGGTTAATGGGCCTTCATGGGCCTTAATGGAAGGGAGGAGGAGGCAACCAAGTGGAGGGGCGCGCCCCCCAAGCCCAATCCTAATTGGGGAGGGGGCCGACCCCCCTTTCCTTCTCTCCCTCTTCCCTTTCGTTCCCCTCCTAGTTGGATTAGGAAAGGGGGGAACCTACTCCTAGTAGGAGTAGGATTCCCCCCTTGGGGCGCGTCCTATGAGGCCGGCCGGCCCCCTCTTCCACTCCTTTATATACGGGGGAGGGGGCACCCCATAGACACACAAGTTGATTTCTTAGCCGTGTGTGGTGCCCCCCTCCGCAGATTTCCACCTCGGTCATATTGTTATAGTGCTTAGGCGAAGCCCTGCGTCGGTCACTTCATCATCACCATCACCATGCCGTCGTGCTGACAAAACTCTCCCTCGGCCTTAGTTGGATCTAGAGTTCGAGGGACGTCACCGAGCTGAACGTGTGCAGATCGCAAAGGTGTCGTGCGTTCGGTACTTGATCGGTTGGATCGCGAAGACGTTCGACTACATCAACCGTGTTATTTAACGCTTCCTCTTTTGGTCTACGAGGGTACATGGACACACTCTCCCCACCCGTTGCTATGCATATCCTACAGGTGTCTCCGAAGGTGTTTGTTGGGTTGGCATAGATCGAAATTAGGATTTGTCACTCCGAGTATCGGAGAGGTATCTCTGGGCCCTCTCGGTAATGCACATCATAATAAGCCTTGCAAGCAATGTGACTAGTGAGTTAGTTGCAGGATGATGCATTACGAAACGAGTAAAGAGACTTGCCGGTAACGAGATTGATCTAGGTATGAGGATACCGACAAACGAATCTCGGGCATGTAACATACCGATGACAAAGGGAATGACGTACGTTGTCATTGCGGTTTGACCGATAAAGATCTTCGTAGAATATGTAGGAACCAATATGAGCATCCAGGTTCCATTGTTGGTAATTGATCAGAGATGTGTCTCGGTCATGTCTACATAGTTCTCGAACCCGTAGTGTCCGCCTGCTTAACGTTCGATGACGATTTGTATTTTTGTTATGTGTTTTGCTGACCGAAGATTGTTCGGAGTCCCGGATGAGATTACGGACATGACGAGGAGTCTCGAAATGGTCGAGAGGTAAAGATTGATATATTGGACGATAGTGTTCGGACACCGAAATGGTTTCGGAGTGTTTCAGATATTTATCGGCGCATCGAGGGGTTTCTGGAACCCGGGGAAGTAATGGGCCAACATGGGCCATAGGGGCGAGAGAGGGCAGCCCACAAGGGGTGGTGCCCCCCCATGAGCAGTCCGAATTGGACAAGGGGAGGGGGCGCGGCCCCCCTTTCCTTCTCCCTCTCCCTCTCCTTCCCCCTTTCCTCCTCCGAAAGAAGGAAGGGGGGAGACTAGGACTAGGAGTCCAAGTCGGTCCCCCCCATGGTGCGCCCCTAGGGCCGGCCTCCCCCTCTCCTCCTTTATATACGGGGGCAAGGGGCACCCCAAAGCACATCACTTGTTACTTAGCCGTGTGCGGTGCCCCCTCCACTGTTTACTCCTCCTGTCATATTGTCGTAGTGCTTAGGCGAAGCCCTACGCAGATCACATCACCATCACTATCATCACGCTGTCATGCTGACGAAACTCTCCCTCAACACTTTGCTGGATCAAGAGTTCGAGGGACGTCATTGAGCTGAACGTGTGCTGAACTCCGAGGTGCCGTACGTTCGGTACTTGATCGGTTGGATCATGAAGACGTTCGACTACCTCAACCGCATAAACTAACACCTGCACTTTCGGTCTACGAGGGTACTTGGACACACACTCTCCCCCTCTCGTTGCTATGCATCTCCTAGATATATAGATCTTGCATGATCGTAGGAATTTTTTGAAATTGCATGCTACGTTACCCAACAGTGGCATCCGAGGCAGGTCTATGCGTCGATGATATGCACGAGTAGAACACAAAGAGTTGTGGGCGATCATAGTCATACTGCTTACCACCAACATCTTATTTTGATTCGGCGGTATTGTTGGATGAAGCGTCCCAGACCAACCTTACATGACCACTTTCACGAGACCGGTTCCACCAACAGTCATGCAACTTGTTTTGTGTAAAGGTGGCTGGCGGGTGTCTGTTTCTCCAACTTTAGTTGAATCAAATTTGACTACGGCCGGTCCTTGTTATAGGTTAAAATAGCAAACTTGACGAAACATCATTGTGGTTTTGATACGTAGGTAAGAACAGTTCTTCCTAGAAGCCCGTAGTAGCCATGTAAAACTTGCAACAACAAAGTAGAGGACGTCTAACTTGTTTTTGCAGGGCATGTTGTGATGTGATATGGTCAAGACATGATGTGATATACGTTATTGTATGAGATCGATGATCATGTTTTGTAAAAGTTATCAGCAACTGGCAGGAGCCTTATGGTTGTCGCTTTATTGTATGAAATACAATCGCCATGTAATTGCTTTACTTTATCACTATGCGTTAGCGATAGTTGTAGAAGCAATAGTTGGCGAAATGACAACGACGCTACGATGGAGATCAAGGTGTCAAGCCAGTGACAATGGAGATCATGATAGTGCTTTGGAGGTGGAGATCAAAGGCACAAGATGATGATGGCCATATCATGTCACGCATTTTGATTGCATGTGATGTTTATATTTTATGCATCTTATTTTGCTTGGTACGGCGGTAGCATTATAAGATGATCCCTCACAAAAATTTCAAGATATAAGTGTTCTCCCTGAGTATGCACCGTTGTGACAGTTCGTCGAGCCGAGATACCATGTGATGATCGGGTGTGATAAGCTCTACGTTCACATATAAGGGGTGCAAGACAGTTTGCACGTGCGGAATACTCGGGTTAAACTTGACGAGCCTAGCATTTACAGACATGGCCTCGGAACACTGAGACCAAAAGGTCGAATGTGAATCATATAGTAGATATGATCAACATAGAGATGTTCACCATTGAAAACTACTCCATCTCACGTGATGATCAGACATGGTTTAGTTGATTTGGATCACGTGATCATTTAGATGACTCGAGGGATGTCTATCTAAGTGGGAGTTCTTAAGTAATATGATTAATTGAACTTAATTTATCATGAACTTAGTCCTGATTGTTTTTGCATATCTATGTTGTAGATCAATGGCCCGTGCTACCGTTCCCTTGAATATTAATGCGTTTCTAGAGAAAGCTAAGTTGAAAGATGATGGCAGCAACTACACGGACTGGTTCCATAACTTGAGGATTATCCTCATTGCTGCACAGAAGAATTACGTCTTTGATGCACCGCTAGGTGCAAGGCCTGCTGCAGGAGCAGATGCTGATGTTATGAACGTCTAGCAAGCTCGATCTGATGACTACTCGATAGTTCAGTGTGCCATGCTTTACGACTTAGAATCGGGACTTCAAAGACGTTTTGAACGTCATGGAGCATATGAGATGTTCCAGGAGTTGAAGTTAATATTTCAAACAAATGCCCGAGTTGAGAGATAAGAAGTCTCTAACAAGTTCTATAGCTGCAAGATGGAGGAGAACAGTTCTGTCAGTGAACACATACTCAGAAAGTCTTGGTACCATAACCACTTGACTCAGCTGGGAGTTAATCTTCCTGATGATGTGTTATTGACAGAGTTCTTCAATCACTGCCACCAAGCTATAAAGGCTTCATGATGAACTATAATATGCAAGGGATGGAAAAGACTATTCTCGAGCTCTTCGCAATGCTCAAAGCTATGGAGGTAGAAATCAAGAAGGAGCATCAAGTGTTGATGGTTAACAAGACCACTAGTTTCAAGAAAAAGGGCAAAGGAAAGAAGGGGAACTTCAATAAGAATGGCAAGCAAGTTGCCACTCCCGGGAAGAAGCCCAAGTCTGGACCTAAGCCTGAAACTGAGTGCTTCTAGTTCAAAGGCATTGGTCACTGGAAGCGGAACTGCCCCAACTATTTGGCGGCTAAGAAGGATGGCAAAGTGAACAAAGGTATATTTGATATACATTTATTGATGTGTACCTTACTAATGATCATAGTAGTGCCTGGGTATTTGATACCGGTTCGGTTGCTCATATTTGTAACTCGAAACAGGGACTACGAATTAAACGAAGATTGGCTAAGGACGAGGTGACGATGCGCGCAGGGAATGGTTCCAAGGTCGATGTGATCGCCGTCGGTACGCTACCTCTACATCTACCTTCGGGATTAGTTTTAGACCTGAATAATTGTTATTTGGTGCCAGCATTGAGCTTGAACATTATATCTGGATCTTGTTTAATGCGAGACGGTTGTTCATTTAAATTAGAGAATAATGGTTCTTCTATTTATATGTGTAATATCTTTTATGGTCATGCACCCTTGAAGAGTAGTCTATTTTTGTTGAATCTTGATTGCGGTGATACACACATTCCTAATATTGATGCCAAAAGATGCAAAGTTGATAATGATAGTGCAACATATTTGTGGCACTTCCGTTTAGGTCATATTGGTCTAAAGCACATGAAGAAACTCCATGCAGATGGACTTTTGGAATCACTTGATTATGAATAATTTGATGCTTGCGAACCATGCCTCATGGGCAAGATGACTAAAACTCCGTTCTCTAGAACAATGGAGCGAGCTACTAACTTACTGGAAATAATACATACCGATGTATGCGGTCCAATGAGTGTTGAGGCTCGCGGCGGGTATCGTTATTTTCTGACCTTCACAGATGATTTGAGCAGATATGGGTATATCTACTTAACAAAACACAAGTCTGAAACATTTGAAAACTTCAAAGAATTTCAGAGTGAAGTGGAGAATCATTGTAACAAGAAAATTAAGTTTCGATGATCTGATCGCAGAGGCGAATATTTGAGTTACGAGTTTGGCCTTCATTTAAAACAATGTGGAATAGTTTCACAACTCACGCCACCTAGAACACCACAACGTAATGGTGTGCCCGAACGTTGTAACTGTACTATGGTGCGATATATGATGTCTCTTACCAATTTACCACTACCATTTTGGGGTTATGCATTAGAGACAACTGCATTCACTTTAAATAGGGCACCATCTAAATACGTTGAGACGACACCGTATGAACCGTGGGTTGGCAAGAAACCTAAGCTATCGTTTCTTAAAGTTTGGGGTCGCGATGCTTATGTGAAAAAGCTACAGCCTGATAAGCTCGAACCCAAATCGGAGAAGTGTGTCTTCATAGGATACCTAAAATAAACTGTTGGGTACACCTTCTATCACAGATCCAAAGGCAAGATATTTGTTGCTAAGAATGGATCCTTTCTAGAGAAGGAGTTTCTCTCGAAAGAAGTGAGTGGGAGGAAACTAGAACTTGATGAGGTAGTTGTACCTTCTCTCGAATTGGAAAGTAGTTCATCACAGAAATCAGTTCTAGTGATGCCTACACTAATTAGTGAGGAAGCTAATGATGATGATCATGAAACTTTAGATCAAGTTACTACCGAACCTCGTAGGTCAACCCGAGTACGTTCCGCACCAGAGTGGTACGATAATCCTATTCTGGAGGTCATGTTACTAGACCATGACGAACCTACGAGCTATGAGGAGGCAATGATAAGACCAGATTCCGCAAAATGGCTTGAGGCCATGAAATCTGAGATGGGATCCATGTATGAGAACAAAGTATGGACTTTGTTTGACTTGCCCGATGATTGGCAAGCCATTGAAATTAAATGGATCTTCAAGAAGAAGACTGACGCTGATGGTAATGTTACTGCCTACAAAGCTCGACTTGTTGCGAAAGTTTTTCGACAAGTTCAAGGAGTTGACTACGATGAGACCTTCTGACCCGTAGCGATGCTTAAGTCTGATCGAATCATGTTAGCAATTGCCGCATTTTATGATTATGAAATTTGGCAAATGGATGTCAAAACTGCATTCCTTAATGGATTTCTTAAAGAAGAGTTGTATATGATGCAACCAGAAGATTTTGTCGATCCTAAAGGTGCTAACGAAGTGTGCAAGCTCCATCGATCCATTTATGAACTGGTGCAAGCCTCTCGGAGTTGGAATATACGCTTTGATAGTGTGATCAAAGCATATGATTTTATACAGACTTTTGAAGAAGCCTGTATTTACAACAAAGTGAGTGGGAGCTCTGTAGCATTTCTAATATTATATGTGGATGACATATTGTTGATTGGAAATGATACAGAATTTCTAGATAGCATAAAAGGATACTCGAATAATAATTTTTCAATGAAAGACCTCGGTGAAGTTGCTTATATATTGGGCATCAAGATCTATAGAGATAGATTAAGACGCTTAATTGGACTTTCACAAAGCACATACCTTGATAAAGTTTTTAAGAAGTTCAAAATGGATCAGTCAAAGAAAGGGTTCTTGCCTGTGTTACATGGTGTGAAGTTGAGTCAGACTCAGTGCCCGACCACTGTAGAAGATAGAGAGAAAATGAAAGTCATTCCCTATGCCTCAGCCAGATTCTATCATGTATGCAATGCTGTGTACCAGACCTGATGTGTGCCTTGCTATAAGTTTAGAGGGAGGTACCAAAGTAATCCAGGAGTGGATCACTAGACAGCAGTCAAGAACATCCTGAAATACCTGAAAATGACTAAGGATATATTTCTCGTTTATGGGGGTGACAAAGAGCTCGTCGTAAATGGTTATGTCGATGCTAGCTTTGACACTGATCCAGATGACTCTAAGTCGCAAACCGGATATGTATTTATATTGAATGGTGGAGCTGTCAGTTGGTGCAGTTCCAAGAAAAGTGTCGTGGCGGGATCTATGTGTGAAGCGGAGTACATAGCTGCATCAGAAGTAGCAAAATAAGGAGTCTGGATGAAGGAGTTCATATCCGATCTAGGTGTAATACCTAGTGCATCGGGTCCAATGAAAATCTTTTGTGACAATACTGGAGCAATTGCCTTAGCGAAGTAATCCAGATTTCACAAGAGAACCAAACACATCAAGAGACGCTTCAACTCCATCCGTGATCAAGTCAAGGAGGGAGACATAGAGATTTGCAAAATACATACGGATCTGAATGTTGCAGACCCGTTGACTAAACCTCTTCCACAAGCAAAACATGATGAGCACCAAGACTCCATGGGTGTTAGAATCATTACAATGTAATCTAGATTATTGACTCTAGTGCAAGTGGGAGACTGAAGGAAATATGCCCTAGTAGCAATAATAAAGTTGTTATTTATATTTCCTTATATCATGATAAATGTTTATTATTCATGCTAGAATTGTATTAACCGGAAACTTGATACATGTGTGAATACATAGACAAAACAAAGTGTCCCTAGTATGCCTCTACTTGACTAGCTCGTTAATCAAAGATGCTTAAGTTTTCTGACCATAGACATGTGTTGTCATTTGATGAACGGGATCACATCATTAGGAGAATGATGTGATGGACAAGACCCACCCATTAGCTTAGCATAATGATCGTTAAGTTTTATTGCTAGTGCTTTCTTCATGACTTATACATATTACTTTGACTATGAGATTATGCAACTCCCGAATACTGGAGGAACACCTTGAGTGCTATCAAACATCACAATGTAACTGGGTGATTATAAAGATGCTCTACAGGTGTCTCCGAAGGTGTTTGTTGGGTTGGCATAGATCGAGATTAGGATTTGTCACTCCGAGTATCAGAGAGGTATCTCTGGGCCCTCTCGGTAATGCACATCATAATAAGCCTTGCAAGCAATGTGAGTAGTGAGTTAGTTGCGGGATGGTGCATTATGGAATGAGTAAAGAGACTTGCCGCCTAACGAGATTGAACTGGGTATGAGGATACCGACGATCGAATCACGGGCATGTAACATACCGATGACAAAGGGAATGACATATGTTATCATTGCGGTTTGACCGATAAAGATCTTCATAGAATATGTAGGAACCAATATGAGCATCCAGGTTCCGCTGTTGGTTATTGATCATAGATGTGTCTCGGTCATGTCTACATAGTTCTCGAACCCGTAGGGTCCGCACGCTTAACGTTCGATCACGATTTGTATTATGAGTTATGTGTTTTGGTGACCGAAGATTTTTTGGAGTTCCGGATGGGATCACAGACATGACGAGGAGTCTCAAAATGGCCGAGAGGTAAAGAATGATATATTGGACGATAGTATTCGGACACCGGATTGGTTTCGGAGTGTTTCGGATATTTATCGGAGTACCGAGGGGTTACCGGATCCCCCCCCTCGGGGGAAAGTAATGGGCCAACATGGGCCATAAGGGAGAGAGAGGAAAGCCCACAAGGGGTGGCCCCCCCATGGGTAGTCCGAATTGTACAAGGGGAGGGGGCGTGTCCCCCCTTTCCTTCTCCCTCTCCCTCTCCTTCCCCCTTTCCCCCTTTCCCCGTCTGAAAGAAGGAAGGGGGGGCGACTAGGAGTGCAATTCGGTTCCCCCCCCATGGCGCGCCCCTAGGGACGGCCTCCTCCCTCTCCTCCTTTATATACGGGGGCAAGGGGAGCACCCCAAAGCACATCAATTGTTTCTTAGCCGTGTGCGGTGCCCCCCTCCACAGTTTACTCCTCCGGTCATATTATCGTAGTGCTTAGGCGAAGCCCTGCATGGATCACATCACCATAACCGTCATCATGATGTCGTTCTAACAAAAATCTCCCTCGACACTTTGCTAGATCAAGAGTTCGAGGGACTTCATCGAGCTGAACGTGTGCTGAACTCGGAGGTGCCGTACGTTCGGTACTTTTGGATCGTGAAGACGTTTGACTATATCAACCGCGTTAAACTAACACTTCCGCTTTCGTTCTACGGGGGTACGTGGACACACTCTCCCCCTCTCATTGCTATGCATCTCCTAGATAGATCTTGCGTGATGGTAGGATTTTTTTTGAAATTGCATGCTACGTTCCCCGACAAGAACTACCCTGGTGCTCCTCTAACCACCCCTATCGGCCCATCTTCAAGTTGATGATGAGATTGTATGCCGACCTCACACAAAAACGGCCTTTCCGGTCCTCATGCCAAGCCCAAAAATCTGTGATGTTTCTAGTACAGATTGGAATTCTCAAAATAGCATCAGCATCTATAGGTATGAATGTCTCCCGTACCACATCTTCATGCCATGATGCAATAGAGTGTTCAATAAGTTCCGAAACCATCGGTGGTGGGTTGTCAATTAAGGGTGCAATTTGCTTCATCATACATGATCTTGGTATCAAGTTTTATTTCCTTATGTTCGTTGTCTCCCCGTTCCCAGTCCTCCTAATCACACCATGCCGTAATATGTTTTTGCCGTCCAGAATAGCTCGCCAAACTTGCGACGGGCGTGGACCAAGTTCTTCCTGCATCAAAGAAGACGAGGGAAAATACGCCGCCTTTAGGATCCGTGCACTGAGTGTGTGGGGCTCATGTAGGATTCGCCAGGCTTTTCGGGAAAGCAAGGCAAGGTTGAACACTTCCAAGTCACGGAAACCTAGTCCACCAAGATTTTTAGGACTCGTCATAATATCCCATGAGACCCAGGAGGGTTTACGCCTACCCTGTTTACTGGCCCACCGGAACTGTCTGATAATAGATGTCACACTTTCACATAGGCCTCTGGGTAATGTGAAACAAGACATTGAATAAACCGAGATAGCTTGTGTGACTGATTTTATGAGCACATCTTTCCCTGTTGTTGACAAAAGCTTCTCCATCCAGCCTCTCACCTTCTCCCCCACTTGATTGCTAAGATATTTAAATGTGCCATTTTTTGATTGACCTACATCAGTGGGCATACCAAGATGTCTGCCGCTTAGTGATTCATTCAGCACATTTAGTGTATCCTTCATCTCTCGCGCACACCCTATTGTCAACCTCTACTAAAAAATATTGATGATTTCTCATGATTGACCATTTGTCCCGAAGCTGCACAATAAGTATTTAGTAGGTTTGATACCTCATTGGCTCCCTCCATACTTGACTTAGAAAGCAACAGGCTATCATCAGCGAAGAGTAGATGGTTGACAGCTGGGGTTGTGGGGGCCACCTTAACTCCAGTTAGGACTGATGAATGAGAACGTGATTTTAAAAGGCATGAAAGGCCCTCTGCTGCAATTAAGAAAAGCTAAGGGGAGATGGGATCTCCCTGCTGAATACCTCGAGTGGGTTTAAACTCTTCAAGCTTCTCACAATTGAATAGGACCGAGAATGAAACACTTTTGACCATGCCCATGACAATATTGATCCATGTTGATGCAAATCGTAGCTTCTCCATCATGGCTTGAAGATGTTGGGTTCTACGGTAGGGTGCGTCGACTGCAAATTAAAAATTTCCTACGCGCAGAACAAATATGAACATGCTATGGGAGATGGATCACAGATCGTTACCACTAGACGCGTAGTGTCGTGCAACAGAAGTAGAGTTGGGGCAGCACATCCCGAGTCATCTCCTCCTCGTGCGATCTCACACGTAGCCGATCAGATCCCGCGAACAGGTTCGCCGGAGCGGTGCAGGTGCACCGCCTCTAACGGTATCCACTCGTGCAGGAGGAACATCGTGCGATGGACTGCTAGGTCCGATCACACAACCGGCGGCGAGTGGGGGTGGCTATTCGCAACACATGCAAAGCCCTAGTCACGGCGCCGAAGTGATCAACCGAATGAGTGTGCCGCACCCCCACTTTAGATAGGCGTCTGTCGCGGGATCAACACTTGGGCCTTGCACGGACCATAAAGCCAAAAATATGTTCGACCTGGATCCGAGTACGAGTAGGATCACTTCTGACTCGAGGAGTCGGACTAGGCCTCACAGGTTCCTTCCCTTAAGCATGCGACCCCTTAGGTTCAAGTCATCTTGGTCGCAGGTCGGATCACCTCTGACCTGCTCGGTTGGTAGAGGCCTCTAGCAAGGCATGCCGACCACCAAGTAGACAACGAAGACGGTTGGTGTCGTGGTTCTAAGTCTGACAGTAGAATAGGGGGTACATAGGAGGAGGCAAGATCCTAGCTACGATGAGGTTGTACAGCAAGGTTTACGAGTTTAGGCCCTTCTTAGAAGAAGTAAAAGCCCTACGTCTCGGTGCCTGGAGGTGGTTGACTGGATTATGCGTGAAATTACAGGGAGTCGAACCCTTGTGCCAGTGGAGGGGGTGGCTTATATAGAGTGCGCCAAGACCCCAGCCAGCCCACGTTACAAGAGGTTCAATGTACATAAAGGGGAGACGTTACTGGTAACACCAACAATAAAGGCATATAAATGATCATTAAGACTATGGAGTGAACGCCTGACCGTTGCCATCCTGAGTGACTTTAGATCTTCTGTACTCCGAGTGATTTCTGATGTGGCCGAGTGAGTATATCCTGGTCGAATGGAATTGGGTTATCTGAGTGAAATGCTTCTGGTCGAGTGGGTTGCACTCTGAGGTGATTTCAGTCGGTGAATATTGTTGTTCTTTGAATGCCTTTGACTGTAGGGCGGTGTCCTCGGGAAGGGTGTCTAGGTCAGTCCTATTACCCTACCCTAGGTACATGGATCGGGGTCCGAGTGGAGAAGAGGTTGAAGATGATTCCGACCCAATTTTTATGCTTCGGAGGCATTTTACCTGGGCCTATGAATCATGTTGAAACTTCAACTTCATTTGCAGTTGCCTTGATCCATTCAGATTTGGTCGAATGAACTTAGGTTGATATTCTTCGAGTGTTGGAACGGTATGAAATCTTTGGCGTGATTGGTTGCGCTGCCGTTCCCGAAACTCACGGGATTCGAAATTTGGAGAAGCGTGCAGGACGTGGAGTACCGTAGTAAACAGAACATATTAGGTAAGGGCGCCTCAATTCTCGCGCCTCCTTTTTCGCCACATACCGAGTGCTCGACTATTGCGGGATTTGACAGGATTGCCTGGGTTCACGTGTCAGCCACTCAGAGGTGAGCCCATAAAAGGTGTTGAGGCCGAAGCGTTTGCACAGTGTTCCTTATTCCCCTTCTTCCTCCTTCGCTTCTCCACTGCGCCTGCCTACAATCTCGACGCTGCTGCCCTGCTTGATTGCAGTTCGCTGCGATGGGGAAATACAAGATGACGGCCCTGGAGCGTGCAAAGAAGGAGACGACAGCGGCGAAGGGCAAGAAGATGAGTCGGGGGGTCGTCGTCGATGTCTGGCCAGCTGCCGTCCGGCTGGATCCAGGGCGACTGGATTTGTTCCACGATTCAGAAGGAGGACATGGAGGATTTGGTTGAAGGGGGGCTTGATGTCAGACGGATCTTGGAGGTTGCCTGGAAGCGAGACCGAGCCGCGGCCGCAGGAGGGTGAGTGCGTCCTCCTCGCAACCCATGTCGACCGTGGCTTCTCTCTACCCCCTCATCCTTTTTTCCAGGGTTTCTTGAACTTTTTTGAAGCCCAGCTTCACCACATTTCCCCCAACACCATCACATATCTCGCTACATTTTTTTCCATGTGTGAGAATTTTCTGGGTTGTCAACCACACTGGGATCTTCAAACACATCTTTACCTGCCGCTCCCAGACTGTAAAAAAGGCTAATCCGAGTGATGAGAGGACGCACGTGGTCCAGATGCGCAGAGTTCTAGGGATTCAGATGAGGGGTAGAAGTACTTTTCCAGCTATGACTCTTCCCGATTCAGTTAGAGGGTGGCAGTCGACCTGGTTTTATTGTAAAGACCAACCGACCCCTGGACAGTCGACTGGTCTTCCTCCATTCTCCATGGACCAAGTCCAGCAGCCCTCCTCTTTGAAAGTGAATCCATCAGAGAAAGCAGAGGTGAACATGCTAGTTGAACGGGTAGTCCAATTAGTCTGTGATGGTGTTACTGGCATGGATTTGCTTGAAGTGTTTCTCAGTCGACGTATCCAGCCACTCGAGGCCCGCGATCACCCTATGTGGATGTACTTGGGTATAGACGACACCACTCAGATCCACCCGGAGGAAGTAACCGAGGAGACAGTGGAGCAGTGGTTGCAAGGCATCACTGGAAACAAAGACAACCCCAGGGGGTCCAGGAGGGTTTCACCATTCAACGATACCAACGAACTAGACAAGGTCTGACCTTTACTGCCGAGTATCTTTTTGCTCTAATTTGTAACTGTCTTGAGTCCAACTGATATTTGTGTAATTCTTTGCCTTGCAGATCTATACTAAGATGTACTCTATGCCGAATGGAGAGCAAGTCCAGGAGGGAGAGGCAAGCGGAGGTGAGAGAGGCGACTGGAAATCTGACGACGAGGATGGGGAAGAAAGTGAAGACTCAAGCATCGGTGAAGAAGTCGACTCCCCACCTCGTTCTAAAAGACGTTCCAAGCAAAAGCACGATGCAGCAAGTGTACGAGGCCAAGCAGTCGCTCCAAGTAAACATGCATCAAAGCGCACTCGGACATCTTCTCCCGAGCCGACTAAAAAGGCGTCGAAGCAGCCCAAAGTTGCACCTACAAAGCCTCGGAAGGCCCTGCCTAAGATCAAGGTGGATGTTCCCGTTGCTTCTGCGTAAGTACTTTGTTTTGCCTTGTTTGGAAACTTCTGTATCTCAATCGACTCATTCTTCAGCTTGACCGAGTGAACTCTGAAACTTGCAGTGCTGCTACTTCTGGGACTTCCATTTACAAGGATGACGATGATGAGGAGATGGAGGACGCGGCCACTTCTAAAGCAGGTATGACTCCTGACATCTTGTCTTTACTTTGTCAATTAGTTTTCATGGCCGACTAAACTCTTGTGGACGATTCTTTTGCAGCTTCGCAGAATGTTATTGAACTTCCAGACAACAATGACGATATGCCTCAGAAGCACGCGAGAAGGAGGGGCAGGACCTAAGGCAGGAGGGTGCCAGCCAACAAGACGCTCCAAACGACGCCAATACTAGAACCAGTGATCCAGCAGTCTGGAGACCTCAATCGGGCCTCTGTTACTTTTGCTGATCCTGTGTCGACTAAGCGTCCTTCATCGTCGACTATCCAAGTCCCCGCTTCGTCTGTGCAACTCCATGCCTCAGATCCTCAAGCTGCTGCGGTTGTTCCACCTTCTCCACTTTTCACCATCCATCATGTCCCAGAGGACCAAGTGAGCGCTGCCAATGAAGCCATACGCCAGGCGGGCCTTATGATGGAGCAGATGAAAGTGGTGCGCGAGGCCAGTCAGGCTGCCTATGACACCAGCTCAGCACTCCAGACTAATGTCCAGGTTAGCTGATTTCCGACCGATCTTTTAGCTTGATGCTTGTTCTGTTAGGATATGCTATCTGAAAACTTTTAACATGCATCTATTGTCAGTCTGCACCTTGCATCTGTACACCCACTGGGTGTTTCAATTTCTTCTATGTAGTTTTTTCACTTTGAGTTGACTAGGTTGCGTCGATTGTATCTTTGAACTAGTGGGGGCATGCAGAGTGCACCCACTGGGTGTAGTCCCCGAGGCCGCCGTCGAATATTTAATTCGGCGGGGGTCTTGATAAAAATGTCTCTTTTCAATCCTTCCACTCAGTCTAGACAGGTCTGGTCGAGTGAAATCCGGACCAGCGGGGGCACGCTGAGTGCACCCACTGGGTGTAGTCCCCGAGACCGCAGTCGACTACGAGCAATCAATTGTGGTCTGAGAATAACTATTGCTTCTCTCTTTTTTTTACTGGATGGACCAAGTCGATTGGAAAGCCGAACCAGTGGGGGCACGCTAAGTGCACCCACTGGGTGTAGTCCCCGAGACTACTGCTGAATGTTTGATTCGGCAGTTGAAAGTGCAACTATCCCTTGGTGGTTTTGGTAATTCCTAACAACATATATCTCATTGAGCTAATGCTATTTCAAGATAAATATTTCAGGAAATCTCAATGATTGGCATGGCATGGATGAGAAAAGTGGATCCCTCAAAATGCTAAGGACAAAAGGATTGGCTCAAGCTCATAGCACAAGACTCTACATTTTCTATTTTAGTGATCCAAGATCACATTGAGTCTATCGGAAAAGCCAATACTATAAAGGAGGGATGAGGTGTTGCTTAATGGATTTCTTGCTCAAAGTGCTTAGTGATATGCTCCGAAGCTCTCAACTACTTTCTCATATCCACATATGACGCAAACCAAAAGTCCAACTCGGCCCACCGATTCTTTATCCGGCGCCACCGAGTTCAGATGTCATAGCCACTGCCACAAACCCTAGTCAAGTCGATGTCACCGAG
Source organism: Aegilops longissima (assembly GCA_021605205.1). Lineage (NCBI taxonomy): Eukaryota > Viridiplantae > Streptophyta > Magnoliopsida > Poales > Poaceae > Aegilops > Aegilops longissima. The sequence continues at coordinate 595,936,455 of CM038680.1, forward strand.
ATGGGATTGTAATCTCTCTGTTTCCCTTCGTAACGTTTCGGTCAAATCGAGATGAGCGATCGGTCCCATCGAGATTGCAATGCAAACTCTCTGTTTCCCTTTCGTAACATTTCAGTCCCACCGAGATGGGTGAATCGGTCCCACCGAGTTTGCCTGACCAACTCTCTGGTTAGCTTATTACCAAAATCGGTCCCACCAAGTTTGAGTAATCAGTCTCACCGTGATTACGTTATGCCCTAACCCTAACCATATCGGTCCCACCAAGTTGCATGTCGGTCCCACCGAAAATCCTAACGGTCACATTATTTGCTAAATCGGTCCGGCCGAGTTTGACGATTCAGTCCTACCGGGATTGGTAAGTTGTGTGTAACGGTTAGATTTTGTGTGGAGGCTATATATACCCCTCCACAAACTCTTCATTCGTTGAGAGAGCCATCAGAACGTGCCTACACTTCCAGCATTCATTTTCTGAGAGAGAACCACCTACTCATGTGTTGAGACCAAGATATTCCATTCCTACCATATGAATCTTGATCTCTAGCCTTCCCCAAGTTGCTTTCCACTCAAATCTTCTTTCCACCAAATCCAAATCCTGTGAGAGAGAGTTGAGTGTTGGGGAGACTATCATTTGAAGCACAAGAGCAAGGAGTTCATCATCAACACACCATTTGTTACTTCTTGGAGAGTGGTGTCTCCTAGATTGGCTAGGTGTCACTTGGGAGCCCGGACAAGATTGTGGAGTTGAACCAAGGAGTTTGTAAGGGCAAGGAGATCGCCTACTTCGGGAAGATCTACCCTAGTGAGGCAAGTCCTTCGTGGGCGACGACCATGGTGGGATAGACAAGGTTGCTTCTTCGTGGACCCTTCGTGGGTGGAGCCCTCCGTGGACTGTTACGTCCATTTTGCATCATGCTTTTATATCAATATTTATTGCATTATGGGCTGCTATTTCACGTTATGCCACAATACTTATGGCTATTCTCTCTTATTTTACAGGGTTTACATGAAGAGGGAGAATGCCGGCATCTGGAATTCTGGGCTGGAAAAGGAGCAAATATTGGAGGCCTATTCTGTGCAACTCCAAAAGTCCTGAAACTCCACGGAATACCTTAAAATAAATAAAGAAAAATCGTCACCGAAGATGAAGGCCAGGGGCCCACACCCTGCTCACGAGGGTGGGGGGCGCGCCCCCTACCTCGTGGGCCCCCTGGTGGCTCTCCGACGCCCATCTTCTCCTATATGAAGTCTTTTGTCTAGAAAAAAATGAGAAGGAACATTTCAGGACGAGACTCCGCCGCCACGAGGCGGAACCTTGGCGGAACTAATCTAGGGCTCTGGCATAGCTGTTCGCGGGGACACTTCCTCCGGGAGGGGAAATCATCGTCATCATCATCACCAACGCTCCTCTCATCGGAGAGGGCAATCTCCATCAACATCTTCATCAGCACCATCTCATCTCCAAACCCTAGTTCATCTCTTGTATCCAATTCTTGTCTCCAAGTCCGGGATTGGTGCTAGTAGGTTGCTAGTAGTGTTGATTACTCCTTGTAGTTGATGCTAGTTGGTTTATTTGGTGGAAGATCATATGTTCAGATCCTTAATGCATATTATTACCCCTCTGATTATGAACATGAATATGCTTTATGAGTAGTTACGTTTGTTCCTGAGGACAAGGGAGAAGTCTTGCTATTAGTAGTCATGTGAATTTGGTATTCGTTCGATATTTTGATAAGATGTATGTTGTCTAGCCTCTAGTGGTGTTATGTGAATGCCGACTACATAACACTTCACCATTATTTGGGCCTAGAGGAAGGCATTGGGAAGTAATAAGTAGATGATGGTGTCGGGGAAGCGGATCGTGCCCCACGAACACCTATGGGACCTGGTCCCTTGTGGTTCGGAGGGGGGCGGAGAATGCACAAAGAGCGGATCAAGCGATGCACACGAGCAGATTTACCCAGCTTCGAGCTCCGGAGAGATAACACTCCTCTGCTGCTTGGTGGATTATATTGTGTTCTTGCTAGGGAGCAATGGGAGCTACAAAACCTAGCTCGAGTCGGTGTGGTCTCAAAAGAGTCGAATGAACTGAGCTGAGCGAACCAACCCTTTCTACGCTGCACTTGGGCCTCCTTTTATAGGCACAAGGGGTCACCACAGTGGCAAGTAGAAAAGGGTAGAATAGGAAAACAGAGGTTGGTACACCGCTTTATGCAAAGGTATGATGATCTATACCTAACTCGACGGCAAGGGACAAGAGTCATAAATGCCCGCCTCGATCGCTGAAAAGGTAACAGGATCGCAAGGCGCCTCCGCTTGCCACGATGGTAGCTTGTCGCCGCCGCTTATCGCCGCTCCCGCTGGCTGCACAGCCCATTGACACGCTGCTTGGGAAAGCCCCATGGCGACATCGCTGGCGGATGAGCTGGAGCGGAGATGAAGAGAGGTTACTGTCGCGGCAAGCACCTTGCCGCGCAAGGTCCTTGTCGCTTTGGGAGCTTGTCGCTCACCAGCCTTCCGCAAGCTCCTCTTGCCGGGTCTTGTTTCTTCGTGACTTGAGTGGCCTTCCCGACAAGCTCCTCTTGCCGGGCCTTGATTACTTTGTTCTTGAATGGCTCCAAAGGAGCCGCTGAGATCTTGGCGGTCACCAGTGCCAGCCTCGCTGCAGTGTTGCAATCGTCCGTGCACGAGTTCGGGATACTAGGGTACCCCTACTCTAGTACAATCGACAGAGCCCTCGGCTGGGCCACACACGGCGCCAAGCTCTGTTGGGCCAGCCCAAAACAGTGCACGGGCACGCGCGGCCTGGATCACGCAGTTATTTGCTTCGGACCCACCACGTCCCCCACGAACGGCACATTCCGGACGTGGCGTCGTGGGAGAGATCGTGGGGGCTTTCTTTAATGGGGAAAATGGAATGCCCGCCCCCTCTCCCCCCTTATAAGCAAGGGAAACAGGGGCAGAACGCCCACTTGCCATTGCTGTCGCATCAGAAACCACCACCGCTCCCCCCTTTCCCTCAAGTCCTCAGAGAGCGACGCTCCTCCCCCCATTGCCACCGGCGCCACCAACGCCGTCGTCCTCCTCCACCACCTCCCCCCATGGCTCCGAAAGCCGACAAGGGGAAAGGCGTGAAATCGGCCGAGGCGCAGCGGCTCGCGGTGCTGCGGAAGGAGCGGGCCCTCTTCGATCCCCTGCTTGACAGGAAGGAGCTGCGGGAGCTGTATTACCTTTTCTGGTTGACGGAGACACGGGCGCACCCGCGCACGAGGGTGATTTCCACCGCCACATCTGAGAAAGTTTCCATTGGGTACCCTTTCTTCGCGCTTTTCTTCCACTTCGGGCTCTGCCCGCCCTTTTCCGAATTCTTTTTGCGATGTCATGAACACATATGGCCTCCGCCTCCTGATTTCACCCCAACACCGCCCTCACCATGGCCGCTTCGACACCTCTGTGAGAACTTGTCGGGTCCACCCAAATGTCGCACTCTTCCGCCATTACTTCACGCCCCCAGAGAGAGGAGAGCCGCTGTCGGAGGAATTGCATGGACCTCTAGGATCGGCAAGAAGGAAGCATATCTTGACGGAGAGCGCAACAAGTGGGAGGAGTGGAGAGCTGACCGGTGCTTTGGATCTTAGAGGAGGACCGCAGCCTTTCATCGCCTGCGCCTAAACTCCCATAGTGCACGGCAATGATTGGAGCAACTTGGCGCCGAGGATGCCAAGTTGAAGATTGCCGTGACTAGGATCCTGCGCCAGCACGCCTGGCTTACCATAGGAGCAGTTGGCGCAGACTTCCTTCGCCGCCGCCGCATTGCGCCTTTGCAGGAGAGGGGAGGCCTGCTTGGGAATTCCAAAACGCGGGCGGATATCATGAGGCTGCGCCCGACTCAATTGGAACTTCACCGTCTTGGAGCTGGATGGCATGCTGCGGAGCTGTTCAAGCTCGATGCAGATCACCCCGAGTGGTTTATGTTGCCGAGGGGAGTCGTGCCTTGTGCAACAACTGTCGCTGACCGCATCCGCGCAATGATGTTGCCAGCGATTCCTATGGAATCGCTCCAACTTGGCAGAGCTCGCCGACGACGCCGTGCAGCAGATTCTTCGACGACTTGGAAGAAGTGCCGATCCGCGCCGACGAGCGAAGCGGATCACCCGCGACACCACCGAAAGCAAGAGATGGCGCGACGCCATAAGGTTGGAGGAGGCGGCAGAAGCTGCCGCCGCCGGGCGTGTTTGGGTTCACCGCCGAGGAGGCGGAAATAGCCGAGGCGGCAAGCCTTGCCGACCGAGAAGAGCTCGCCGGTGAGGAGGAGCAGGCCGAGCCCGACGCCGACCCGACGAGCCTGCCGGGCGCCTCCTCCGCCAAGTAGCTTGCCGCTGGAGGAGCCCGCGGCCCCGCTTAAGAAGACGCCTCCGAAGACCGAGAAGTGGCGGGCGGCAGACGGCCCAACAGCCGCCTCGCCGCCCGACGCGCTTCCACCGCTGCAAGCACTATTGCCGCGGGAGCGCCTCCGCCGCCACAAAGAACGGGAGCGGGCCTTCGAGCCACGCCCCCGCACTCCGCCAAGCGTCGCGGAGCCTACTCCTCCAGCTCGCCGACCGGAGCAGAATTTGACTTGTCCGCCTCAGCCCGAGGAAGAAGAGGAAGAGTAAGTTCTTGTCGTTGCTACTTGCAATTCTTCAATTTATCGCTTTATCTTGTATCTCGACTTGCTTCATTCTCGAGCTCTTTCCTTCTTCAGACGCTGGCTCGGAGGGCGTCAAGAGGGCCAAGACCCGGTGAGTTGTCGCCTCGGATGATTCTCTGTATGGCTGTGGAGGCACATCTGAGACTCCTTGCCGGATCCGGCAACCTTCATCAGAGCAGCCCCCAAAGACAGCCCCCAACAGAAGTATTTGATTCATTTCTTACGGTTAGGTGTGCTTGGGTGCTCTTTCATCACTGATATCTGACTTGTTGAATTATGTAGGAGCAGAGCAGCCTCATCAGGAAGCACCGGAGGCCACTCCCGAAGTTCTGCTTGCTTCAACTACGCCGCCAAGGGAGAAGTCTCCGCCAAGGGAGCGCTCTCCGGCAAGGGAGGCCTCTCCGACAAGGGGAGCTTCTCCGACAAGGGGCAGCGCCGACGACCCTCCGGTGGTGGAGACCGCGGCAACAGATCCCACTGCAGGTAATCTTCTTGTTTGAGAATTTCCCTTGGGTTCTTTCCTTCTGTTCTTCTTTTCGAACATTTGCTTGACTTTTTTTCTTTCTCTCGATCGCCGATCCATCTGCCGGAGAGCCGATGGAGACCGAGGCTGCCGGGCGAGGAGGACGCCGCGACAACAATGACGACGCCGCCAACATGGAGGAGGAGGCCGGTGTCGATGGGTCCGCCGACGAGGAGGCCGCCAAGGCTGCTGGCGCAGAGGCTGGGGAGGGGTCCGGTGATCGTACTGACGGCCCTGAGGCCGCAGGAGCGCCAGGCGCTGCACCGACCGCCGATCCCCCCGCCGCCGATGCCGCGCGCCAGACTCGGCGCCCCAGCCCGCGCCTATCTCAAGGCCAGCGAAGGTGTCTTCATCAAGCTTCCATGGGCGCAAGTTCTGTGGCACCGCCGAAGGGGAGACCTTCGACGCGAACTGCTCGCCTCCGCGGGCTGTCGCTGGTTGACGCTTCAAGCAGCAAGAGCAGGCGAGCTCAAGAGGAGCAGCTGCTGAAGAGGTTGTTGCCGCTACCGCGCCCGACAAGCCAAACTCGAGTCGCTGGAAGCTCTTGTCGCGAGGGCGGAGCTGACATGGAGAAACGCGCTGAAGAGCTCCGCCGCCAACAAAGAAACTCTCCGGACATAGCAAGCGCTGAGCAACTCTCCGAAGAGCGCACGGCCTTCATCTTGGAGAAGGCCGAGGTCGAGGAGCAGCAAAGGCTCGCCGCGAGAAGCTCTTCACAAGAAGAAGCAGGAGCTGGCGCAGCGGAAGATCAACCTCGACAGCTATGAGGAAGATCTTTACGCGCGAAAGCAATCAATTGGCGGGGCACTCTAGGAGGCAAAGGACGCCGCCACGGCTGCCGAGGCCGCCAAGAAGGAATTGGAAACGAGGGTGGCACAGCTGGAGGCCGCCCTCCAGAAGAGCGGCGAGGAGGTCACCGGGCTGAAGCGCGAGCGCGAGAAGGACGCCTACACTCTTGGTGAGTTGCAGGGTCGTTTTGCCGAGAAGATCAAAGAGCTCGACGCCGCCAAGGACTCCAAGGCAGATTTGGAACTGAAACTGACCACCCTGACAGAGACGCTGAACGGTGCCAAGGAGCGGGAAACGGGCCTGCTGGAGAAGATTAAGGCCAATGAGGAGCTGTTGGGGAATGCCGCGACGCCCGTAATGATCTCGTGGATAGCATAATGCATCGGATGTAAGGTCTTGTAGACACCGCCGCCGCCATCCATAATGAGCCGATGGAGCCGGGATGGTGGATCTTGGGTACTCCACCGACGAGAACCTCCAACCCAGGGCCAAGCTCAGCCTATTCTTCAAGGGCGGTTGACGGGTCTCAGCCAGCTCCGGAGGAGGTCCCAAAGCAGCTGGTCGACGAAGTCGCGCCAAATCTGGCGCCGGGGCCTCCGTAAGGTGCCGATGAAGGTGGCCTTCCGCAACCCTGTGTCAACTTCACCAACGCCCTCAAGTCCCTCCTCCATCTGCCGACGTTGAAGCGCCAAGGCCCTTGTCGCACCCATCGTGGACAGGGTGAGCGGAGTCAAGAGGTTCGATGGCGACCGTGTGGACTAGGCCGCCAAGTTTATCTTTTCCATGTCGCCGATCATTTTAGAAACAACTTATTAGATCTGCGACAAGTTATTCTGTAATATACTCTATCTTAGGCAACAATTGCAATGTTATTCCTTTACTTGATTTCTTCCTTTGTATGTTTGTGCCCTACGCCAGGGAACTTGTCGGTGCGAGCACCTTTGCCGCGAAGCGCCGAAAGTGTGGAACGTCGGCAGTTCGCCGGGCGATGCTGCCTCCGACAAGCAACCTTGTCGCAACTAGTTGCAGCACGCTTAAGTTGTTGAGCGGACTCAAACAAAGTAAGGGCGCTAAGCTAGCCATGAAGTTGGTTCCTCCGCGCACGGTTTTCCATACAAAGTACTATCGTTCGAGGAAGATAACTTGAAATTTAAAAACTGATTGCTTAAACTTAGCAACTTAGCTTTTCTGTTGTTTGCTTCCCGGCAAGGCGACACTTCCTCGAGCGACACTTGGTGGCCCACACCATTATCTTCTCCTTTCCCCCCGGTTAACTTGTGGGTGGATGAACCTTGCTTTCTCATTGAGAAGAAAGAAGAGAAAATAAAGTTATGGAGCCTAGTGGCTCGTTATCGCTTACCGGGTGTGGATGCTGCACAAAATGTCAGATAATGCATAATAATGATAAAAGCATGAAATTGACAAGATTGTGCGCAACACATGAGTTTTACTGATGCACGGGGTCTGCGCCCGGCTTTGTACAAAGGATTACATGCAACAGCGGCAAGACTTGTGGTTAGGGTGGTTGCCGAACGGGTTCCGCAACCGCCCTATGGGTAAAACTTACGAAGATGCTCTATATTCCAGGAGTTGTTCACCGGAACGCCATCTTCGGTCTCAAGGCGGACAGCGCCAGGCCTAGTGACTCGTTTCACCCGATAAGGGCCTTCCCACTTTAGCGTCAACTTGTTGGAATTCTTGGCGGATTGAACGCGCCAAGAACAAGGTCGCCTTCCTCGAAGCTTCCGCATTAACTTTGCGGCTATGGTAGCGGCGCAAAGCTTGCTGGTAACGAGCAGCTCGATAACAGCTCAAGACGATCCTCCTCGAGGAGCAGCGTCATCTTGTCGCAGCTGCTCTTGCTCAAGCTCATCATAAGTTTAGTACCGAGGTGACCCGATACGAAGTTCCGGGGAGAACTGCCTCGCCCATAGACTAGAGCAAAAGGTGTCCGCCGGTGGCTCGATTTGGCGTCGTCCGATCGACCAAAGAACCACCGCAGCCTCAATCCAGTTTCTTCCGCGACTTGCGCAGCCTCGTCGAAAGTTCTGGTCTTGAGTCCTCGCAGACTTCAGAATTTGCCCTCTCGCTTGACCGCTGCTTCTCGGGTGAGCAATGAAGCAAAGCAGACCTTGGCGCCAAGATCTTGGACGATTGCATGAAGGTGCGACTCGGAATTGTGTGCCATTGTTGGTGATGATCCGTTAGGAATCCCAAAATGGCAAACAATTGACCAAGAACTTGAATGCCGATGTTGTGCTGTCACCTTCCTCACCGCTTCCACTTCCGCCACTTTGTGAACTTGTCGATTGCGACGATAAGTACTCAATGCCCCGACAGCTCGGGGAAGGGGCCGAGGATGTCGAGCCCTGCACCAAAATGGCCAGGATAAAGGGATCGCCCGGAGAGCTTGAGCTGGCTGGTGTATCTGTTTTGAATGGAACCGCACGCTTCACACTTGGTTACTTGTGCGCTTGCATCCCGGAGGGCTTCGCCGAAGAAACCTTGCCGAAAGCTTTGCCGGCAAGTGTTTGCGCCAATGTGGTGACCACATATGCCTCCGTATCTCTCGCCAACAGCTTCGCCCATCTTCCCGCAAATACACTTCAATTTCACACCGCTGAGTCTTCTTCTGCAGTGATGTTGTCAACAAACTGATATATAGCTGACTGCCGGGCTACTCTTTCCGCTTCTTCTTGCTCTTCGGGAAGTTCTCCTGTCTAAAGGAAATGAACGATTTGCTGTGCCCATGTTGGAGCCTGTGGCTCGACAACAAGGACTAAAGGCACATCTCGCCGCAAGGGAACATCAGCTTTACGGCAAGAACTCGTGGTTCGCCGAGTTGATGATCCTCGCAAGCTTGCCGAGCAAAACTTGTCGGAGCGCTCGCTTCAACGAAACAAACCTTAGGGCTTGTCGGAGCAGCATCGCTCCTCAGCCGATATTTGCGCTGATTTTAGGGACCTTCTTGGCGGCGGCTTCAGGAGCTCGCCGAAAAGTAGTCACCGAAACCAACTTCCTCTTCTTGCTCTGTCCTGTTGACGGTGTTACAGCTTGGTTGAGTCAGCTTGAGCACAAAAATTCCTGGTTCCCATGTAACTTGAGTGCAACACATTTTGACAAAGCCATCAGCAATATCATTTTGAGCTCTTGGAACATGTTCCATTTGTCGACCTTCAAAGTGCTCTTCTAGCTTTCTCACTTCATCAACGAGGCTTCCATCAACGGACTCGATAATCTTTGTTTACTTGACGGACGACAAGCTGCGAGTCACCCCCGACGATAAGCTTCTTGATCCCAAGGTCCACCGCATTTAAGGCCGGCAAGCAAACCTTCATACTCTGCAAGTATTATTTGTTGCTTGTTCCTTGGGAAAGTGCATCTAGACTATGTACATGAGGTGCTCTCCGTGGGTGCGATAAGCAAGACGCAAAGACCGGCGCCTTTGCATCGAGAAGGCTCCATCAAAGTACATCATCCACTCTTTACTTGCTTCCTTGACGGGATGCTCGTCTCGAATTTCTTCATCTTATGCTACGCCCATTCTGCTATAAACTCTGCCAATGCTCGCTTTGGTATAATCACTCGATGCGGCTATATCTCCCACGGTCGGGCACGACTTAGAGGCATAACCGCATTGAAAGCAATGTCGCAAGTGAGGTAATCTTCACACAACCCATGTAATACATAAGGGAAAGAGATACATAGTTGGCTTACAATCGCCACTTCACACAATACATGAGTAAAACATTACATCATACAGATACAATCAAGGTCCGACTACGGAACCAAAATAAAAGAAGACTACCCCAAATGCTACACAGATCCCCGATCGTCCCAACTGGGCTCCACTACTGATCAGCTGAAACGAAACAACACAAAGAACAAGATCTTCATCAAGCTCCTCCTTGAGCTCGGGTCCATCACCTGCACGGTCTCATCGGCACCTGCAAACTGGTTTTGGAAGTATCTGTGAGTCACGGGGACTCAGCAATCTCACACCCGCGAGATCAAGACTATTTAAGCTTAAAGGTAGGACAGGGTGGTGAGGTGGAGCTGCAGCAAGCGACTAGCATATATGGTGGCTACATACGCAAATGAGAGCGAGAAGAGAAGGCAAAAGCACGGTCGAACAACTATGATCAAGAAGTGATCCTGAACTCCTACTTACGTCAGACATAACCCAGAAACCGTGTTCTCCTTTCGATCAACCCCGAAAAGAGACACTCACGGTTACGCACACGGTTGGTGTATTTTAATTAAGATCAACTTCGGGTTTTCTACAACCGGACATTAACAAATTCCCATCTGCCACATAACCGCTGGCACGGCTTTCGAAAGTTCAAACCCTGCAGGGTGTCCCAACTTAGCCCATGATAAGCTCTCGCGATCAACGAAGAATAGACCTTCTCCCGGAAGCCGATCAGTCTCGGAATCCCGCCACAAGACATTTCACAGCAATAAAACAAGTCCAGAAGACCGCCTGATGCGCCGACAATCCCGATAGGAGCTGCACATATCTCGTTCTCGTGGCAACACCGGATAAGCGAAGCGACAGAACCGACGTAACCCATGTTGCCAAGGGATGGTCCCGACGGTGTTTCTAGTTTGGACCAACACTTAGACAAGCATTGGCCCGGGGCTGAATAAAGATGACCCTTGGGTTAATTACTCCCAAGGGAAATGTAGGTGGTGGTGAGGCAAATAGTAAAACCAATGTTGGGCCTTGCTGAAAAGTCTTATTCAAAGCGAACTGTCAAGGGGTCCCATAAATCACCCGACCGCGTTAGGGACGCAAAAATCCGGGAACATAATACCGATATGACGGAAACTAGGGCGGCAAGAGTGGAACAAAACACTGTGCATAAGGCCGAGCCTTCCACCCTTTACCAAGTATATAGATGCATTAATTAAATAAGACATATTGTGATATCCCAACAAGTAAACATGTTCCAACAAGGAACAACATCTCCATGTTCCAACAAGGAACAAGCTTCATCTTCACCTGCAACTAACAACGCTATAAGAGGGGCTGAGCAAAGCGGTAACATAGCCAAACAACGGTTTGCTAGGAAAAGATGGTTAGAGGTTTGACATGGCAATGTGGGTGGCATGATATAGCAAGTGGTAGGCATCGTAGCATAGGCATAGCAAAAGAGCGAGCATCTAGCAAGCAAAGATAGAAGTGATTTCGAGGGTATGGTCATCTTGCCTGAAATCCCGCAAGGAAGAAGAACGAATCCATGAAGAAGACAAACGGATTAAGTCGAATGAATCCTCACAACCCCGAACGGAACCGGCTAACGAGAGAAGCAAACCGAAAGAAGCAAACAACATAGTAAACACACAATCATAAACATGGCATGATGCACAATCAAGTATGATGCATGTCCGTTTAAATATGCATGGCATGGCAATATGCACAAACAATCCTACAAATTAAGTGGAGCTCAATATGCAACGAATTGCATATTGACGAAACACCACCACACTTATTTAGTTCACTCTCGGTTAGGGAACCAACAATATTAAATGTTGTTAAACATGGCAAGAGGTGAAGCATATTGAAACTACCTATCTAGGCAAGTTTAAATGAGGCCGGAAACAACGAACAACAATTCCGGAAAATCCCCATATGCAAATTATGGATTCGGAACAGATCTGACCTAAAGCATATTTTAGAGTTGTTAAACATGCAAAGTAATGCTACCATGTTAAACTAGGCATTTTTCTACCCCATTTACATATATAATTTATTTAAATCCGAGCTACGGTTATTTAGTTATGAAATAAAGCATTTTAGCATGGCATTTAAGCAAATTAATGCAAACAACAATTTTAAACATTTAAATGTTGTTAACATGATGCGGATGACATGTGCAAGATTATGCAATTTATGAACACGTTATCATGAGCATGATATGAAGCATTATGTCACCGTGGTGGAAGAAAGGGGTGCCACGGCAACGAATCCGAAAATGGTGCCACGCAACATATCGGTTCCGATAACTCGATTGAGATATCGGTACAAAGGAAAACGTGACGGAAGCGAGTCATGCAAGATGGTGGGGTGATCCCGGATACCGGGTTCCCACGAAACGGGGGCATGGCAAAAGAGGGGCATCGCAAGGATGATTCGGACACGGTCGGTCATCTCGGGTTATACCTCCGGAACGTGCAATCGGGACGGAAAGCGTTTCGTAGAGGGAAGTAGACGTTCACGGTTCGTCGAGGGAAGTAGAGGAAGTAGTCGTTCTCGCGACGATCGTTGAGGGAAGTAGTGGTACACGGCGACGGTAGAGGAAGTAGTGTTCACGTTCGTTTTCGAAGAGGTACTTGACGGGTCCGAAACCCTTCGGGGTTGTCGTGGTACTTGCGGTCTCGCGATGGTAGTCATACACGGCGTAGGGGAAGTAGACGCTCTCGTTCGATAGTTGTGGTACATCTCGTCATCGGAAGTGATTGTTCATGTCCCGTGGATGTTCGGGGTCCACGGGGTCTTCGAGGGTCGACGGTAGTGGTTCACGTTCGTTTTCGAAGATGTTCGGTTCGACGGTAGCGGTACTTGAAGAATCCCGAAACGGACTTGGCGCCTTCGCGCGAGGGGTACTTGACGCTTCCGGAGACGACGGTAGAGGTACTTGGTGTTTCCGGTTCGTGGTCGCTCGGCGCCGTAAGTCGTGGTACTTGTCGGTCCGGTCTTGGCGGTGTAGATGTATACGTTGTCGGGTACTTGTCGCCTCATCGAATGTAGTTGTACATGAAGGACTCGGCGAACCAAGGAACTTGGCGATCCAAAACTTTTCCTGTTCGGTAGGCATCCCGAGGTGGTGCAGCAGAGGCGACGGGCGGAGCAGAGGGTCCACGGCCATGGCAGGGGCGATGGTACCGGGCGGGACGCTGGGTCGCGGCCGATGCGCGCGAGGTTGAGAGGTCCGGTGGATCCCGCGGACATGGCGCTGGGCTCGGCGCCTCGGGCGCCGCGGCAGAAACGGCGACGGGTCTCCGGCCTGGTCGCTGACGAGGCGACGGGGTGGCCGAGGGGAGAAGAAGGGCGAGGTGGCGGCGGTGGAGATGGACGGAGGAGACCCGCTCGGGCGGCGACGAGGAGACCACCGGGAGGAAGATGGCCTGCAGGCTCGCTGGGCTACACGGAGCGGCGTCGGTCGCCGGCGCAGACGCATGGAGGCCGGGCGCGGGCCGCAGGCGACGGGCCGCGGGGAGAAGGAGATGGGGGCCGGGCGACGGGACGCTCGAGAAGGGGGCGCCATAGAGGAGAAGAGAAGGGCGGCGACGCTCCTGGTGGAACTCGTCGGCGACGAGGAGGGTTGAGGCGCGGCGAGGAGGGTTGAGGCGCCGGTGGAGGGAGGGGATCGATGGGAGGACGGGTTCCCTGGCGATGCGGTCGGGAGGAGCGAGGGGAGAGATGGGATCGAGGGAGTGGTGGCGGCGGCCACGGGAACGAGAGGGAGAGGGCTGCGCGGGGGCTGGGATCTGTTGGGGCTAGGGTTAGGTTGGACTGGGCCGGAGGGGGGAGTTGGGAGGCCCAGGAGGGGAGGCGCTAGGTGGGCTGGGAGGCCTTGGGAGGCCGGCCCAAAGGAGAGGGAGGCTGTTGGGCTCTCCACTCCCTCTCTCATCTATTATACTTTAACAGAAAAACAAGAGAAGAAAAATAAATGAAGAGGGGGGGTTTAGGGAGCAAAGTTGGACTCACGAATAAATTTCCCGGACTCAAAAAAAAAAATGTTAGGTCCGAGAAAATTAGGAAAGACCCAGATTGAAAGAATAAATTCAAATTTCTTTGAATTTAATTCAAAAGGTTTGAACTAGGGTAGGTTCTAGGAGTTTCCAAAAATGTTGAGAGATTTGGTAGAGCTCCGGAAAAATGATGAAAGGACAAGTGACAACGTTAGAGGCCAAGAGTAGAAATAATGAAAGGCATTGGGATTTTGCACGTGGGTTAAGATCAATTCCAAAACAATGGAATATTTTTAATATAGCTCCCTAATATTGGGAGGATATGTTATAAAGAGAAAACACCATGTGAATTCCCTCGATTTAAATGGATCGAAAAATCCATACAATTTATTTAGTTGAGTTGCAAAAATTAATGAGATATGATGGCATGATGAGATGATGCAATGCAAGAGATGACATGAGCAATGCACAAACAAAACAAATCGCACGACAAAACTCGGAAACCCTGGAAGGCAACTGAAGCTCCGGTCTTGGGGCGTCACAACACTCCACCACTACAAGAGGATCTCGTCCCGAGATCTAGGATGGCACCGGAGAAAAGCGGTAGAGGAAGAGGTAAAACAAAGTTGCTTCATGACAAACGAGTGAAACCAATGAACCTCAAGAGGTTGAAACAAAATGAAAGAAAGAGAACAACGAAGATGAAGAAAGTTGAAAACACTCTGTTAGAAAAGAGGAACATGGGATACGATGAGAACCAAGAGGTTAAGTGATAACATAGATACTGAAACCACTCCGGTTAAAACTAGATAGAGAAGGAATAAGATTGATAAAATTTGGGTAGCACTCCGACTAAAATAAGAAGGAAAACTTGATAAGATGAAAAGAACTTGAAGAGATGACACAACCTCCGGTTAAATGGATAATGCAAGAAAAAGAACATGATCTTGGCAAAACGAGACGATGGGTCGAAGAGAGCAACATCACAATGCCTTCGAAACGAAAAAAAATAGAATCTAGATTGTTGGGATAAAGGGATGGAGAAGAAAATGACAACTTCTACCACAAATGAATTTGAATGAAGCATCCTTACAAACAAGGATAGAACGGAGTTGTTTGAAAACAACAACGGTAAGAATAAGCTTGTAGTGGGCTTATGAAAACATCTCAAAATTATGAGGTGAAAATCTGCCACTAACGAAAACAATTGATTGGATTAAGAACAACAAGAAGACGAGAAACTTATATCACCGGGAGGACAAATGAAGAACTTGGGTCATTAATAAGCACCATAAATAGCAACAATCCTTAGGGAAGGCTTTAGGTGAAATATAGCCCAAGATGACTCCAATGAAGAGATTGATGGATTTAAAATACCTCATTCTTGACCACATGTGAATCATGAAGCATGAAGGAAAATTGTCAAGAATGACATGACACCATCTCAAGAGATAAGGTAGAAAGAATTGCACTTCGAAATGCAAGAAGAAGAATATTTGAACTCCTCAAAACAAAACATGTGTTGAGCACCATGTTCAATTTTGAGTATAGCTTACGGATCATAACTCCGAGAGAAATCTTGAAGAACAATTGAAGAATGAAAAGAATCCTAGAGGGAGCACCATGTAGAGCCTCCATGAAGAACTCCGGTAACCAAAAGGGTGATAGAAAGAAAGAGAAGTTGACAACACAAGGTGAAGCCTTGCAGTGTTAAGATGAAGCTTTGAAATGATATAACCGAGAAAAACTTGGAACTCCGGAAAGAAAGATGAACAAATGAAATCAAGAATTTTGATGATCCTCCGGAATAAGGAATTGGATTTTACTCGATGAAACAAGAATAAGAATTACATTATGCTCATCCTTCACCAATTAAATTGATGACAAGCAATGGATTTGGCATACTACTTATTCTCGTAGAAAGGATTAAGATAGATATGGCACAAACTTGAAAAGGTATAGACGGAACCACCGGTGGGATTGAAACAACGAATAAATTGATATGATAAAGAAGGAAGAGAACTCTTGAACGAAACACCATAAGAATTGAAAATGAAAGAAGAAGGCACAATTCACCGGGAAGAATTGGAAAACGAATAAAGATGCTTGACAAAATTTAGATACATTAGAACGAAGAGATCATGAACTGATTAGAGGATATTTCGACGATGCACCGGTAAGATTTGGAAAAAAAAAAACAAGAGTTGAACGCTTGCATGAATAATTCTGAGATGATGGCTCCGGAGAATCAAACTGAAAGACTCCTGAAATGCTCCGGGTGGGTTAAAAGAATTCTCACAATCAAAACAATTATGAGGATGGCACGAAGCTAGAACCATGAATCTTGAAGAGAAAGAAGCGAGATTAAAGAGAAACTGATCTTCGGTCTTCAAAATTCGAGAATGATGACGAGAAACACTACCATGAATTGTTGAGATACTCCGGGATGAAAATTAGAAAGGTTGAACCAACGATGAGAATAATTTGAAAAGATCTTGGAGAAAGACATTTGACTGATGATAACTCATTCTTACGTCAAACTTTGCAAGAATTTGGGAATAGCGCCGGGAAAATAAAAGAGTCAGGTAAAATCCTGGGAAAAGACCTGTGGGTTAGGGCCCACTCAAAAGAAAACACCGTTGAACAATTGTTTGAAAAGAGAGATTGCACCGGTTGAATTAAATGGCTTGAATGAGATAGCATCCTCAAAAGAACTTGAGTGAGTTGAGAATGGAAACTCGAATCTTCTGAGATATCTTCATCACTCCCAACCAAATGAATAGCGAGAAGTGAAAGATTAGGTGATACACCGGCATGAGAAAGCATTGTGAAAAGAGGAAAAAGGGGTAAGATCAACACCGAAATCTTGATCTAAATCCACCGGAGAAGAAAATTAGAATGGAACAATGATAAGGTTGAAGCTTCCTTAGCGTCTTCATGAGAAATCACCGGATAAAACATTAAAGGAAAAGAATGAAGAAACTTCACTCAATGAAATGGATACTTGATTAAGAAATCTGAGTCCTTGAAGAAAAAGGGTGGAGGGCGGAAAACAAAGACAACTTAGGTCGGATGAAACGAACACCGTTGAGAAAAGCTTAGAATTGATCTTGCGAATGTTGGAATGATCGGATCCACTAGAAGAGAAGCACGCCGTTGAGAAAAGAATTGACATGACAAGCTCAAGTGATCAAGAAGGCTTAGTAATCACATAGCAACATGAGAACACCATTTAGGAAGGTATGGAATCAACACTTGGCATTGAAGCAACTCAATACCACAAAACAAAACAAAAACAAAGGATTGGCTTCAAGAATGAGCCGTAAACAAACATATGATAGCTCCCATATTGTATCATGTGTGTTGGAAAGATATCCTACGAGATACTTGAATTCCCACCTATAAACTCCCAAACTTTCTGGTTATGCAATCTGGTGTTGGGGATACAGGGACACAAAATATATCACCCAAACTAACAATACCTAGATCCAATTGTATCCATCCACAACACATAACCAAGAAAACTCCGAAATCGTACCTCGACCTTCAAAAACATCCGTTATACAAGTCATGGCAATATTCCAAGACTCGCCACAAGATCGGGCTATCAGGTTATCTCACCAACAACTGCACAAAAGAGATTTCATGTCGGTAAAACTCGTATTCCAGAATCTGCAACGATAAAATTGTGACGACAACACCTCGGAGCTCAACTCCCCGGACACCGCCACAACCCCTAAATGTCGAGGCACCAAGAACAATGTTCTCGCCACAAAACCATCGAACGATTCCAAGATACCGCGTGATCCTAAAAAAATTTTTTAGTGAAATTTGAGGAGAGAAAAGTCAAAACTCTACGCCAGATACCTCACCAGAGCGATTTAAGGACCGAGGAGTAAAAAGAATCCTACTCCGATATATATAATCCTAAGACTCAAAACATTTTCCATTCTAGACTCAACAACGCCAAGAAACAATCAAGTAGGGGGCTCCTAAGTCGGGAAGGCTCGATTACCAACTTATATCGCCTCGATGCGGCTATATCTCCCACGTGTCGAAGCACGACTTAGAGGCATAACCGCATTGAAAGCAATGTCGCAAGTGAGGTAATCTTCACACAACCCATGTAATACATAAGGAAAGAGATACATAGTTGGCTTACAATCGCCACTTCACACAATACATGAGTAAAACATTACATCATACAGATACAATCAAGGTCCGACCACGGAACCAAAATAAAAGAAGACTACCTCAAATGCTACACAGATCCCCGATCGTCCCAACTGGCTCCACTCATCGATCAGCTGAAACGAAACAACACAAAGAACAAGATCTTCATCAAGCTCCTCCTTGAGCTCGGGTCCATCACCTGCACGGTCTCATCGGCACTCGCAAACTGGTTTTGAAGTATCTCGTGAGTCACGGGACTCAGCAATCTCACACCCGCGAGATCAAGACTATTTAAGCTTAAAGGTAGGACAGGTGGTGAGGTGGAGCTGCAGCAAGTTTACTAGCATATATGGTGGCTACATACGCAAATGAGAGCGAGAAGAGAAGGCAAAAGCACGGTCGAACAACTATGATCAAGAAGTGATCCTGAACTCCTACTTACGCCGACATAACTCAGAAACCGTGTTCTCCTTCGATCAACCCCAAAAGAGACACTCACGGTTACGCACACGGTTGGTGTATTTTAATTAAGATCAACTTCGGTTTTCTACAACCGACATTAACAAATTCCCATCTGCCACATAACCGCTGGCACGGCTTTCGAAAGTTCAAACCCTCGCAGGGTGTCCCAACTTAGCCCATGATAAGCTCTCGCGATCAACGGCGAATAGACCTTCTCCCGGAAGCCGATCAGCCTCGAATCCTGCCACAAGACATTTCACAGCAATAAAACAAGTCCAGAAGACCGCCTGATACCGACAATCCCGATAGGAGCTGCACATATCTCGCTCGTGGCAACACCGATAAGCGAAGCGCGACAGAACCGACGAACCTATGTTGCCAAGGGATGGTCCCAAGACGGTGTTTCTAGTTTGGACCAACACTTAGACAAGCATTGGCCCGGGGCTGAATAAAGATGACCTTGGGTTAATTACTCCCAAGGAAATGTAGGTGGTGGTGAGGCAAATAGTAAAACCAATGTTGGGCCTTGCTGAAAAGTCTTATTCAAAGCGAACTGTCAAGGGGGTCCCATAAATCACCCGACCGCGTTAGGGACGCAAAAACTGGGAACATAATACCGATATGACGGAAACTAGGGCGGCAAGAGTGGAACAAAACACTGTGCATAAGGCCGAGCCTTCCACCCTTTACCAAGTATATAGATGCATTAATTAAATAAGACATATTGTGATATCCCAACAAGTAAACATGTTCCAACAAGGAACAACATCTCCATGTTCCAACAAGGAACAAGCTTCATCTTCACCGCAACTAACAACGCTATAAGAGGGCTGAGCAAAGCGGTAACATAGCCAAACAACGGTTTGCTAGGAAAAGATGGTTAGAGGTTTGACATGGCAATGTGGGTGGCATGATATAGCAAGTGGTAGGCATCGAGCATAGGCATAGCAAAAGAGCGAGCATCTAGCAAGCAAAGATAGAAGTGATTTCGAGGGTATGGTCATCTTGCCTGAAATCCCGCAAGGAAGAAGAACGAATCCATGAAGAAGACAAACGGACGAAGTCGAATGAATCCTCACAACCCCGAACGGAACCGGCTAACGAGAGAAGCAAACCGAAAGAAGCAAACAACATAGTAAACACACAATCATAAACATGGCATGATGCACAATCAAGTATGATGCATGTCCGGTTTAAATATGCATGGCATGGCAATATGCACAAACAATCCTACAAATTAGTGGAGCTCAATATGCAACGAATTGCATATTGACGAAACACCACCACACTTATTTAGTTCACTCTCGGTTAGGGAACCAACAATATTAAATGTTGTTAAACATGGCAAGAGGTGAAGCATATTGAAACTACCTATCTAGGCAAGTTTAAATGAGGCCGGAAACAACGAACAACAATTCCGGAAAATCCCCATATGCAAATTATGGATTCGGAACAGATCTGACCTAAAGCATATTTTAGAGTTGTTAAACATGCAAAGTAATGCTACCATGTTAAACTAGGCATTTTTCTACCCCATTTACATATATAATTTATTTAAATCCGAGCTACGGTTATTTAGTTATGAAATAAAGCATTTTAGCATGGCATTTAAGCAAATTAATGCAAACAACAATTTTAAACATTTAAATGTTGTTAACATGATGCGGATGACATGTGCAAGATTATGCAATTTATGAACACGTTATCATGAGCATGATATGAAGCATTATGTCACCGGTGGAAGAAAGGGTGCCACGGCAACGAATCCAAAATGGTGCCACGCAACATATCGGTTCCGATAACTCGATTGAGATATCGGCACAAAGGAAAACGGACGGAAGCGAAGTCATGCAAGATGGTGGGTGATCCCGATACCGGTTCCCACGAAACGGGGCATGGCAAAAGAGGGCATCGCAAGGATGATTCGACACGGTCGGTCATCTCGGGTTATACCTCCGAACGCAATCGGACGGAAAGCGCCAGAGGGAAGTAGACGCTCACGGTTCGCCGAGGGAAGTAGAGGAAGTAGTCGCTCGCGACGATCGCTGAGGGAAGTAGTGGTACACGGCGACGGTAGAGGAAGTAGTGTTCACGCTCGCTCAAGAGGTACTTGACGGGTCCGAACCCTTCGGGTTGTCGTGGTACTTGCGGTCTCGCGATGGTAGTCATACACGGCGAGGGGAAGTAGACGCCTCGCTCGATAGTTGTGGTACATCTCGCCATCGGAAGTGATTGTTCGCGTCCCGTGGATGTTCGGGTCCACGGGTCTTCGAGGGTCGACGGTAGTGGTTCACGCTCGCTTTCAAGATGTTCGGTTCGACGGTAGCGGTACTTGAAGAATCCCGAACGGACTTGGCGCTTCGCGCGTAGGGTACTTGACGCTTCCGGAGACGACGGTAGAGGTACTTGGTGTTTCCGGTTCGGTGGTCGCTCGGGCGCCGTAAGTCGTGGTACTTGTCGGTCCGGTCTTGGCGGTGTAGATGTATACGTTGTCGGGTACTTGTCGCCTCATCGAATGTAGTTGTACATGAAGGACTGGCGAACCAAGGAACTTGGCGATCCAAAACTTTTCCTGTTCGGGTAGGCATCCCGAGGTGGTGCAGCAGAGGCGACGGGCGGAGCAGAGGGTCCACGGCCATGGCAGGGGCGATGGTACCGGGCGGGACGCTGGGTCGCGCGCCGATGCGCGAGGTTGAGAGGTCCGGGTGGATCCCGCGACATGGCGCTGGGCTCGGCGCCTCGGCGCCGCGGCAGGAAACGGCGACGGGTCTCCGCCTGGTCGCCGACGAGGCGACGGGTGGCCGAGGGGAGAAGAAGGGCGAGGTGGCGGCGGTGGAGATGGATTTGAGGAGACCCGCCGGGCGGCGACGAGGAGACCACTGGAGGAAGATGGCCTGCAGCTCGCTGGGCTACACGGAGCGGCGCTGGTCGCCGGGCAGAGACGCATGGAGGCCGGGCGCGGGCCGCAGGCGACGGGCCGCGGGGAGAAGGAGATGGGGGCCGGGCGACGGGACGCTCGAGAAGGGGGCGCCATAGAGGAGAAGAGAAGGGCGGCGACGCTCCTGGTGGAACTCGTCGGCGACGAGGAGGGTTGAGGCGCGGCGAGGAGGGTTGAGGCGCCGGTGGAGGGAGGGATCGATGGGAGGACGGGGTCCTCCCTCGGGCGCGGTCGGGAGGAGCGAGGGAGAGATGGGATCGAGGAGTGGTGGCGGCCACGGGAACGAGAGGGAGAGGGCTGCGCGGGGCTGGGATCTGCTGGGGCTAGGGGTTAGGCTGGATCGGGCCGAGGGGGAGTTGGGAGGCCCAGAGGGGAGGCGCTAGGTGGGCTGGGAGGCCTTGGGAGGCCGGCCCAAAGGAGAGGGAGGCTGTTGGCTCTCCACCCTCTCTCATCTATTATACTTTAACAGTAAAAACAAGAGAAGAAAAATAAATGAAGAGGGGGGTTTAGGGAGCAAAGTTGACTCACGAATAAATTTCCTGACTCAAAAAAAAAAAATGTTAGGTCCGAGAAAATTAGGAAAGACCCAGATTGAAAGAATAAATTCAAATTTCTTTGAATTTAATTCAAAAGGTTTGAACTAGGTAGGTTCTAGGAGTTTCCAAAATGTTGAGAGATTTGGTAGAGCTCGGAAAAATGATGAAAGGACAAGTGACAACGTTAGAGGCCAAGAGTAGAAATAATGAAAGGCATTGGGATTTTGCACGGGTTAAGATCAATTCCAAAACAATGGAATATTTTAATATAGCTCCCTAATATTGGGAGGATATGTTATAAAGAGAAAACACCATGTGAATTCTCGATTTAAATGGATCAAAAATCCATACAATTTATTTAGTTGAGTTGCAAAAATTAATGAGATATGATGGCATGATGAGATGATGCAATGCAAGAGATGACATGAGCAATGCACAAACAAAACAAATCGCACGACAAAACTCGGAAACCCTGGAAGGCAAATCAAGCTCCGGTCTTGGGGCGCCACATTTGATAGTTGAAGTGCTTTCAAATTTAAGGCCAAAGCTTGACAGCCCAAAGGCCCACTCAACAATCCTGCCTGTTGCTTCGGATTTTGCAATATCCTCTTCAACGGAAAGCGAGTGACAACTGTTATCTCATGTGCTTGGAAGTAATGGCGCAGCTTTCGAGGCCATGAGGAGGCCGAAGCAACTTCGCACACCGTAATACCATGATCTGCCCCGCAGTAAGGGAACCGACAAAGTAGACTGGTGCTGCACCATCCTTTTCCGTGAATTTGTCGCAATCCCGCGCAGATCCGTCCTTGTCGGGACCAGAGCTTGACGGCGAAGCCCCCGCTTGTCGCTGGATGCATCCGCCTCGGTTGTCGGCTCATCATCCGCCTCTCCGCTATTAACGCAGCACTAACCACTTGATTGGTTGCCGCTATATACAGCAGCAACTTCTCTTGTGGCCTAGGTGCGACAAGTATTGGAGTGGAGGACAGGTACCTCTTTAAGTCTGCAGCGCAGCCTCCGCTTCGGGAGTCCATTTCATTGACCCGCTTTTTCAAAATTTGAAAATGGCAGGGCGCGCCGCTGACTTAGAGATAAACCCGCCGAGAGCAGCCACGCAACCGCAAGCCTTCTTACATCCTTGACGCGCTTTGGTGCTTCAATCTGCTCAATGGCTTTGATCTTGTCGGGTTGGCTTCAATTCCCTCCGAGATGACGAAGAACCCGAGAAGCTTGCCGGAAGGGACTCCAAACACGCACTTCTCGGGGTTGAGCTTGAGGTTGATCTTGCGCAGATTTGCAAAGGTCTCATCTAAGTCTTGAACCAAAGTTGCTTTGTCCTTGCTCTTGACCACTATGTCATCCATGTAGGCTTCTACATTTCTCTGTATTTGTGGCTCAAAGGCATCATGGACTACTCTCGCAAACGTTGAACCAGCATTCTTCAAACCGAAAGGCATCGTTATGAAACAGTATGTGCCACATGGTGTAATGAATGCGGTTTTCTCTTCATCTTCTTCTGCCATGAAGATCTGATGATATCCAGAATATGCGTCAAGAAATGAAAGCAAATCACATCCAACTGTGGAGTCAATAATATGGTCTATACGCGGCAAGGGAAATGGGTCTTTGGGACATGCTTTATTAACATCTGTGAAGTCAATACAAAGTCTCCATTTCCCATTCGCATTGCATACAACTACCGGATTGGCCAACCACGGGATGGAGCACCTCCGACAAGGCCCGCTGCTTCCAGCTTTTGATCTCTTCATCTATGAACTCTTGGCACTCCACCGCTCTGCTTCTAACTTTTTGCTTGACGGGCCGCGCGTGAGGACAGACATCAAGGTGGTGCTCAATTACTTTCCTGGGAACACCGGGGATGTCAGATGGTTGCCATGCAAACACATCGACATTCGCCCGCAGAAAGCAACGAGCTCGCCTTCCTATTTAGGGTCAAGCGTGGCAATCGATGGTGAAGGTACCACCAAAGGCCGCCCTCCTTGGCGGCACTTTCTTGGTCTTCGGCGGAGCTGCCATCATCTTCTTGCACTTGTTGGTGGAGCTCGATGAAAGGCCTCGGCGGTAGCGCAGCACCAAGAGGTGCGCTGCCGGAGTGGGCATCGAGCTCTTGCCGGACAAGGTGGTCTTCTTCTTCCCTGTGGAGCTTCAGAGGCAAGTGGTTTGCTATCCGCTGCAGCTGCTGCATCCCCAGAATCTTGTCGGCGCAAATAAGCGCATCCTTCTTGTCGCCATGGACAGAAATGACGCTTATCGGGCCGGGCATCTTGAGTAGGTTGTAGGTATAATGAGAGGCTGCCATGAACTTGGCGAGTGCTGGACGGCCAAGTATCCCATTGTAGGGCAATGGGAAATCAGCAACGCCGAATGTGACCCTCTCAGCCCTGAATTCAGTTCATCGCCAAATGTTACCGGCAAGCAGGATCTTCCTTTCGCTTGCTCCTTCCCGGTTGATTCCTTGAAAGTACCAGCCTCTTCAAGCTCGCTGTCAGGATTTGAAGCCCGGAGCACGGCCGAGGAGATCAGGTTCAGGCCGCCCCGCCGCCAACCAACATCTTTGTGACCTTGAGGTTGCGGATAGTTGGTGAGACCAACATCGGCAAGCACCACCGCAGTTATGCGATCAGGGTGGTCCTCAATATCAAAAATGATGGGCGGCTGGACCACTTCAGAGGTCTACGTGACTCACGGATGGTTCCGCTGCATTGACCTCCCGCATCCATTGCTTGAGTTGGCGTGCGAGCACCACCGCCAATGCAGAGAACCTCTCTGCCTTCTCAAACTCCTGCTCATCAGCTTCATCGCCTTCCATGTCTTCATCATCATCTTCTTCTTCGCCCTTGTCGCGCCCCGGGAGGTCTGTCTCCTTGCCGCTGCTTGGCCTTGCTGTGGCGCCCCCCGCCGGTCTCTTCTTACTAGCTGCACCAGCACCTCCCGAGCCTTTTCCTTGTCTCGCCGTCAGATTCAGCCCTCAGAGCTCAACAAACTGCTCGACTTTCTTGCAGCTCGAGGTCGTGGCCCTTGGTGCGGTGAATCTTGCAAGATCGCTTGTTGAGCTGTCCCGCTTGTCGGCGTCCGCCACAGCTTGGCGGTCGGTGTCAGCGGCAACCTCCTTGCCGGAGCCACCAGTTTTGGCTTTGTTGGCGGCACCATCCTTGCCGGACTGCTCGACAACCAGTACTTCTTGGCTCTTCTTCTTTTCGTTGTTCCGCCGCCGCTCTTCCTTGCCGGGCGGTCTCCTCACCGCCGATTCTGCTCCCACGCTCTCTCCTCGGAGTCTTCTTCCTCCTCGCAGGCACACTTGTCGGCCAAGGCATACAGCTCATCGACATCCTTGACTTTGCACATCGCCATTTCTCCTCATCCCGCGGTTCGCGACGTTTCGATGAAACGCGCCGATCACCAAGGCAGGGTGGACATCCGATGTTGTAGTGAACACGATCGAATCTTCCGATAAACTTGCGCAGGGACTCTCCTTCCTTCGGGCAAGAAGGTGAAGGTCACTCTCTTGGCCATGAGGCTTGTGGTCACCGTGAAGGCGCCGACAAACCGATGGCACAAATCTGCCCAAGAAGATATGGAGCTGTCCGGCAAGTGCATGAGCCAAGATCCGACGCTTGGCTTGAGCACCGTGAGGGAAGTAGTTGGCGAGGATCTTGTCGCCTCGCCCCCGCAGCCTGCACCGCGATGGTGTAGATGCCGAGGAACTCCGGCGGGTGTGTCCTGCCATCATACTTCTCCGCACATCCGCTTGAAGTTTTTCTTGTCGGGCCACCGACTTGCCGCAGCTCACGGGTGAACGCAGGGCAACCTACCACATACGGCAAGTCGCCCGTTCTTCTGGCGATGCATATCAACAGCAGGCCCGCGCTGGTCGATTAACGCCGCTTCGGGCGCCGGCGCGGTTCGAGCGCCTTCTTGCTGCCGCCTTAAGAACTTGGCGCTGATCACGGCGAAGCTCAGGATCCGACGACGCCGTGGAGTCGCTGCCGAGGTGGACCCGAGGAGCCGGTGACCTTGGCCTTCGGAAGGGGAGTGCATGGTGGTGTCACCCCGCAGGTCTGCCGCCACCGCTCGCGTTTTGTCGCCGCCGCTGCAAGGACGCAGTTGGTTGTCATGAACGCCGCCGCTGGCAAAGCCGGCGAGACTCGATTGTGGCCCTCCATTCGCCGACCTTGTCGGCCGCTGGAGGGTAGTCTAGAAGTAGCTGAGCTCGCCAAGGCTTCCGCTGGAGTGGTGGGTGGCAAAGGCGCACGGAGCGAGGAACGGATGTGCTCGACTCCTAACCGTTAGAGGAGCAGATCCCGCCTAAGCGACTCGCATTCGCCAGACCGCATGCCGGGCGCGCATGCGGTCTCGAGGGCCTCGGATCCTCCAGCTTGGCCTTGATCCAACGAGCGATGGTACTATGAGCATGATGACGCTGCCGGTCCCAAGGCCCCGAGATGGACGCGTGCGGATTCGACGCCAAACTTGCGCTGCTTTGTCCTTGACCTGACGGGCGTCAGGCTCTCTCGACGACGCCGTCTCTCCGCTAGCGTTTCCCCACCACTCGCCAGCCCGTGGTGGTGGGTTTGACGCGACGGCTTCGCTGCCGCCAAGCCTTCTTCTTCGGGGCATGTTGATGAAGGTTGATGAAGAAACTGCTCGTGTGAACGCTGGATCAGGTTCACACAGCCTCGACGCCCCTACCGGGCGTACAAAGATGTCGGGAAGTTGATCGTGCCCCACTTAACACCTATGGGACCTGGTCCCTTGTGGTTCGGAGGGGGCGGAGAATGCACAAGGAGCGGATCAAGCGATGCACACGAGCAGATTTACCCAGCTCGAGCTCTCCGAGAGATAACACTCCTACCGCTGCTTGGTGGATTATATTGTGTTCTTGCTAGGGAGCAATGGGAGCTACAAAACCTAGCCTGAGTGAGTGTGGTCTCAAAGAGTCGAATGAACTGAGCTGAGTTGAACCAACCCTTTCTACATTGCACTTGGGCCTCCTTTATAGGCACAAGGGGTCACCACAGTGGCAAGTAGAAAAGGGTAGAATAGGAAAATAGAGGTTGGTACACCGCTTTGCAAAGGTACAGTGATCTATACCTAACTCGACGGCAAGGGACAAGAGTCATAAATGCCCGCCTCAGCCGCCTCGAACAAAGGTAACAGGACCGCTGGCGCGCCCGCTTGCCATGATGGTAGCTTGTCGGCGCCGCTTATCGCTGCTCCTCGCTGGCTGCACAGCCCATTGACACGCTGCGCTTGGGAAAGCCCCATGGCGACATCGCTGGCGGATGAGCCGGAGCGGAGATGAAGAGAGGTTACCGCCGCTGCAAGCGCCTTTGCCGCGGCAAGGTCCTTGTCGCGCCGGAGCTTGTCGCCATCAGCCTTCCCGCAAGCTCCTCTTGCCGGGTCTTGTTTCCTTCGTGCCTTGAGTGGCCTTCCGACAAGCTCCTCTTGCCGGGCCTTGATTACTTTGTTCTTGAATGGCTCCAAAGGAGCCACCGAGGATCTTGGCGGTCACTGTGCCAGCCTCGCCGCTGGGTGTCGCGATCGTCTGCACGAAGTTCAGGATACTAGGGTACCCCTACTCTAGTACACCGACATGATGGGTTGCTAGAGTGAAAGAAGCTTAAACCCTAGTTTATGCATTGCTTCGTAAGGGCTGATTTGGATCCATATGTTTCATGCTATGGTTAGGTTTACCTTAATACTTTTGTTGTAGTTGAGGATGCTTGCAATAGAGGTTAATCATAAGTGGGATGCTTGTTCAAGTAAGAACAGCACCCAAGCAACCGCTCCACCCACATATCAAATTATCAAAGTACCGAACGCGAATCATATGAGCGTGATGAAAACTAGCTTGACGATATTCCCATGTGGCCTCGAGCGCTTTTCCTATTATAAGAGTTTGTTCAGCTTGTCCTTTGCTACAAAAAGGATTGGGCCACCTTGTTGCACTTTATTTACTCTTGTTATTTGTTGCTCGTTACAATTTACCTTATCACAAAACTATCTGCTACCACTTATTTCAAGATTTGCAGAGAATACCTTGCTGAAAACCGCTTATCATTTCCTTCTCGCCTCGTTGGGTTTGACACTCTTACTTATCGAAAGGACTACGATAGATCCCCTATACTTGTGGGTCATCAAGACTCTTTTCTCAAGGCCGCTGTGCCGGGAGTGTAGCGCCTTTGGTAGGTGGAATTTGGTAAGAAAAATTTATATAGTGTGCTGAAATTTATCTGTCACTTGTTACTATGGAAAGTTGCTCCTCAACCCATCGAACCTATTGAAAATGAAACTCCTTTGAAATTCCTTCAGGTATGATGGAAAACTGCTAGCTAATCCTTTTACGGTGAGATGGAACAAAGCATCCCGATGAGCATTTAATATATGTGGATGAAATTTGTGGATTGTTTAAGCTTGCGTGTATACCCGATGATGTTGTTAAGAAGAAGGCTTTCCTTTATCTTTGAAGGAGACACATTGATATGGTATAAGCTATGTGATGATATGAGATCATGGAACTATAAAAGATTGAAATTGGAATTTCATCAAAAGTATTACCCTATGCATCTTGTTCATCGTGATCGCAATTATATATATAATTTTGGCCTCTCAAGGAGAAAGCATCGCCAAGCTTGGGGAGGCTTAAATCAATGTTATATTCATGCCCCAATCATGAGCTCTCAAGAGAAATAATTATTCAAAGTTTTTATGCTCGGCTTTCGATAACAATCGCACCATGCTCGATACTTGTGCTGGATCTTTTATGATGAAGACTATTGAATTCAAATGGAATTTATTGGATAGAATTAAACGCAACTATGAAGATTGGGACCTCGACGAAGGTAAGGAGTCGTATGACACCTAAGTTTGATTGTGTTAAATCTTTTATGGATACCGATATTTTCCATAAGTTTAGCACTAAATATGGACTTGACTCGAGATAGTAGCTTGTTTCGTGAATCTTTGCTACTTATGTTGATCTCCCAAGGAGAAGTGGTTTAAATATCATCCTCCCATAGAAGTAAAAGTAGCTGCACCTATTAAAGTTGAAGAAAATACTGTCCTCAAGTAGAGTAAAGGATCATATTGTTCCTACTTATTATGTTGAGAAACCACCTTCCTCGTTAGAGTAAAGGATCATGCTAAAGCTTCAACTGTTGTTCGTAAAAGCAATATTAAAACTTACAAACCTCCCGAGCAAGTCAAAGTAGAACCTAATATTGCTATTGTTTAAGATCTCTTGTCTGATAATATTGATGGGCATGTTATTCAATTCTGTGGTGAATCTGCTAGAATTGTTAAACCGTAAAGCAAAGATAAACATAGACCTGTGGTAGGCGGCTCGTTATTTCTGCTAAAATAGGAGATCATTGTTATCATGGCTTATGTGATATGGGCGCTAGTGCTAGTGTAATACCCATTGACTTATACAAAGAAATTATGCATGATATTGCACCTGCTGAGTTAGAAGATATTGATGTTACAATTAAGCTTGCCAATAGAGATACTATTTCGCAATGGGAATTGTTAGAGATGTTGAAGTCTTGTGTGAAAACCAAATATCCCGCTGATTTTCTTGTTCTTGGTTCTCCACAAGATAGCTTTTGTCCCATTATATTTGGTAGACCCTTCTTGAATACTGTTAATGAAGGAAATATGCCCTAGAGGCAATAATAAAGTTATTATTTATTTCCTTATATCATGATAAATGTTTATTATTCATGCTAGAATTGTATTAACTGGAAACATAATACATGTGTGAATACATAAACAAATAGAATGTCACTAGTATGCCTCTACTTGAGTAGCTCGTTAATCAAGATGGTTATGTTTCCTAACCATAGACATGAGTTGTCATTTGATTAACGGGATCACATCATTAGGAGAATGATGTGATTGACTTGACCCATTCGTTAGCTTAGCACTTGATCGCTTAGTATGTTGCTATTGCTTTCTTCATGACTTATACAAAGTTCCTCGCAACTATGAGATTATGCAACCCCAGATACCGGAGGAACACTTTGTGTGCTACCAAACGCCACAACGAATCGGGTGATTATAAAGGTACTTCAGGTGTCTCCAAAAGTATATGTTGAGTTGGCATAATTCAAGATTAGGTTTTGTCACTCCGATTGTCGGAGAGGTATCTCGGCCTTCTCGGTAATACTCATCACCTAAGCCTTGCAAGCATTGTAACTAATGAGTTAGTTATGAAATGATGTATTACGAATCCAGTAAAGAGACTTGCCGGTAACGAGATTGAACTAGGTATTGATACCGACGATCGAATCTCGGCAAGTAACATACCGATGACAAAGGGAACAACGATGTTGTTATGCGGTTTGACCGATAAAGATCTTCAGAGAAAATGTAGGAACCAATATGAACATCCAGGTTCCACTATTGGTTATTGACCGAGAATAGTTCTAGGTCATGTCTACATAGTTCTCGAACCCGTAGGGTCCGCACGCTTAACGCTACGATGACAATTTTATGAGTATTGATGTACCAAGTTTGTTCGAGTCCCGGATGTGATCACAGACATGACGAGGAGTCTCAAATGGTCGAGACATAAAGATTGATATATTGGAAGCCTATGTTTGATTTCGAATAGTTCCGATGAAATCGATTTTACCGAACACCGGGGTTAGTGGAACCTCCCGGGGTTAATGGGCCTTAGTGGGCCATGAGGAGAGGAGGAGGGCCGCCAGGCAGGTCACAGGTCCTCCCCTAGTCCCAATAGGACAAGGAGAGGGGGGCGCGCCTTCATCTTTCCCTCCCCAAGTCCTAATCCAACTAGGAAGGGGGGAGTCCTACTCCCTGGAGTAGGACCTCGCGCCTCCTCCTAGGGCCGGCCGCACCCCCTTGCTCCTTTATATACGGGGCAGGGGGCACCCCATGGGAGGGAAGTTGATCTACGGATCGCTCCTTAGCTGCAGCGGTGCCCCTCCACCATATTCCACCTCGGTCATATCATCGCTGAGTTTAGGCGAAGCCCTCGCGCCGTAGAGCATCATCATCGCCACCACGCCGTCAGGCCGACGGAACTCATCCCCGACACTTTGCTGGATCGGAGTCCGGGATCGCCATCGAGCTGAATGTGCAGAACTCGGAGGTGCCGACGCTCGGTACTTGATCGGTCGGATCGTGAAGACGCACGACTACATCAACCGTTGTCATAACGCCCGCTTTCGGGTTCACGAGGGTACGTGGACACATTCTCCTCTCTGCTATGCCATCACCATGATCTTTGTGTGCGAGGAATTTTTTGAAATTACTACGCTCCCAACAAAGGCATCCGAGCCTGGTTTTATGCGTTGATGTCATATGCACGAGTAGAACACAAGTGAGTTGTGGGCTTATATAAGTCATACCGCTACCAAGATGTCATACTTTGGTTCAGCGGTATTGTGAGATGAAGCGCCCGGACCGACATTACGCCAGACGCTTACGCGAGACTGGTTTCACCGCTTCGAGCACTCGCTGCTTAAAGGTGACCGGCGGGTGTCTGCTTTCTCACTTTAGTTGAACTGAAAAGTGGCTACGCCCGTCCTTGCGAAGGTTAAACAGCACCAACTTGACAAACTATCGCTGTGGTTTTGATGCGAGGTAAGAACGGTTCTTGCTCAGCCCGTAGCAGCCACGTAAAACTTGCAACAACAAAGTAGAGGACGCCTAACTTGTTTTTGCAGGCATGTTGTGATGTGATATGGTCAAGACGTGATTCTATATTTTATTGTATGATATGATCATGTTTTGTAACCAAGTTATCGCAATCGGCAGGAGCCATATGGTTGTCGCTTATTGTATGAAATGCAAACGCCATGTAATTGCTTTACTTTATCACTAAGTAGTAGCGATAGTCGAGAAGCAATAGTTGGCTAGTCGACAACTATGCTACGATGGAGATCAAGGTGTCGCGCCGGTGACGATGGTGATCACGACGGTAAGCTTCGAGATGGAGATCACAAGCACAAGATGATGATGGCCATATCATATCACTTATATTGATTGCATGTGATGTTTATCCTTTATGCATCTTATTTTGCTTTGATTGACGGTAGCATTATAAGATGATCTCTCACTAAAATTATCAATAAGTGTTTTCCTCGATTATGCACCGTTGCTAAAAGTTCAGAGTGCCTGCACACCACGTGATGATCGGTGTGATAAGCTCTACGTCCATCTACAACGGGTGCAAGCCAGTTTTGCACACGCGAATACTCAGGTTAAACTTGACGAGCCTAGCATACGCAGATATGGCCTCGAACACGGAGACCGAAGGTCGAGCGTGAATCATATAGTAGATATGATCAACATAGTGATGTTCACCATTGAAAACTACTCCATCTCACGTGATGATCGGTTATGGTTTAGTTGATTTGGATCACGGATCACTTAGATAACTAGAGAGATGTCTGCCTAAGTGGGAGTTCTAAGTAATATGATTAATTGAACTTAAAATTATCATGAACTTAGCACCGATAGTATTTTGCTTATCTATGTTTGTTGTAGATAGATGGCTCGTGTCGTTGTTCCGTTGAATTTTAATGCTGCCTTGAGAAAGCAAAGTTGAAAGATGATGGTAGCAATTACACGGACTGGGTCCGAATTTGAGGATTATCCTCATTGCTGCACGTAAGAATTACGCCCCGAAGCACCGCTGGGTGCCAGTGCCTGCTGCAGAGCAACGCCGGTTGTGAACGCCTCGCGAGCAAAGTCGATGACTACTCCATAGTTCAGTGTGCCATGCTTTACGGCTTATAACCTGGTCTTCAACGACGCTTTGAACGCCATGGGGCATATGAGATGTTCCAGAGTTGAAGTTAATATTTCAAGCAAATGCCCGGATTGAGAGATATGAAGTCTCCAATAAGTTCTATAGCTGCAAGATGGAAGAGAATAGTTCTGTCAGGGAGCACATACTCAAAATGTCTGGGTATAATAATCACTTGATTCAACTGGGAGTTAATCTTCCGGATGATAGTGTCATTGACAGAATTCTCCAATCACTGCCACCAAGCTACAAGAGCTTCGTGATGAACTATAATATGCAAGGGATGAACAAGACACTTCCCGAGCTCTTCGCAATGCTAAAAGCTGCGGAGGTAGAAATCAAGAAGGAGCATCAAGTGTTGATGGTCAACAAGACCACTAGTTTCAAGAAAAAGGGCAAAGGAAAGAAGAAGGGGAACTTTAAGAAGAACAACAAGCAAGTTGCTGCTCAAGAAAAGAAACCCAAATCTGGACCTAAGCTGAAACTCGAGTGCTTCTACTGCAAGCAAGCTGGTCACTGGAAGCGGAATTGCCCCAAGTATTTGGCGGATAAGAAGGATGGCAAGGTGAACAAAGGTATATGTGATATACATGTTATTGATGTGTACCTTACTAGAGCTCGTAGTAGCACTGGTATTTGATAATCGGTTCTCTGCTAATATTTGCAACTCAAACAGGACTACGGAATAAGCGAGCACGGCAAAGGACGAGGTGACGGCGCGCTGGGAAACGGTTCCAAAGTCAATGTTATCGCGGTCGGCACGCTACCTCTACATCTACCTTCGGATTAGTTTTAGACCTAAATAATTGTTATTTAGTGCCAGCGTTGAGCATGAACATTATATCTGGATCTTGTTTAATGCGAGACGGTTATTCATTTAAATCAGAGAATAATGGTTGTTCTATTTATATGAGTAATATCTTTATGGTCATGCACCCTTGAAGAGTGGTCTATTCTTGTTGAATCTCGACAAAGAGTGAAACACATATTCATAATGTCGAAGCCAAAAGATGCAGAGTTGATAATGATAGTGCAACTTATTTGTGGCATCGCCGCTTAGGTCATATCGGTGTAAACGCATGAAGAAACTCCATACAGATGGACTTTTGGAATCACTTGATTATGAATCACTTGGTACTTATGTAACCGTGCCTCATGGGCAAGATGACTAAAACACCGCTTCCGGTTGTATGGAGAGAGCAACAAATTTGTTGGAAATCATACATACAGATGTATGTGGTCCAATGAATGTTGAAGCTCGTATGGATATCGTTATTTCTCACCTTCATGATGATTTAAGCAGATACGGGTATATCTACTTGATGAAGCATAAATCTGAAACATTTGAAAAGTTCAAAGAATTTCAGAGTGAAGTTGAAAATCATCGTAACAAGAAAATAAAGTTTCTACGATCTGATCATGGAGGAGAATATTTGAGTTACGAGTTTGGTCTACATTTAAAGCAATGCGAATAGTTTCAGAACTCACCCACCGAACACCACAACAGAATGGTGTGTCCGAACGTCAGAATTGTATTTTACTAGATATGGTGCGATCTATGATGTCACTTACCGATTTACCGCTATCATTTTGGGGTTATGCTTTAGAGACAGCTGCATTCACGCTAAATAGGGCACCATCAAAACCGCTGAGACGACACCTTATGAGCTATGGTTTGGCAAGAAACCAAAGTTGTCGCTTTAAAAGTTTGGGGTTGCGACGCTTATGTGAAAAAGCTTCAACCCGATAAGCTAGAACCCAAATCGAAAAATGTGTCTTCATAGGATACCCAAAGGAGACAATTGGGTATACCTTCTATCACAGATCCAAGGCAAGACATTCGCTGTTAAGAATGGATCCTTTCTAGAGAAGGAGTTTCTCTCAAAGAAGTGAGGGAGGAAAGTAGAACTTGATGAGGTAACAGTACCAGCTCCCTTATTGGAAAGTAGTTCATCACAGAAATCGGTTCCTGTGACACCTACACCAATTAGCGAGGAAGTTAATGATAATGATCATGAAACTTCAGATCAAGTTGTTACTGAACTTCATAGATCAACCAGAATAAAATCCGCACTGCAGTGGTACGGTAATCCTATTCGAAGTCATGCTACTAGATCATGGTGAACCCACGAACTATGAAGAAGCGATGGTGAGCCCAGATTCGCAAAATGGCTTGAAGCCATGAAACCTGAGATGGGATCCATGTATGAGAACAAAGTGTGGATTTGGTTGACTTGCCCGATGGTCGGCAAGCAATAGAGAATAAATGGATTTTCAAGAAGACCGACGACGACGGTAATGTTATCACATAAAGCTCGACTTGTTGCAAAAGGTTTTCGACAAGTTCAAGGAGTTGACTATGATGAGACCTTCTCACCAGAAGCGATGCTTAAGTCTGTCCAAATCATGTTAGCAATCGCCGATTTTATGATTATGAAATATGGCGATGGATGTCAAAACTGCATTTGAATGGATTTTGAAGAAGAGTTGTATATGATGCAACCGAAGGTTTTGTCGATCCTAAGGAGCTAACAAAGTGTGCAAGCTCCAACGATCAATCTATGGTCCGTGCAAGCCTCTCGAGTTAGAATAAACGCTTTGATAGTGTGATCAAAGCATATGGTTTTGTATAGACTTTGGAGAAGCTCGATTTACAAGAAAGTGAGGGAGCTCAGAGCATTTCTAATATTATATGTGGACGATATATTGTTGATTGGAAATGATATAGAATTTCTGGATAGCATAAAAGGATACTTGAATAAAAGTTTTCAATGAAGGACATCGGTGAAGTTGCTTACATATTAGGCATCAAGATCTATAGAGATAGATCAAGACGCTTGATTG